>JAEQBH010004156.1:0-600000 GCA_016808115.1 Tetrastigma voinierianum | reverse complement strand
TAATTGCTCCAGCGATCGACCATTGAGAGAATGGCAAGATGCCAGGCTTTGTAGATTTTTATGGGAAGAGAAGAGGATGAGCCTTCTATGGCGAGAAAATTGGCTCGAGAACGAGAGAATGCTTGTGCAAATGCATTGCACAGCGTAGAAAGTTGGAATGTGCGACCTCATTACTACAGGATGAGGCTTATCGGTGTGGTGGGTTTAAGGTATTAGGGCCAGCACCATCGAGAGTTACATGTGAGTTCTTCTTGAGTGAGTTCAAGAAGAAGCGCTATGTGAGTCGCATTTATCTTAACAACATGAGACCGGGAGTTTCATAATCTAAGCGAACGAGATGGAGTGTGGCCAGAATATCGAGAGAATTCACATGTGGTTGAGCAAGTATGCTACGAGATACTTGAGTGAGGAAGAAAGTAAATTAGGTTTGAAGGCGACCTTAATGACCATATTCGAGCCCATGTCACGACATTTGCCATGAGGATTTCTCAATTGTGACATGTGCATTGAGCTGTGGAAAGATTAAGAAAGAGGAAAGAGAGAAAGGACAAAAGGCAGGAAAGAAAAATCCCGGTCGGTCTAGTTACGCAACAACGTGAGGAAGAAATTCGGGGGACCACGGGGTTCCAATCGGCTACGGCACGAGTAGGTAGGAATACTGCTGCACCGGCAGGTCGGTTGCGAGTACAGGAGGTGCTTACAGAGAGCAATTTGCTCCGTTGCTCATTGTGGGAGAAATCATAAGAAGAATGTTGGAGACTTACGAGGGTGCTTGTTTGTTGTGGATCAAAAGCATAGAGACGAGATTGTTCTAGAGCTCTTTCATTCTGACACCTCGGAGCGGGGGTGCGGCTTTAGTGAGATGCAAAAGGCAGCAAAGAGTGTTGCATCATAGGAGTGTTAGAGACGAGGGACACGAGCTTTGGAGTGAAGCGAGATGGTGGGCCCGGCTAGAGCATATCTACGATGAAAGCCGGTGGAAGATCTAGGCGCTCTAGATGTGATGGCGTAATTTCAAATCTTGATACTAATATACATGCATTGATTAACCGGGTCCAACCCCACTCATATATTTGCAGGTATACCGACTTGGGTAAGTGCAGGAGTGAAGCAGAATTATGACATCTTGGTGATGAACAGCTCGACCACAGTGTTATTGTGAGCAGTGTATGGAGATTATCCCCCGTAAAAATATAGTATGGTGTTAGGAGAGATTTGATTAAGATTATCATTCGGGGGGAGTTTGATGTGATATTGGGGATGGACTGGTTATCCCGACATAAAGTAATAGTTGATTGTAGAATGAAAAGAGTAACCTTAAGAACACCGAATGAAGATGAAGTAAATTTCATCGGTGAGAGGTCAAATCACCTATCTAATGTGATATCTGCCGCCACTGCTAGAACAATGGTGCGGAAAGGATGTGAAGCCTACTTGGCTTATGTGATTGATATGGTAAAGGCAAGGCCTGGTGTATCCGATATCCCTACTGTTAGTGACTTTCCGGACGTGTTTCCGGAAGAGTTACCAGGATTACCTCCACATAAAGAGATTGAGTTTGCTATTGACGTTGTACCAGGTGCCCCACCAGCATCCATTACATCGTCTGAGAATGGCTCAGCTAAATTAAAGATTGAAATTGCAATTGCAAGAACTACTAGAAAAAGGGTTTATTAGACCAAGTGTATCACCATGGGGAGCTCCCGTGCTTTTTGTTAAAAAGAAAGATGGTACACTTCGGCTATGTATTGATTACGGTTTCATTGAACAAGTTCTTAGCATTAAAGAATAGTATCAGATTGCAATTGATGATTTGTTTGACCAATTGAAAGGTACAAGTATCTTTTCGAAGATTGACTTGTGATCTGGGTATCATCAGTTGAGAATTAAAGATGTCGATGTGCATAAGACGGCGTTTAGGACGCGATATGAACATTATGAGTTCCTTGTAATGCCGTTTTGATTGACAAATGCTCCAACGGCTTTCATGGACCTAATGAATCATGTTTTTCGATCGTATGTGGATCAGTTTGTCGTAGTGTTTATAGACGACATTCTTGTGTATTCAAAGATCGAAAGTCATGGCCTTTACACCTTCAAGTAGTGTTAGAGACTTTGAGAAAAAGAGAAGCCGGTTAATATGCGAGCGACGAGTGTGAGTTTTGGAAGAATGAAGTGTCCTTTCTTGAGCACATGGAAGTATCGAAAAGAAGGAACCCAGTAGATCTAAAGAAAATAGAAGTGGTTGTTGAATGGAAACCACCCCAGAAATGTTGCAGTGTGGTTTCTGGGATTTAGCGAGGATCTTATAGAAAGGTCGTTAAGGGTTTTCTATGGCTGCCGGCCCCGATGACGAGATAGCTGCAGAAAAATGTAAAGTATGAATGGAGTGAAAAATGTTAAAGAAGTTTTGATAAGTCGAAGGCATTCTTAACCGAAGCTCTGGTTCTTACTCAGCCGACTTGCAGTAAAGAATATGTGATCTTTAGTGATGTGTCACTAAATGGACTTGGATGTGTCCCCTAATCTGCAGAGGGTAAAGTGGTAGCTATGCTTGAGGCAGTTGAAGGCGCATGAAAGACTACCACGCGTGATTTGGAATTAGGCTCTTGCCGGGTTGTATTTACTTGTTGAAAATTTGGAGACATTATTTGTATAGAGAAAAGAGTGTTTCATCTACGCGATCCATAAGAGTCTTAAGTATTTGCCCTCATAGCGAGAGCTTAACTTGAGACAACGAGGGATGGATTAAGGAACCTGTGGAGGCGCGATAAAAGATTATGGCTAAGTGATTGATTATCACCGAAGGGAAAGGCGATGTGATGGCCCGACCGCTTTGAGTAGAAAGTCAATCTGACAGCCGAGGCGTTGAATGCCCGTTGTCATTATATATGGCGATGAGAATGCGTAGTGGCGAGTTGATAGCGAGGCAGAGTTTGTTGAATCGAGGTGCTAAAGGCCTGAAAATGTAAAGGAAAATTGGCACGCCCTGATAAATCGGATTGGAAATGGAAAGAGCGGAGTTCCACGGTGAAGACAAAAATGGAGTTTTGTATTATAAGGATCGGGTTTGTGTGCAGAGCGTAATGATTTGAGGAAAGTCATACTTGAAGAGGCACATAGTGGACCTTTTGTTATCCATCCGGTAGCCTGAGATGTATCGAGATTTAAAATGTCGTTAAATTGGTCAGAATGAAAAGAGATGTGTGAGAATTTGTAACGAGTGTTTGGTGTGTTAAAAGTAAGAGAGCGAGGCATCAAGTTTCCTTCGGGATTATTTGCAACCCTATCGAAGTGGAAATGGGGCCAAATCACCATGGATTTTTGTGGTTGGGTTACCATTAACGGGAGAAGGCATGACTACAGTTTGGGTCGTAGTAGTGAATGGGTGACCAGTCATTTCACTTCTACCCGATTGGCCCGACTATTCACTTGACAAGCTAGTGGGCGTATATCAAGGAAATAGTTCGGTTACATGGAAGTTCTATCCATTATTTGAGGCCCAGAGATCAGGGTTTACTTTGAAGATTTTAGGGAAAATTGCGAGAGGCCTTGGGCACTCGGCGGGTGATCTGGCGTTCCACCCCTGACGGATAGACAATGCGAGAGAGTGATCCGGATGCGGAAGATATGTTAAGGAGTTGTGTGATTGACCTTGAGGTAGTTGGGATCGACACATTGCTTTAGTTGAATTTGTGGCCGCTCTTGATTTCCAATCAAGTATTGGAATGGCGCCTTATGAGGCTTTATATGGGAGAAAATGTAGAACACAGTTGTGTTAGACGGAATTGAGTGAAAAGAAAGTAATTGGCCTCGACTTGATACAAGAGATTGAAGAAAAAGTGAAAATGATTAGAGAAAGATTGAAGGTGGCCACTGATAGACAAAATCATATGCCGACATGAAAAGAAAGGATATTCGATATGAGATCGGCGAGAAAGTGTTTTTGAAAGTATCGCCTTGGAAGAAGGTGATGAGATTCGGGAAAAAGGGCCATTTGGGCCACCGTTGATGACCCATGTAGTGATTGAAAAAGTGGGTCGATGGCATCTGATTAGCGTTATCTTGGGTGGAAAAGATCCATAGTGTGTTTCATGTGTCCATGCTACGAAGGTGCCGTCGGACCCATCACGGCGGTCGGACCTCGATACATGGTCGACTCGTCGAGGTTCTCACGATATGACCTCGACACGGAAGGTCACTTAACTTCTTCGTCCGAACTTCGTTGGGTGCTGCGATTCTTAGACTCTATGGAAAGCCCATTGAGTCGAGAAGCATATTCATATGCCTGAGGAGGATAGCAATTTTCAGACCAAGGTGTCAGACCAAATTTGTGTGCAGAATTCGAGGTCAGCTCAGATCCGGTCATTTCGGTGGAGTGTGACTAACGTATGACCTCGATTTTGGAAGGTCATAACTCCTTCGTCCGAACTCCGTTTCGGGTGTTCTTGGACTCTATGGAAATCCCATTGAGTCAAGAATCCATTCATATGCATGAGGAGGATAGAAGATTTCAGACCAAGGTGTCAGGCCAGGAGTTTCACCAGAAGTGGTCATTTCGGTCGGTTCGAAGTCAGCTCGGCAGGTGCGTGACTCGTATGACCTCGACGCGGAAGGTCATACCTCCTTCGTTCGAGACTCAGTTTTGGGTTTTCTTGGACTCATGGAAAGACCGACAGACGAGAATCCATGTATATGTAGCTTGTTGAAATTGGAACTCATATTAAACTCCGAGAAGGTCGTCCTAACCAAAACTACTAGTACGCACGAATAATATTGTTCTTTAATGGTTTTGGAATAGGGATGACGAGGAGGAAAATAGCGGATTGAGATTCACAAGGATTGGAATCAAAGTGCAAATATTTTGGGTTTTGTTCCTCTGGAGCTTCTATTCTCGTTTTAAGTTTTGCATGTTTATTCTCTTAGAGCTCTATTCCTCGTTTCAAGTTTTGCATGTTTGTTCTAAAAAGCATATTGAATTGATTTAATTGATTTGAGAAAAGTGATTGAAATGTTTGCATATAAAGTACATGATTATTGAAAATAGCCCCATTTATACAAAAGCGTATTTATATTGTGCTATATTTTCTATAAAGGATTTGAGCAGCCTTAATAGAATGTTAACCATTTAGTTATTATTAGGGATGGGTGGTACATGCCCGATGTGGGAGATTGAATAAGCGTGCGGGAACTATTGTATTGATGTGTCACTCCGATCAGCAGCCTAGAGAGACCGTATTGGTAGTGTTCACTATTTGATTGTTTATAACCGAGTTCAGCGGCCCGAGCGGGGTTCCGTCTTGTGTTATAAAACCATTAATCTGGGCACCAACGACCAGCGGGTAGATCGCCGTGTTTCCCGATATTCTATATATCGAAGATATAGGTTAAACGTCGATCAGAACATAACTGAGATTGATTGGCATAAAGCGGGTGATGGGCATAACCAGGTGATTGGCATAAGCCCCGAGATTGATTTGCATAAGCGGGTGAATGTGTGAGCATATTTGAATTGATTTGAGATTGTGAAACATTGAATATGAAAGTGTATTTTTGGGATGATCAATGAACTATAATTGATTGTTTATATATAACAACATATATGTATTGTATTTATATTGATCATCCAAAAGATTTGAAAGTTTTGAATTATTAAATTGCATGATTTGATTTAAACTGAAACTGAGGAATGGATTCGTATAGAACCACTAAGCATGAAAATGTAGGCGTATTGTTTGCAATCTTGCGGAGTGGAGTGATGGAGAGTAGTGATCGAAGCGAACGAGATCGAGGAGCGGTCGAGGAGTCATTAAGGAAGGAAATTTAGGGTATGTAAGACGTAGTACTTATGCATTTCATGTTTTCTTTTAGATATTGATATCATGTAAAAACAATTTGAACTCTGAACATCTATTTTTGTAAATCATTTTGAAAAGGCTTGAATGCCTTCATTGTAAATGTATTTTGGTAAATGTAAATGTTTATGGGCTTGCCCAATTTTGAAATAAACTACATGGCGATATGATTTTAGTGGTTGAGGTATTTAGTGGCATCCGGTTCGATTCGGATCGCATGAGCCGGGTAGTGTTCAGGAAAGGGGCACCACACTTATTATGTGCTTAATGTGTTTATTTTCAATTTGCATGGTGCATGTCATGGCCTTTACTTCAATGTGATTGGCAGGTATTAATAATGAGTTTGTAATTTTTAAATATGGCCTACGTGTCGTTGTTTTTATTGACACAACATGTGTGTCTCTTTTTATGATTTTAGCATAAAATAGCATACAATTATTACTTGCTTGTAATGAAGAAGAACGAAGAATGGAGGCGGGTCGTTCTTGGAGACAAGCCCGTAGCAAAGGTATTGGTAAAGGTAATCTTGCATCTCCATATTGGCTTATGGAATCGGTGTGAAATGGGTCATGACATGTCACGTTTACATTTATGCTTATCAAGCTTATGCTTTATATGTGATGCATGTATATGCTTATAAAGTTTGCCTAACAACTTGATAAGTTTCATCACATAAAATATTAAGTCATAAAATGCCTTCCATAATTTAACACTTGTCAACACTTGATCGTCTTAATAACAGTTTGCCTTAAGTAAGGGTGTATTAGGCCATCTTGAGAAGAGCATGATGGATAATGGTAATATCACTTAAGATTGAATATGGTTAGACTTAACTAGGCTATCATACTTGGTTTTGAGCCTAAGGGCACATAAAAGGAAAAGAGTTTTCTACTAGTTAGCTTAAGTTTAAGTGTTATGCCAAAGTAAGCTGAATTTAAGTCGACAGTAATTTCTGTAGAAATTATAAGAATTGTTTCTATGTTAATTAAAGAGTTATTAATTTTATTAGGAGTATTAAAGACCTCATTTATTAAAAGCTTTGCATATTTTTGTATGTAGACCTTAATGGCATCAAACAACTTATCAACATTTACTCTGCGATACGTCGCTTGAAAAGGAAAAACCGCAGAGACAAAACTTCTCGGTGGTCGAAATTTGAGGTGTCACTTAGAAGCAAAGAAGAAGGAAGATATGTTCTTGATAATGAAATCTAATGAACCTCTTGTTAACAATGCCACGAGTGAAAGGATGCTTATAGTAAGCATTTGAATGACTCGTGGATGTCACTGTCTTGTAACACAACTACGTGAACTATATGAGCTTGACGATTTAAGAAATGGAGGCATTTGATATGATGGTGATGTTGGGGATCTTGCTACTGTAAAAAGCATGAATTTATATTTTATGTTTTATGAAATTAATAAAGAGATGTCGTATTTATTACATTTAACTATTTGTGCATAATGTATGAGATAGGCATTCGAGAAAATCCCGATTTATTAATGTAATCATAACACTGAGTAATATAACAGGTTATACACGAGAGGATCGAGAGGTTATGGATTATAAATCATATATTTAATACTGTAAGAAATTAGTGAAGTTTGGGGATGCTTCAAATTACTATAAATATTCTGCTAAGGGGCGATCATTATCATTAGAATAAGTGACCTTTATATCAGATATGTAATGTAGCGACAGCAAAGTGGAGACTCCATATATAATAAAGATTATATGGGACAGGGACGAGGCGCCAATTTTAAATTCTTTTAAATACCTTTTGTCTCGAGAATTCAAAAGCGGTAATGGCTAGATGATCATATGCGAGATCGGTTTCAATCCTAAGTAGTCATAGACTCTGTTTATGTCAGCCCAGGCCTTTTGAGTCATGGAGTTAAAAGCCGTTATGAAATGGGCCAAATACTTGCACACAGGCCATTGATGTATGCGATTTAGAATGTGAGGCTATAGACATGGAATCCGACCCTTCACATGTTTGGACAGTTAGTTTCCCTTAAGTGTTAGTTGCAGGCTGAGCAGTTTGAGCGCTCTAATTATATGAGGTTTATAAATTAGCCATTCACTAGTGGATTAATGGAACTTAAGAGTCAGATAATATAATTAAAGGCAGCGGTAACTTCACCCAGGCTACAGATTATGAACCTTCTTCGGAGGATAGGAAATTTGCATGTAATGATTAAATGTGGACACTCCTAAATTTAAGTAAAAATCGAAATCTTGTAGGACAAGAGTTCAATTTCAAGTTTTTAGTGGAATAACTCTTTGAAATTAATAAATTAAAATAATTGGTCGAAGTTTAATTAATTATTGGTGTAGACTTGGGAAATTACGAGGTCATGGGCCACAATTCCACCTCTATATTACTACGATGAGCTTGATTCTGCTGATTTTGAATAAATTCACGCACTCTACGTAGTAATTTAAAATGATGAGATTATTTTAAAATTTACAAAATAGCAAATTAGTTGTTATTTAAATTAATTAGATCGTTTGCTCATTGAATAAGGAAATAATCTGTAAAGGAAGTAATAATATTTGAATTGTTATTATATAATTAATTCGTTTCCTTATCTGATAAGGATTTGAATTAAATTTTAAATATTATTAAATTCATTTTCTTATCGATAATGATTGAATTTAATAATATTAAATGTTATTAAATCGTTTCCTTTAATCGATAAGGATTTAATTAAGAATATTAAATAAATCGTTTAAACATACGATAAGGGATTGAATTTAAGAATATTAGTATGAATTTAATTCATTTCCTTATCGATAAGGATTTGAAAGCGATCTATAAGGCAGCAGTACTTATATTTACGGTGGTGGTCGTCTTTAGAGAGAAAGAGAAACCAAAAGAAAAAAGAAAAAAAAAAGTTTTTTCCAAGCCACTAGTTTCCACTAGAGAGTCTTCCCCTTAGAAGTCCTTGCCTCATGTGTTAGTACCACAAAGTAGATCTACTTGAGAAAAACCTAAGAGTGTATTGATTTCCGGATACGAATCGTTGGTGCCCCACACCTCCCGAGGAAGGAGGGGCGGAATTGAGACTTTAGTACGGGAGTTGTTTCGAAAACCTAACGTGACAAATCTCTTTATAATAGTAGCAATTATAGATCTTTATCTTCACCTTTGATATTGTATGTGTTTGCATAGGTTCACTGCGAAAATAAAGATTTTAAAAAAATTTTAAAACCTAATTATTTGCATATTAATATATTTTTTTTTATTGTGTTTAAGAAAATTGTTTTCTTGATTCATGCATGAGTGGGCATTCTTGCATATTTTAATGTGATTATTGGTTTGTGTATGGATGGATGAGGGTCGTTAACTATATGGTGTTTTTGGGTTAGGTTTTCTTATTTTCCCTAGATCTTGTGTAAGCCATTAATGGCATAGGATTTTTTGTAATTTTTTTTTGTATTATTGGTGGGCTAGGAATTACCTGGCAGGCTTGGACATGAAGATCGACGGCTTTGGGTATGCTTGGTGCGAGAAGCCCATTGTAGCTAATTAATTTTTCATTCCTTTTTTCAAGAGTTGTAATTATTAGAAATATCAGAAACACCTAGACCGCGTTTATTTATTTATTTACTTTATATTATCAAATGTATGAGATGCAATTGAATAACATGTAATACATATAACTCACGTCATACATGAATGGCCACCATATTGTATCATGCATACCATCCTTTAGAAACATGTTCTAATAGGAATGTTTGTTTATTTTACCGTTGAATAATAAATTGAAATAATGGATATAGTTTAATAGTTAAATTTAGTAATTTTCCCAATTTAATATTAATTTAGGCTTCTTGTGGTTTATTGGATTAGGCAGTTTAACCTAAGATTATTCTCAATTTTAATAAAATGATTGATTTTGTTAAAAGATGGTAAAAAAATAAGCAATGAGCCCCAAATAAGTTTGGACTTAAGAGTTAGTTAATTAGGCCCTTTTCAGCATAAGGCCCTAGAGTTTACTATTGGTTAGGCCCAATTAGATTGGATTAGTTTTAAGCCCAATAGGCTTCAAGAATTGATTAGATTGAAATCTATACGCTATTTAATTTAATAGAATTAGATTCTTATCACCTAGTGGTTAATTATATAGGATATAATAATTTAGGATTATAAGAACATATGATGTTTATAGCTAGAAAACACAGCAAGTTTAAAATATTGAGTGGGAGGGCATGTGACAATGTGCCTACGGTCTCATTGTTAGTCCGACAGGTGAGGTTTAGGTGGGCGCTGAGTAATGCCTTGATTCACGTCCTCCTACGAAGGGTGTCCACTTGAGCTAATATCATCGTTGCACTTCCTTTGCGATAGGGTTTGGATGATGTATTCCAAGATTGACCTGCCCTACGGCGGCAATCTTGGGTTAAGTTGTTAGAACACGAAGCGATGGAGTCTACCAAGATGGTCACTTAGGTTAGTGTATCTTGGCCAAAAATAAGGTAGTTAATAAAATGAGGGGAAAATAGGATATTTTGAGTCTCATTTATTAATTTGAATAATCTCAAAATTTAATTTATAATTAGTATGACCTACCCTAAATGGCATATTAGTGTAGTGCTGCTTAGTTAGTATTTTGTTTTATGTGTTTAATTTCACTCATTCATGCATCATGATTTACTATTCAAAAATATATTTTGATGTTTCTTACACTTTACACATACTTAATAAATACGTTTTATTTAATTAATTTAAACAATAATAATATGCCTTCCAAAACCCCATAATTGCTTTACTAGCAAATGAATCATAGCAAAGCGATAATTTTTATGCAAAAGTGGAAAGAAATAATATTAATATCATCTTTGATGCATGAGAGCGATAGATTTGTTTACTCAGCGAGGAATGTCTGCGAACACTGTGATAATCTTAGCCTAAGTAGTGTACGAAGAGCCGTATGAGCGTTGGATTCGAAGCCAATAACAAGCCGGGGCTTATATGCTGGCCGGCATGTCGGGCGATGCGCCCAGGCTAAAACATGAAAGGATGGAAGCGCCATTGAGATTATGGATTCCCTCGAAAACATGTTAGGGAAACAATCAGAATAGTCGCGTCATGAGCCTCTTAGAAATTACATGAGCAGAAGATGAATAAAGTACTCTGTTCGTGACCATGTTACGAACATGGCTAATTATATAAATGAGCGGCTGCACGGGGCCATAATAGATGAGGCGCACTTGGCAGTGAGTATAATCTTGGATTCACTCGCTCCACGATTTCCTTGATCTCTAGCAACTATGTTATGAACAAAATTTGGACTTCTGATGTAACCCACAGTACTGTGGATAGATACAGAGCCTTGAGGCCATCTCGAAGACAAGGACTAAAAGTGAAGCAAATGTTGTTGAAACAAGGCCTCATCCTCTTGTAGCGATAAGAAGAAGGAAAAAGAGCGATAAGAGGTGCCTCTCTGTGCGGGAAGGCAGAAGGAAGACGGTGCTCCCAAGCAAGCGATAAGAAGAAGGAGCTCGAAGAAAAGAAACCGAAAAGGAAAATGTTTCCCATTGCGGAGTCGATGGGCATTGGAAGAAAATGTAACAAGTATCTCTCGAGCTGAAGGACAGAAGACAGAATTTGATTCTGCGGTTTTGAAACACGATTTAGTGGAAGTTTGATAGTCAATCTGGATAATTGATTAGGGTCCACTAACCATATTTGTTCTTCTTTCCGGATGCTTAGTTCTTCCGAGAGCCTGGCGATGGGGAGTGCTTTCGATGTTAGTCGAATGGAGGCCCGAAGCGTGTCGATTCACGATGGGAGGTTGTTCGTTTGGAATTAGGAATAAATTTATTGTTTTGAGCGATGTTTATTGCATTCACGGATTCAGAGAAATTTGATTTAGGTTTACAAAGTTGTATGAACAATTGTTTATTGTTTCATTTGATAATAATCAGATTGTTATTTCCAGAAATGGTTTAAACATTTGTCATGCAAATAATGAAAATGGAAGCACATTTTAAGGCGAACAGGTGAAGCGGCTCATAACACTGAACTATTTAGAGTAGAACATCTAGCTTTAAGAAGCAAGAAAGATTCTTACGATAATGATGAACTAGCGATACTATGCTTTTTAAGGATTGGAGGACATATAAGCTGGATAGGATTAACGAGGAGGCGGTAAGGATAGTCCTTTTAAAAAGTAAAAGTTAACCAATCTTCGATGTGAATCTGTCGGAAAGTAATAAACTAAGAGATCTTTCTGATGAGGGCTTTAGGCGAAGGAACCGCGAACGGCGCATTCGGATAATACGTGGACCTGCGAATGTATTAGGGGCGGTTATGAATACTTCGTCACTTTCATTGACAACTATTCTAGGTACGAGTATGTTTACCTAAAATCACCAGAAATCACGAAACTTTAAGTTTAAAGTTGCGGCGTAGTGAAAACGACTAGGTAAAGTCATTATTGTGCCTTCCCGATCCGGATCGAGGAGGTGAGATACCTTGATACGAGTTCGAGGATCACCTAATTGAGCATGGCATTGTATTCGACTCCGCGACTGGAACACTCCGCAGCGAGCGGCGTGGCGAAGAAAGAAATCGAGACAATGCTTGACATGGTTAGGTTTATGATGAAACTACTCCTCATTGCCACTATCATTACGGGGATATCTTGGCCTGCTTAGGTCTGCCTGGCGCTGAATATCAGTTCCACTCTAGAGTCCCATCCCGACACACACCCTTAGAGTTGTGGGTGGTAAGTAAACCCGGTTTACGTCAGCTATCTGAAATAATATGGGGTGTACGGCACATGTTTGAAAGGAAGGCCCAAGGAAGCTTGAGCCAGCGAATAAATGCACGTCTGTTTGTTGGTTTACCCCCAGCACGAGGGAGTTTGTTCCTCACGATCCTCAAGATAAGAGAAATATTTGTAGCATCGACAAATGCTACAGCAACTCATGAAAATGACTTCATGGCAAACTTCAGAGCCTCAGTAAGGGTTGTCTTAGGAATTACAATCGGTCGGTCGGACCCGCGACCCGATGCCCAGATTCTTGGGGAGCGTAACAAGAGACTCTGAGGATCCTATACGGGGATGTGGGCTGCACCTCGGCGCGTGAGTGGGAGGGTTTCTAAACAACGAATTGGCTGGGGGGTCGGTGAAACGGAAATGTTGTTAGTATCGGAATTACTAGTGACGTCCGTTTATCCCATGCGAGCATGCGATGGATGATCGATAGAGCCGAATGACTAGCGACCATGGAGCGAGAAATGGAATCTATGTATTCCAATTACACGTTTGGGAACCATAGATCTTCTTGAGTCGATCGGGCCCATTGGGTGCAAATGGATCTATAAGAAAAGAGAGGTGGATGGGAAGGTAAGAGATTTTCAAAGAAGCGACTGGTAGCCAAAGGCTTTATTACCTGAAAGGAGGGTCGATTATGAAGAGACTTTTCTCCCGATAACTATGCTTCGTGGCATCCCTTCTTTCCATTGCCGGCGCTCTTGATTATGGACACTGGCAAATGAATGTCGAGAGCTGACCTTTTTGAATGGTTATCTTGATGAAAGCATTTATATGATGATGCAACGGAGGGTTTCATAGTTGAAGAGGCCCGAGCAGAAAGTGCAAAGATTTGCTTAGGTCCATTTATGGGGCTTAAGCAAGCTTCAGGTCTTGGAACCTAAGGTTTGATAGAGCAAAACTGTAGGTTTCGAGCAAAATGTTGATGGTGCTTGTGTCTACAAGTACATCGAGAAACCAAAGTAGTCTTTTTGGTCTTTGTACGTAGATGATATCCTACTCATTGGGAATGATATAGGACTATTGTCTGACGTTAAGAAATGGCTAGTCGAAAAGTTTCAAATGAAGATTTGGAGACCAATGAGTTATACTTGGGATCCAAATCACTGGGGAGTCGCAAGAGCAGACTCACAGCCTTTGTCTCGACATCTTATATTGATAAAGTCTTGGCTCGATTTTAATCTGAGAATTCCAAGAAGGGTCAACTACCGACTGACATGGAATTATCCTCTCCTAAGTAGTGTCCTCTGACACCTCCGGAAGAAGAGGACATAGGGCAAGGTTCATACGCCTCGGTGGTGGGCGACCTCATGTATGCCATCTTGTGTACAAAGACCGGACATACGCTGTACGATAGGAGTGTCAGCCGTTACCAATCAACCACAGGTTAGCTGCTGAATTCTGTCAAGCACATTCTCAAGTACCTTAGAGAGCGAGCGTATGTTGATTTATTCAGGTGCTGACCTGAATCCCATAGGATATACTGATTCTGACTTCATGTCAGACAAGGACAGTCGAAAGTCGACGTCTAGGTCAGTATTCACTCTTGGTGGTGGAGCTGTGGTATGGAGAAGTGTCAAACAATCCAGCATCGCAGATTCTACCATGGAAGCTGAATATATAGCAGCTTGTGAGAGCCGGCTAAAGAGACGGTCGGCTCGAGAAGTTCATTCTCAGGATGCGGAAGTTGTTTGAAATATGGATAAACCCCTTAGTACTTCCTTGTGACAACGGTCGGTATGTAAACTCAAAGAACCAAGGAGTCACAAGAGAGGGGAAACATATAGAGAGGAAGTATCATCTTATTAGAGATTAGTACTTAAGGGGTGACATGGGTACACATTATGAAGATAGCATCGCGAGAACTGACCTTGCGGTTCAAGGTTACTTAAGACGTTACACCCAAAATCTTTTGAGGGTCACTTATGCAGGATGGGTTTTAAAAGACATGTCTCACATGCTTTAGAGCAAGTGGGAGGTGTTAGGGATAGTGCCCTGTAAAGCATGAATTTATATTTATGTTTTATGAAATTAATAAAAGTGTCGTATTTATTACATTTAGCTATTTTGTGCATAATGTATGAATGAAACGTCAGAAAATCCCAGATTTATTAATGTAATCAAAACCCCCCGAGTGTATATGATTATACGAGAGGATCGAGGTGGATTATAAATCATATTGTCAGTAATAAATTAGTGAGATTTGGGGATCTTCAAATTAAATAATGCCCCGGGGGGTGATCCGCTATCATTGAGAATGAAGTGACCTTGTCCGGGTCACTAATGTGGCGACATTAAAGTGGAGGCTCCATATATAATAAGATTATATAGGACTGGGACCAAGGCGCGATTTTGAATTCTTTTTTAAATACAAGTTTGTCTCAAGAATTCCAAACGGCGCGCCGCTAGATGATCATATGCGGTCCAGTCTCAATCTGAGTAGTCATGAGCTGTTTATGTCAGCCCCGGGCCTTTTGAGTCATAGGTTAAAGCCCGTTATGAAATGGGCCCAATACTTGTGTCTTGGAGGCCCATTGATGTATGCAGCTGGGAATGTGAACTATGGACATGGAATCAATCCTTCCTATGGGTGGACCAGTTGGTTCCTTAAGTGTTGATTAGGCGAACGGTTTGAGCGCTCTAATTTATAACGAGTTTATAAATTAGCTGTTCACTAGTGGATTAATGGAACTTAAGGATCAAGATATAATTAGAGAGGGGCAAAAGCGTAGAGAATTTCACCGACACTAGTTATGAACCACTTCTTGGAGGATAGAGCGCATGTAATGATTAAATCAATGGACACTCTAAATTTCCGAATAAAATCGATCACTGTAAGGACAAGAGTTCAATTTCAGTTTTTAGTGGAATAACTCACAAAATTAATAAATTAAAATAATTGATTAAAGAATTTAATTAATTATTGAATTTAATGGAGCTTGAAATTACGAGTCCATGAGTCCCCGGAATTCACCTCCTATATTTACTCTGATGAGCGATTCATGATTTGAATAAATTTCACTCTGTAGCAATTTTTAAATGATGAGATTATTTTAAATTACAAATAACAATTAGTTATTAATTAAATTCGAATTTAATTCGTTTGCTCATTGAATGAAATAATGTAAAGGGTAATAATATTTAGATTGTTATTATATAATTAATTAGTTTCCTTATCGATAAGGATTTGAATTAAATTTTTAAATATTATTAATTCATTTCCATATCGATAATGATTTGAATTTAAGAGTATTAAATATTATTAGAAATCGTTTCCTTATCGATAAGGATTTAATTTTAAGAATATTAAATATAATTAATTCGTTTCCTTATCGATAAGGATTTAACGTCTATAAAACCCAGCCGGGGGTATATTTCGGTGGTGGTAGTCTTTGAGAGAAGAGAAACCAAAAGAAAAGAAAAAAAGAAGTTTTTCCAAGCCTAATAGTTTCAAAGAATCTCTTCCCCTTAGAGATCCCTTTGCCTCATGTGTTAGTACACAAGGTAGATCTGGGCGAAAGCACAGAGTGTATTGTTCCGGATACGAGATCGTTGGTGCCCACACACCTCAAGGAAGGAGGCGGAATTGAGACCACACAGTGCGGGGTTGTTTAACCCTATTGGCCAACAAATCTCTATAACGGTAACAGGTATAGATCGATCTTCACCTTTTGATATTAATATGTGTTTGCATGAGTTCGCGAAAATAAGATTTTACGGAAAAATTTTTAAAAACCCTAATTCATTTGCGTTTTTGATTTTATTTCCATCGGTGCATCTCAAGGGAATGTTCAGAGCAAACCGTCAAGAAGGTTCTGTCATCAAACATTAGTTATGTAGGATATTTCTGGCGCTGATATTACCTGTGATGAGATCTCATCAGATCGAAAACTCAGTCGGCAAGATATCAATAGTCATGGGTTTGACAATGATAATTCAGGTTCATTTCTGAATCTGCCGAGTGAATTTGTTTGTAATTCTAAGTATATATGGAATCATTCTCGATTACATGGGAATAACAAGATAATGGGACGAACATTCAAAGACAAATCAATGCTTATGGTTCGAAAGGGGGAAGGCATGAAAAGAAAAAGGAAAGGGCAAGGCAGCTAAGGCCAAGAAAGGCAAAGGATAGTCAAGCCTAAGGCGAGCCAAGCAGCCCAAGGAGGGAGTTTCATGTACATGTGAACAAGGTCATTGAAAGAGGGGGTGTAAGCTCTACTTCGGAAGATCCCCGAAGAAAAAGAAGAGTAGAGGCTACCACTTGGTGTTTATGTTATAGAAGTCAATCTGTCTATGCTTCATGGGTATTAAGATCTTGGATGCCCTGTATCTCACATTTGTGTGAATGTGCGGGGCTCTTGACGATAGATCTGATGGCTAAGAGGTGAGAGTGGACCTACGGTGGGGAATGGGAACAGGTTGTTGCATTAACTGTAAGAGTTTATGATTTGACTTTGCCTAGTGGACTTGTTTTCCAATTAAAGAATTGTTATGATGTGCCTGCTGTAAGCAAAAACATTATTTCAGTTTCTTGTTTAGAAATGGATGGATTTCACTTTATTATTAAGAATAATATTTTCTCCATCTATAATCACGAACATTTTTATGGGAATGCTCATTTATCTAATGGTCTCTATGTTCTAAACTTGGAACAACCCCGAGCCTATCTATAACATCGATATTAAGAGGTTCAAATTGTGACTTGAATCCTAACCTACTAGCATTATGCGTTTGGAGTCGAGTCAGCGAGAAACTCATCTTGAAGCTCCATCAAGATGGGCTAATACATTCATTTGGCTTAAAGTCATTTGAAACATGTGAATCTTGTTTACTAGGCAAAATGACCAAGGCTCCTTTTGCTGGACACAGTGAGAGGGCTAGTGACTTATTGGGCCTTATATATACAGATGTTTGTGGACCAATAAGCTCAATTGATAGAGGAGGTTATCAGTACTTCATTACTTTTACCATTGACTTTAGTAGATATGGTTACATCCACTTAATGAGGCATAAGTCTGAATCATTTGAAAAGTTCAAATTATTTAAGAATGAAGTACAGAATCAGCTTGGAAAGAATATCAAAACACTTTGATCTGATTGAGGTGGTGAATATTTAAGCCAAAGTTTCGATGATCATCTTAAGGATTGTGGGATAGTCTCACAACTCACTCCACCTGGAACACCACAAAGGAATGGTGTATCTGAAATGAGAAATCGAACTTTATTAGATATGATTCGATCTATGATGAGTCGAACAGATCTTCCAATATCCTTCTAGGGATATGCATTAGAGACTTCTGCTTTCTTATTGAATAGAATTCATCGAGCGGTGAGAAACTTTCATATGAGTTGTGGACGAGGAAAGCATCTGGTTTGTCTTTTCACGAGATTTGGGGTGTAGAAGCTTATGTAAATCGTCGAGGCTTCGATAAGCTAGCATCTAAATCTGATAAGTGCTTGCATTTGTGGGGTATCCAAAGGAAACAAAAAGGTACTACTTTTGTATTTGAGAACAAAGTGTTTGTTGCTCGTATTAACAAGTAATGGAGTCTTTTTTGGAAGAGAGTTCATTTCAGAAAATTGATGGGAGTAAGACATCTCTTGAGAAAGTTAAGAACCACAGGTCGCCATTGAGTAGCCTTCTGCAGGGCTCTAACCAGTTTTTTGAATCAAAGCATCTGCTCACCAAGGCCCACGAAGGTCAATTAGGATTCATCATGAGCCCGAGAGATGTGGATTTCTCATAATAACGACAAAACCCTTGAACTTGTGGATCGAGATGAGCCCTGACCTATCATGAGACAATGAATGAAAGCCCAGGATTACGAAAAGTGGCTCAAGCCATGAAGTCTGAGATGCAATCAATGTCTAAATAACCAGGTTTGGAATTTGGTTGATCCACAGGGGTGCCCAGGTCATTGGTTGTAAATGGATTTAATAGATCAAAACCTTGATGTGACCTTCCAAGTATCGACTTGTTGTAAAGGGTTTTCAAACAAACTCGTAGGTATTGACTGCTTGTTGAGGACCTTTTCACTTGTTATTGTAGCTAGTCTAATAGGATTCTTCTTGCTATCACTTTAGTATATGATTACAGGAATTTGGGAAAATGGATGTAATAAATAAGCGTTTCTTAATGGAAACTTACTCGAGGATGTGTACATGACACAACCTGAGGGTATTTTCGATCCTAAGTATCCTAATAGGGTGTGTAAGCTTCAAAGATCCATTTATGGATTAAAGCAAGCTTCACGAAGCTGGAATCTTTGTTTTTGATGAAATTTGTTAAAGAGTTGGCACTATGAAAAATGAAGATGAGCCTTGTGTATACAAGAAGGTTAGTAGAATATGGTGATATTTCTTAAGCGTGCTTATATGTGGGCACATCTTACTCATTGGAAATGTATCCTTTACCTTATAGATTATTCGAGTCTTGGTTGAGGAAATGTTTTTCAATGAAGACTTAGGCGAAGCCACCCCTACATCTTAGGCATAAAGATTTTATAGATAGATCTCACGGTTACTGACTGGAGTCAAGTGGAGTACATAGACAAAGTGCTAAAAGGAGTTTACAGCATACGAGATTCAAGAGAGGTTTCTTGCGATGTCTCGTCGGTGAATGTCACTAGATAGCAATCAAAGAATATCCTTAAGTACTTGAAGAACCAAGAGGATATTTTTTGATCTAAATTGGACAAGAAGCGAGCTAGTTATAAGTGGATTTATAAGCAGTGTGATTCTACTCTGAGGCGAGTACATAAACACTGGATCTGGCTAAGGAGGCGGTTGGATCGAAATTTTGTTTTAGGCGGGTGTTATTCCTAGCATTACAAGCCGAGTGGGCGTCTATTGTGACAATAATGGGGCTGTGCTCAAGCCAAGGAGCGGATCTTGATCAAGCATACTCAGGCGTTTCCACCTCATTCGTGATATCATTGAGAAAGGAAATGTTAAGATATGTAGAGTTCTTACTGATGACGCTGTTGCTGATCCTTTGACTAAACCTCTTTGATCCAGCTTGTGACAAGTGTACTGGATCAATGGCATTGGACACATAGCCCTGATTGAGCCCAGGGCGGATGAATTATTAGTGATAATACAATGGGTGGCATATGTTAACATCAGTACTCTTATATTTATATTGCTGCAGTGAGAAGTATTGCATCATTTATCTTGTTGTTTAATTACATTAGTTTGGCAGGTAAGATTCAGTCTTGATAATTGGAGGCTCAACTGTATATCAAGTATGTGACGATAGTAAAACCTTAAGACATGAGCACTATTCTAAATGATCTGAAGTAGATCATTGTGTGGGAATAATAATGAGTAAGACTATTATGTTTATGAAAAGACCACGTTTTGCTGGTCATGAACATAAGATGTTACTCATAACATAAATACATGTTAAGTTCATGTTATTGGGCTGACACGCTATGAGAAATACCACATGGATTATGTCATCATTAATTCTCATTGCGATGAGCGGTATTTGAGTCCTGACCTGAATTCTGTGGATCCCTACGCATGAGGAACTTTGTGTCTTGGCGTAACTCAATGATGTCTCTTTAACGGGATGGTAATATAGGCTATCGTTGGGCATGCGATAAATCATGTGGAGGAATGTAGGTGATAGTGAAGGAATTTTGTCCCGGCTCTTAATTGGGTGGATATCATGGCCTCTTGATAAGTGAGGCGAGAAATGCATGGTCGGTGGTGAGATAGGATTGATAGGAGTTATCAATATCATTTGTTTAAGTCAATCTACTTGAGGAATCAAGAAAGCGATTAAGTTATATAAAGATGACTTCATCAAAATTGCTTTGTGCTTAATCGAGACATCGTGTGACAAAGGACTATCATACTAAGGTAAGGTTTTAAGTCTTGAGAGTCACTTGATTAGGTGATTCTGTGTGTGTCTTGCTAGAGACCAGAGTATAACTTGTGGGCTTATAATATGATTTTGGCCTGCGCAGCATTGAGTGAACCTATAGGGTCTCGCGAATGAGCTATAATGGGATGTTAGAAAGGCTCTCTTTGGCCATGATTGAAGCAGCCCAGCCCATTAATAGTTCATGGAATTTGGTTTATTCGTTTTAATAAAAGAGTTTGGGAGGCTTGATGATATAAATATAGGTTTATCATCCTAAAAGTAGGTGGATTTTCTTTTGATGGGTGTTTTTTGAGAGAATTCTTTTAGAGTTTTGGAATACACTGAGGTGTCTTTAGTTTTGTGGGACAAAGACCTATCATAAGTGCTAGCACATCCATCCCATCCATTAGTCAGTTCGTGTGAATACCTTTAGAGGCGTTTTGCACCTTTGCATAAATCTTGGCTTGTTTATCTTTGGATCGTTTCCAGAAGGAGTTATGTTTGTGTTTCAGTGTGTGTGTGATCAAGCAAATCTGCACTAGTCGAAAAGGATTCGGTCTACAAGAGGTAAGATCTGGATTTCCTTGATTCATTGTTTAGTTTCATCAAATCGCTTGGATCCTGATGTAGTTCAACATTAAATTTTTTATTTCCGCTGCGTTTTCTTATCGCTGGATTCCAACAGTGCAGTAGTGTGTTTTGACGTAAGTATTGATGCCTGGTGAGGAATGACACTCTTTCAGGCGCTGGATGTTCGATACCTTTGTTTTGATTCGGGTTCTCCGGCATCGTGCCCAAATTTGATCCCTTCCTTTTGTTTTGGGTTCTCTGACATCGCGCCCGAATTCAATCCCTTCATTTTGTTTCGGGTTCTCAGGCATCGTGCCTAGATTCGATCCATTCCTTTTTTATTTTAGGTTCTTTGGCATCGTGCCCATATTCGATCCCTTTGTTTTGATTCGGGTTCTCTAGCATTGTGCCCAGATTCGATCCCTTTCTTTTATTTCGGGTTCTCTGGCATTGCGCCCATATTTAATCCCTTCCTTTTGTTTTGGGTTCTTTGGCATTGTGCCTAGATTCTATCCCTTCCTTTTGTTTCGAGTTCTCTAGCATCGCGCCTGGATTCGATCCCTTTTTTTTTGTTTCGGATTCTCGAGCATCACGCCCAGATTCGATCCCTTTGTTTTGATTCGGGTTCTCCGGCATCGTGCCCGGATTCGATCCCTTCATTTTGTTTTGGGTTCTTTGGCATCATGCCTAGATTCGATCTCTTTTTTTTTTCTTTATTCGGGTTCTCCGACATCACTCTTGGATTTGATCCCTTCGTTTTGTTTCGGGTTCTTCGGCATCACGCCCGGATTCGATCCCTTAGTTTTGTTCCGGGTTCTCAAGCATTGCACCTAGATTCGATCCCTTCATTTTTTTTCGGGTCCTCCGGTATCGCGCCCGGATTCGATCCCTTCCTTTTGTTTTGTTCTTGGCATCATGCCGGGTTGATCCCTTCACATTGTTCGGGTTCTCCGGCGTGTGCCTGGAATTTAATCCTTTTTTGTTTTGGGTTCTCCTGCATCGTGCCCGGATTTTATTATCTTTTTCGGCATCGTGTCCGGATTTCCCACTATACTGGCTCATTTTCTCTTTCATCCCCTTATTCTTCTTTTGTTTCTATTTCCTTCCCCTTGCCTCTGTTTTTGGACCTTTCGTCACTCTAGTTAATGTCAAAGGAGAAGCCTTGGGGCATGTTTCTTCATTTTCCCAATCTCCATTTACAAGCCTTAAGATGCAGAGCCTGGTGATTGTAGCTGGGTGTGGGAGCAGACCCCTGTATTTGCTTCTATAGTAACTCATAATGAAAATTTTAATTATCTTGCCCACATTGATTTTATACTCCTTCAGCAAGGCATACAAGAGTGTTGCTTCATTCTTTGTCACTGTAATAAGATGCTTTGATGGAAACAAGACTGAACTAACGAAATAAATCCATACCTTAGCTTCCTCTATTAAAGAATCTCTGGCAATGGATTCACGTGGGTTTTTCCTCGTTGCCTTCCATTTTCTTTTTCTATTTGTTAGCAAGTCTACAATTTTTTGATACTCCGGCTCCTTTAACAGTTTCTTGAACTTGGAACCATCTTTTTACTCCTTCAGATTAAAAGTTTCATTTGTCTTTTCTTCACTAAAACATATCTACTTTCCTGTGACACACACCGTCTTCCCTCTTACTCCCACCATGTTAGCATAAAACTATTTAACCAATGCAACAAAGCCAGGTGCCTTGTGCTCGCCAAGTAATTGTCATCCTCTCTTCTCAATCATTTCAATAAAGGGTGAGATGAGCTTGTTGAATCCTCTTTCAACAATGAAACCCCTATCTTTTAGATTCCTTTCCCATAAAACGAAGGCTTTATCCAAAATGAAATCTATCTGGTGAGTGTACTCTATACTCATTTCATCAACATGTTTTGCTTATATTTTTAGTAGTTTTATTATATAAATAAGTGATCTAATGATCTAAATTTTCAATTTGTGATTAGGTCAACTATGAGCCAATATGGAGCAAAAACAAAGAGATAAAGCCCAAAAATCAGCAAACTACATATGTAGCAGCAGCTACTGTGTTTTGATGTTTTCAACTACAAGATGACCCCAAATGGCTACAATATTTATATGGATGGATAGGAGACTTCTCATTCTTTCCAAAGAGACCTTATTCACTCCATTTGGACTTCAAATGGTAAAGTTATGGCTCTTAGTAGTTGAAGGAAGAAGAGAAGAGAGCTCAAAAATGACTAGTTGGAGCATTTTGTACATTCCGTATTCATAATCATTATTAAAGTGTTTTTCCTGGATATATCTATATTCTAAACTTCAATAGCTTTCAAACGGTACCAAGAACACTAGGTGAAGTTGGATGATAAAGTTATGGTGGATGCGACGTTGGAGCCCAGCTGGCAAGGAAAGAGCTACTTGACAATGTCTTCGCAGCGTTGCTCTGTTTTGCAAAAATGTAGCATCCCGACATCGTGACGTTTGGGGTTGGTTTTGGGTCGATTTTCAGCCCATTTTGAGCCTAGAATTGAGGGTTTAAAAGCTCAAACCTCAAGGAAACAAAAGGAAGGCAGCTAGGGCTCGGAGAAGGGGACTTTGTCCACACTTTGGGACCAAGGAGGAGGTTTGGAGCTGTTTTTTAAGATTTAGGAGAAGATCATGAGATTTGTCAAAGAAAATCCGAGACTCACCATCATTTGATCATTACAGTTTATTCTTCCTCTTTTCTCATATTTTATCCTAAGTTTATGACGTATCAAACCTCTATCATGATTTAAATTCGTAGATCTAGGGTTTTGGTTGTATATTGAACATGAGTTTTATATCTATTTGTTAATGTTCCGTTTTCTATTGTTTCTTGTAAATGCACCTCTATTGATTCATACATGGTTCTATTAACGTATTGATTTCTAGCTAATCTCAATATGGTGAATGCTTCTTTGCAAGATCTGAGAAGGGAGTAAAGAGCTAGACATAGATTAATCAACCTAATTAGCCTGGTAGTGTAGAAATTATCGGTAATTAGGAGGCGTGTGAGACTTTTGGATCTTAAAGCATCTCTAATGCATAGGGTTGAGCTGAGAAGCAAAAGACCTAGTGTTAGTTGGTAGGTTATTAGGCCTCGAGAGAGGCTTATAATTAAATTAGACAAAGTCGCCTTGAAGCATTTTCATGAAACAATAGAGTAGAATTTTGACTTAGATGCAAGAGGATTGTCGGTGCACCAAGTACCTAAGAGATTTATCATCTCTTGGCATCCCTTAGTTTCGAACTTCGTATTGATTAGATTTAGAAATTTCATTAGTTTAGTTTAAGTGTTTTTACTATCACAATTTTTAGTTTGGATATTAGAGAAGTATTATAATTTTGGTACTTAGCATCCCCATTTTCCTTGTGGATCGATATTCGTACTTAGGTACACTTTATTACTTGACAAGCGTATACTTGCGTAGAATAGGTGCTCTTGTTATATTTTTCTACATATTCTTAATACAAAAGACGAATACGCCTATCAAGTTTTTAGCGCCGTTGTCTGGGAAAACCAGTGTTTTATGCTAATATCAATACTAAGTGCTTCTTCAGTACTTCAAACATTTTTTTTTATGTATATATTTGTGCGGTTTTTTAGTTTTTGATACTTTTTATTTTCTTTTTACAGAAATTTTCAGGTTAAAATCACAATGGATCCGATGTTGAGTTGACAAATGCATTGAAACCACCTTGGCGACAACTAAGAATGCGGCGATTGGCTGATGTGCATAAAGAGTGACAACTCAAGGGAGAAGTCAATTGTGGCAGCCATATGCATCAATGGATTATGCTCAATGGGTACCCCATACTTTGTAATCATAATTTTAGATGGAACCTACCCAAACACCTCATGAAATACAAGTTATACCACTCTTCAATCTCCATAAGTCAAAGATCCAAGCCTAGAAAAAGCTGAATGAATTAGAGAAAGAGCTCGAAGCTGAATCTACCACATGGCATAACTGAATTTTCAAGATCAATGGCTGAAATAGACCACTCTCAAGTTGGGTTGCCTAGGTTTCTTGATCCAAATGAGATAAGTCAACCTCCAAGGAGAGAATGACAAAGTTAGAATGACCATGGGTGAATTGAAAAGTTCATCTTTAAATGTACAACATCTCAAGTTCAATTCACATTAGATTGACAAAAGGGGCTAATATTAAAATTTAGCCTCGCCATTCAAGATCTTAAAAGAGATGGCTCCAATGGCACTTCACAAGTACTCAACACATTTGAGAAAGACAACCTAAAGAAGAGGAGAGGATGAGTATAGAAGAACTAGTGGCAAAATATATGAAAGAGCAGAGAGAATATGACTACAATGTCCTTTGAAGGACAACAAGAGAGTTCGCCATCTACTCTTGGAGTGAATACAGAAGAAGAAAACTTGAGCTACAATGAAGAAATCACTTCAAGAGGTAATGAAGAACTAGATAAGCTTCAAAGAGTGGAGAATGATGTAGAAACTTTGAAAGACTTAGTTGCAAAGGAGGAAAAAGAGTCAACTTCTTCGGAATCATATGAAAAGGTAAAAGATAAAGTTGTAAAGACTATGCTGAAGATGACTCTATGGGGTGAGATGCATGAGGGATTGAAAAAAGAGAAGATTAACTTCCGGTGGATGACTGCATCATTCAATTGAACAACGAAATGAAAAGACCTTTGTGAAGAAAAATGAAAAAAAATAGAAAATATAAAAAAAATAATGATCTTGGAAGATTATGTGCTCAAGTTGCTAATTGAGCACAATTATTGCCTCTTAGAAAACGATGGAGGCTAGAATTACCAACATATCCGTAGTTGGTAGAGTCTAGTTGGACTTGAAAAATGGAGCAGCTTCTTAGGAGGCAACCCAAGTTCAAAAAGTTTCCTTTTCCCTTTTCTTTTTTTCTTTTTTTTTTAGTTACTTTTATGTTTGTTTTTGAATAAATGTTCTTGCTTGATTTTGTGTTTCTTAGTGTTGTTTTTCGGGTTTTGGGAGTTCAAAGTTTGCTATGGAGGAAGAGAATCTTGAAAAGTGGAAGTTTATAGTATCTTGGAGGTTCAATGAACAAAAATTGAACAAGGAAATCAGTTCCAGCATACTCCCTCATTTCATTCCATATATGCTTCCTATTTTCAAGCCTCCTCTCATTTGGAACTAAAGTCTAATCCCTCTTAACGTCTTTGCCTCCAAAGCAAGCCATATTCATTGGAGAAACTTCCGGAGACTTGATCAACCTCGGGGGAGTACGCATGATCCATTCTTGCTTTTGTTTCACATTGAGGACAATGTTTAATTCAAGTTTTTTATTTTTTCAAAAATCCAGCTTTTGTATCTCCTTACCTGTTTTAGTTGTTTCTTTTTAGTTGTTTGGTTGTCATTTGCATGAGTTTTTTCTTTCTTTCTTTTGTTTTTTTTTTGTCTCACATGAGTTAGGTTGGTGCTTAGTAATGGTTTTGAGAATGCATTAGTTTTGTGCTTAAATTGTTTCTTAGTCAAATTTGGGATACCTTTGCATTTGTTTGATTTAGGACTTGAGTGTATATTTTGGTTGTGGGAGACTTAGCTTGAATAGCTCCATTGTTTCTCAAGAAATCATTTCTTAAGGAAACTCCTACACACACACACACTAGGTCTTATTTATATACTTTGGCTCCAACCTCTTTTTCTCAAATTGAACTTACCTTGAGAGACCTTAAATTCTATAGTGATACGACACCTCAATAAAGAGGATTTCCAGTGCCCCAACCGAAAAGAAAAAAAGAGAAAAAAAAATCAAAAAGAGAAAAAGAAAGAAAAGAAACAAATAAGTGAATTTACTCACAAGTAGGTGCTTTGGTTTTTAGTTGAGTGTTCAGGGTGAAGTTCTAGAGAAACTAAATGTCCGGTGCCCTTAACTAACTGGTGGGGAGTCACCAATGGATCCCCACTACATGGGCACTTTTCTAAAACTCCTTAGCATTGCTTCCTACTTTTTAGTTTTAGTTGTTTAATAAAAGGTGGGTTCTTATCCCGTTTTAGTTCCTTTTTTTTTTTTCAAATAGAGTGAGTTGAGTTTGGTTGAAGAGTTTTTTGGAACCTTAGTCTATATTTGAGACCTAAAACATTATTTACATCGAGTCCCTTTACGAAAAATCTATTGAGGGCTCAGGGGTAAAACTTGCCTTGATCAACATACCATTTGAATGCCTCGTCTTATAGAGATTATTAATGTTTTGGAATCCCATTTTGGCTAACATGTTTTCTTAGAACATTTCCAAGCTTTCTCTTAACTTGTACTAGCACCATCCTCATACTCATATCTATCTTAGTGTTTTTGTTTTTTGTTTGTGTTTCCTTTGCTTAGGGACAAGCAAAGATTTAAGTTTGGGGGTGTGATGAGTATACTTTAAACTCATTTCATCAACATGTTTTGCTTATATTTTTAGTAGTTTTATTATATAAATAAGTGATCTAATGCTCTAAATGTTCAATGTGTGATTAGGTCAACTATGAGCTAATATGGAGCAAAAACAAAGAGATAAAGCTCAAAACTCAGCAAACTACACATGTAGCAGAAGTTACTGTGTTTTGATGTTTTCAGCTACACAATGATCCCAAATGGCTACAATATTTATATGGATGGATAGGACACTTCTCAGGCTTTCCAAAGAGACCTTATTCACTCCATTTGGAATTCAAATGATCAAGTTATGACTCTTGGTAGTTGAAGGAAGAAGAGAAGATAGCTCAAAAGTGACCAGTTGGAGAATTTTGTACATTCAGTCTTTATAATAATTCCTAAAGTATTTTTCCTGGCCATATCTATATTCTACACTTCAAGAGATTTCCAACGGTACCAAGAACACCCAAATTGAAGTATGGATGACAAAGTTATGGCCTTACGAAGTTGGAGCAGAAACATGAAAGCTACAGCAAGGTCGCGACGTTAGAATGTCACGACGTTCCAATGTCGCGATGTTGCTGCAACTACAAAAACGCAGCATCCTGACGTCGCGACATTCCGGGTTGGTTTTGGGTCGATTTTTAGCCCATTTTGAGCCCAAAATTGAGGGTTTAAAAGCTCAAACCCCAAGGAAACAAAAGGGATGCGGCTAGGGCTCGGAGAAGGGGACTTTGTTCACACTTTGGGACCAAGGAGGAGGTTTGGAACTGTTTTTGAAGATTTGGGAGAAGATCATGGGTCATGAAGAAAATCCGAGACTCACCATCATTTGATCATTTATAGTTTCTTCTTCCTCTTTCTCATGTTTTTATCCTAAGTTTATGATGTATCAAACCTCTATCATGCTTTAAATTCATAGATCTAGGGTTTTGGTTGTATATTGAACATGAGTTTTATATCTATTTGTTAATGTTCCATTTTCTATTGTTTCTTGTGAATGCACCTCTATTGATTCATACTTTGTTCTATTTACATATTGATTTCTAGCTAACCTTAATATGGTGAGAGTTTCTTTGCAAGATCTGAGAAGGGAGTAAAGAACTAGACATAGATGAATCAACCTAATTAGCCTGGTAGTGTAGAAATTGTGGTAGTGGGAGGCGTGTGAAGTTGGATCTTAAAGCATCTCTAATGCTTAGGGTTGGTGAGAAGCAAAAGACCTAGTGTTAATTTGTAGGTTGTCGGCCTCGAGAGAGCTTATAATTAAATTAGACAAAGAATTCGCGCGGAATAATTTTCATGAAACAATAGAGCGATTACGGCTTGGATCTAAGAGGATTGTCCAATTTTAAAGTACCTAGGAATTTATCATCTCTTGGTATCCCTTAGTTGCGAACTTCATTAGTTAGATTTAGAAATTTCATTAGTTCAGTTTAAATTCTGTTTTACTATCACAATTGTTTGTTTAGATATTAGAGAAGTATCATAATTTTGGTACTTAGGATCCCCATTTTCCCTGTGGATCGATATACGTACTTAGGTACACTTTATTACTTGACAAGCGTATAGTCACGCAGAATAGGCGCTCTTTTTATATTTTTCTGCATATTTTTAATACAAAACACGAATACACCTACCACTCTTACTTTTCCATTCCTCTGCTTTGTTCTAGCTTTTTCAGCTCCTCTTTTTCATTTTCTTGTTTCTTCAATAGGTTGCTCAGTCTCTATTCTTGCTTCTGGTCTTTCTTCCTCTTGTACTACTCCTCGCTGAGTTTCTTCAACAGCTTCTTCCTCAACCTTTGCGTATTCTTCCATTATTTCATTCAAGTTTGGAATCAGCTTTTATGGGTCAGACATGGTCGAAATACGGTTTTAGGATCTAGGGTTTTTCGAAGGAAGATGAGAGAAAGATTTGGTGAAGGAAGATGAGTGGGTTGATGGTTTATGAGGAAGGTAGCCTTTAAGTTTTCAAAATTCTCTATTTACAAGCCAACTGATTATCTATGCTTTTCTAATCTTCACAACAATAAAAATTTATGTCACAACATAAACCTTAGGTTTTAGGCTTAAGTTATGTTGCGACATAAAAATAATTGTTGCGACAAACAATTCATTTAGGGTTTTTGGAACTGATGTCGCAACAAAGAAGAATAATTTCGCAACATAGTTCATTATTCCCAAGTAAAATAATGTCGCGACATGAAAAGTATGTTGTGACATAATTTTTGCAGCTTCAAAAAGAATTATGTAGCGACATAAAAAGTATCTCACGGCATAATTTCCTGCTATTTCTAAAAGGCTAAACCAATCTTTGTCGTGACAAAGTTCAATAATGTTGCAACAAAGTAGAATTAATGTCGCAACAAAAGAATGAATTTTCCTCAAAATTTCACATTTAACATTCTTTCAACCAATCAACACACATAACAATATGCTATATATTCCTACCACTCAAATCATACTTGTGAAGACACATCTAACATCAAAGAACCTCAATTCAAGTATGAACAACAAATCCCATTTCTTCACACAATATAATTCAACATGATTATCATCAAGGTATTCAAAGAATGAACACAACAAAGCTATTATTCATTTTCTGCTCAAATAATAATAATAATAAGACATTCCCCTAAACTTCAACTATGAACTATCATTAAAGAACAAGTTAGGGAAAAAGAAAAACTCCCCCTTATAGCACTTTCTGCATGATGAGTCTGAGAATGAATGCTTCCAAATAAAACTCATTTCTAATACAACTTTATTGTCCTGAAAAATTAACAAGATCACCAAATAAAGTTTCATACAAAATTAAAACTAAACTTCAAAAACAAAAAATTTAACAAAATCAAATTAACTATGAGAATTAAAAGTTGCTTGGGTTGCCTCCCAAGAAGCTGCTCAATTTAATGTCTTTAGCTAGACATTTGCTGCAAATTGTTTTCCTTTCAGCAAAATTCTTCTCTCTCTTAAAAATCTGGAACTAATCTTCATTTATGTTCCCTCCACGGTAATATTTCAACCTCTGACCACTCACTTTAAACTCACTTCCAAAATCAGTTTTTAGTGTCACTGCTCCAAAGGGCGTACTTGCTACTACTATGTAAGGACCACTCCATCTTGACTTCAATTTTCCTGGAAACAGCTTCAACTTAGAATTGTATAACATGACTTGCTTTCCTGATTCGAATAATTTCCTTAAAATTTTATGATCATGTCACTTCTTTGTCTTATCCTTTTAGATCTTGGCATTATCATAAGCTTCATCCCTCAACTCTTCCGGTTCATTCATTTTGAGTAATCTCTTTTCTTTGGCAGCTTGATAATCACAATTCAGTTTCTTGATGGCCCATATAGTTTTATATTCAGGTTCTAGAGGGAGATTATAAGGTTTTCCAAATACAATTCTGTATGGGGACATTCCAATGGGAGTTTTCTAAGCAGTTCTATAAGCCCATAAGGCATCATCTAGCTTTATGGACTAGTCTTTTCTGCTTAAGTTCACTGTTTTCTCTAGAATTTTCTTTATCTCCCTATTAGAAATCTCAGCTTGCCCATTTGACTAAGGGTGATAAGTGATGAGTCCAAAAACTCAGTAGATTTTTAATCAATTTTTCTGAGTTTAATATGAAAATAATGTTGAATTGTCCGCAGAAAAGTGATAATTAACTCAAATTCCAATTTGTAGGAAAATACAGCAGAAACTCAAATTTTAGCAAAAATAAGAAGAAATCAACTGCGGCACAATTGAGAGTCTAGCCAGAATTTAAGTCGCGATAGGAAGTTCGGTTTCGACCAATTCAGAATCCGACATCAACAAATTTGGCTTTGAAGAAGAAGCTGCGTGAAGACAAGATTGGAAGTCGTGACTGAAGAAGGAGGTTGCGACAAAGGCATTAATTGAGATTAAAAGGAAACATTCGAATGAAGAAATTCATGTAGACTAACATTCGATGTCGCGTATAAGAGATAAATGATGTGACACTCTTTCGAGGTTCACGACAAGGATGATACATCTATGAAACCCTGAGAGAGGTCTTCGCAAGTAAAAGAAATCGCATCACAGTTTTTAATTAAAGGAGTCAAATTGAGAGCCGCGACATACTATACGGTCGCGACATGGCACTGAGGTGAAGTCTTAACAAGAAAAATGATGTAGTAACCATTCATTCAGGTCGCAACCCTAAAGAAGAGCTGAGCATAAGAAAAGGATGTCGAGACATCACTTTGATGTCGCAACCTGGAAAATAGTTGGAAAGAAAGAAATCAGTTGCAACGTGGAGCGGGAGTAACTTAACTGAAGAAAATAAATGGGAGAAGCAAAAGAGGTGGCGACATCACCATGAGGTGCGACGCCGTCGAAAGTTATGAAGACAAAACACCAACGAGTGCGACGAGAAATCAAGGTCACAACATGAAGTCGTCTTACAAAGCGACCAAAGTGGTGCAGCCGATGTCATGACACAAAGGTGGAAGAATGAAGACAATAATGTCGTGACATAACAACTGAGCCGCGACATCAACCTTCGAAGGAACCCGAACAAAGATGTCGCGACATCACTTCGATGTCGCGACCGCTGATCAGGGATTTTGCAGAATAAGTGGTTTACCTTGAAAGGAAGAGGTCGCGGCTGATCATGAGCCATCAAGAGAACTCCATGTCGCGACATCAACGGTCAGCGACGTAGAACTTGATAATTTGGGCTTTCTCTTTGGATTTCCACACACAGGGCATTTTTGGGCATTAGGCCCGGATTCTTTACGGTATAAATAGATAGCTTTCGAATAGTAAAGTAGTTTCTCCTTCTTCACTACCCGTAGGGAAAGGAACTCGGTATATATTTTAGAGTAGATTTTTTTTTTTTTAGTTTTATTTTACGGTTTGAATCTGGTATGCGAGAGGCAGTAGAAATTTGGATTGTTAGTTACATTTATATTTCTTCAATGTGCTGGAAATTTATGAAATCTAGACAAATTTCTAGAATTCATTCTTTTCGGATTGTGCGGTACGATGGTAGAGTGAGAGATCGCTCCATTTCTTGATTCGCAATCGATGTCGGACGCGGCAAATTTGGTTGATTTTGACAATTCTGGTCTTTCTGCACATTTATGGAGAATTAATTTGGGTTTGATTTTTACTTAATCGGTGTCATTTTGAATAGATAAGTTCCCAATGGTAGTGCACAATACCGAGTTGAGGGATGTATCTTGCTCGATATCCGGGATGCCCTACGGTATTACGAGAGACGGAGATTCACGAGAGTTGAGAGCATTCTTTTAAGGTATGTTCGGCTACCATTGTGGCTAGCGAAAGCTCAGGAGTTCATTTTGATAAATCCGCCATTCGCTCATAATTGAAGTCGGAGGGGTGTATTTAACAATATAAATGATTAGAGAGTTCACCTCAATCTAAGGTAAGTTCCAGTCCACGTGTTAGCTTAGATAGGATCAAGGGAAAGGGATAAACCTATAGATCTAGAGGTTGAGCCTCTAATTAAGTAGTAGAAATTTTGCGAGATTCCTGAGAAGGTAAAGCAAAGTTACCAGCTAATCAACGAAAATGAGTGTGATATTGAAGAAAATACCCGGATCTTGTAAGAGGAATGTAGGTCTGAATTATTTGGTTTGATCTTGTCTTCGAGAGAAGCGGGATATTCATCGGTGAACGGAGAAATCAATTCAATGGTAGGAAATCTTGGACAAAATTCGAGATCCGTCGTAGACGAGCAAGCGGATTTAGTCTTTGAGATTATTTGTTCCATTGTATTTCATTGATGGTTTCGTTTCTCTCGATGGCCCGATTCGATCCATTCTTTTATATACAATTTATTTTTTAGTCATTCATTTTGTTTTAGTTTAATTTGGAACATATTCAATAGTATAGGATTTCGATTTTTAACGTTTTGATAAAACATTCACTGTTATGAGTTTGAGTCCAAATAGTATGAAATTTTAGTAGTTGGGGTAGTTGACCTGTAATTCGCTATCAATCTCTGTGGGAATGATACCTGGACTTACATTCAGATTTACTACTTGTATGACACACAATGCCCCACGGTGCCATAGGCCCCGAACCCTTATTTTTAATCCTGAACATTAAGAGAAATTTATTTTAGCAAGCACACTTATCCAAAGTGACATGGGTATAAGAGAATTGTAAGGCTCTTGTAGCTATGTTAATTTGAGGGGTTTTAGTCTATATAGAAATAGGCGAACAAGTTTTTATGGCGCCGTTGCCGAGGATTGAAATAATTAATTAGATCAATATTCTGATGAAAGAAGGAAATACTAATTTGGACATTTTTAAGAAAAGAACAAAAATAGCTTTTCAAGCAGTGGCTACACCAGCCACTAATTTTTAACAAGCCATGTTGAAAATATTTGTTTAGTTTGACTAATCTATATTAATGCGAGTGTGTTTTGATTCTGGAAAACCTTTAATGCATAGGAGCTTGAGTTAAGGCTGATTCCGGCGGACAGCGAATTGGAGAGCACTTTCGGGAGTTTAAGAAAGACAAAAGAAGCGAGAACGCGGCTATGGAAGATGAGAGACATGACGAGAAGCAGAACAGAGGGACGGCAACTAGAAGATTTACATTATTGACACAATGGAGGATTTACGGGGCTATTATTCGGAAGAGAATGATACGCGTCGGACATCCCTCTTTGTGGAAGCAAATAATTTTGAACTAAGCCGGCCTTAATTACGTAGTTCGGCAACATCCAGTTCTTGGTCATCCCACCGAAGACCCAAATGAACACCTGGGAAGATTTCTCAAGATGGCTAATATAGTGAAGCTGAATGGTGTGAGACCAGAGGTGATAAAGTTGCATATCTTCCCATTTTCTTTGAGAGATATAGCAGCCACATGGTATGAATCAGAGAGACGAAGAGAGATAATAGTATTCCAACAAGGGGAAGATGAGAGCCTATATGTAGCTTGGGAAAGATTCAAGAGGTTGCTGAAGATGTGCCCGATGCATGGAATAGATTTGAAGACCCGGATGGACATAATTAATATCGTACTTTAAATGAGGATACATCAAGGGAATTATCGATGCTTCATCTTTGTGGAGCACTCAAACGAAAAAGTCTTTGAAGAGGTGAGAGATCGATAGAAGATTTAGCAAAATGCAATATGAAAGCTCCATCGCTTGGCGAAAGGTTTTTCAAGAGGAAGCAGCGAGAGAAGGGGTCATGGAGCTGAGCAAGATGACGGCCATGGAAGCAAAGTTAGATGCCACAATGCATAGGATGGACAAACAAGAGAGAAAAATGCACACTGCTCATGAAATAGGAGCAGTGAAAATAGAACTTAAGAGAAGAAGTGTTGAAGTGCCAACAGAAGAAGATTCTTATGGTGTTGAGGAGGTTAAGTACGTGAGCGAGCCAAGAAATTACCATTTCAAGCCAAATCCTAACCTGCCCTCAGGAACCATGAGAATTTCTCATATGGTGGAGGGCTACGGCCCTAAGCGGGACATCATCCTCGACAAAGGATATTCGCGACCACGAGGTTCCAACGGCATCAAGGAGGTGAGGGCGAGAAATGAATATCGAGTCGGAGGAGAACCCGACCATTTGAAGAACAAATCTTTGGAGTTCATAAGGGGATAACAAGAGCTATTACAATTCCATGAGCTGAAACTATCGACTTGGAAGCTTTCAGAGTCACGATACTCACATGTTTAAGAAGAATGCTAGTGCCTCAGAAAGGATTTAGAGACACAAGTAGAATGACCTGAATATGCCAAATCGGAACAAAGGGTACATTACTGGTGACACGTAGAAGAACCTAAAAGGCGCATGCTTGGTCCCGGTTAAAGTGGGAAGGATTTGAGAGCGACAACAAAAAGGCAGAAGGAAGAGGCGAAAGAAGAGAAGGAAGAATAGCCCAGTTGAACGGTTGAAGGAGTAATGACCGGAAAAGAAGGAAGAATTACCGGCGTATACACTGCGAGTGCCATTCCACGAGACTTAGGAAGTCAGAAGGAAGAGCCAGGTTTTCATTCTTGGATATTTTCAAGAAAATAGAAATAAATATCCCATTTGCGAGGGTGATCAACCAAATGCCTCTTTATGCAAAATTTCTGAAGGAGATACTTAGCAAGAAAAGAAAGATAGCTGAGGAGGGTATAGTTAACTTGACTGCTACTTGCAGTGCCATTATCCATAGAAGCTCCAAGCAAAGATGAAAGACCCTGGCAGTTTCACCATTCCTTGCTCCATAGGAAATATGAATTCAAGAAAACATGTGATTACGGCGCAGTATAAATTTGATGCCTCTGCTCCCGGTAGTGCGGGCCCAAGTTTGGGGAACTTGCAATGACAATTACATTCGCGATTGGGCGATAGATCAATGGCCGCGACCGGAGGCGTGCGGAAGATGTACTTGTCCAAGGTTGGAAATTCATTTTCCAGTGGATTTTGTTATCATGCAGATGGAGGAAGATACCCAAGTTCCTTTGTTGCTGGGAAGGCCTTTCTTAGCAACAGGAGCTGCCTTGATTGACGTATAGAAAGGTGAATTGACACTTAGAGTTAGGGAACATCCTAATGTAGGAGTCTGGAATATTAATAGGAGTTCATTTAATGTAAGTGCGGAACATCCTGTGTAGAGCGGGACGTTGTATGGGTACGAAACAATGGCCTTCTCAATGATGAATTGAATTCTAATTGTATCATTGACACTCTATGATAGAATTGAGATGAATTTTGATGCCTTGAGAGCTTTGATTGTGAAGTAATGCCTTCAAATTTGTTTAACAAAGCTTGATCTCGAGTATAATTGAAAGCGATCAAGATAAGTAAGCGGCCGAAGCGGCAAACTCATGAAGCGAGGAAACTAGTGCGAGAAGGGCTAACATTGAAAGAATTGCTGATCATTTAAAATACGAGTTTTAGAACCAGAAAGAAAGCGGTTATCATATCAAATTTGCATTATTTGGTAGACGAGTTGCGGTAATTTTGAAAATACAAGGAAGCGGTGCTTGGTCAATTGAAGATGCGAGAAGGGTATCAGTCCCTCTGTTGCATGCACAAAATATTGCTGGAGATAATCTGAAAACTTATTGAGCATCATAGAGGCTGAACCCGGAGTGATGAAAGAAGTTGTCGGAAAGGGTTGCAGAAATGGTTAAATGCTGGGTTTTTATATATGCTATATCAGACAGTTCTTAGGTAAGCCCAGTACATGTGGTTCCCAAGAAGGGTGGATTCACTATGTCGAAATGAAAAGAATGAACTGATTCCTGAGCGCTGATGGATGGAGGGTGTGTATTGACTACAGAAAATTGAATACTGCAACCAGAAAGGATCATTTTCCCATGCCTTTCATTGATCAGATGCTGGATAGGTTGGTGGGACACCTTCATTTTTGTTTTCTTGATGGATACTCTGGATACAACCAAATTGCTATTTTTTTGAAGATCGGGAAAACCACTTTTACATGCCCATTTTGGTACTTTTGCTTTTAGGAGGAGGAATGCCATTTGGTTTGTGTAATGCTCCTGGTACCTTCCAAAGATGCATGATGTCTATATTTTCTGATATAGCAGAAGAAGTTATGGAGATCTTCATGGATGATTTTACAGTGTATGGATCCAGTTTTGAACAATGCCTGCATAACCTAGGGACAGTACTTCAAAGGTGCAAAGACAAGAATCTAGCTCTGAATTGGGAAAAATGCCATTTTATGGTTACAGAAGGAATTGTCTTAGGGCACATGATTTACGTGGGGCTTGAGACGGACCCGGGAAAAGTTTCAATTATAAGAAGAACCTAATGCCACCCGCTCAGTCAAAGGGAATCGAAGTTTCTTAGACATCTTTAGTTTATAGAAGATTGCTCCAGTTTCTCAAAAGTTATAGACCACTATCTTGATTCTTTGAAAAAAGATACTAAGTTCTATTTTGATGAATCCTGCCAGAAAGCATTTAAAGAAATCAAATCCAGACTAGTTGAAGCTCCCATTATGGAAAAACCAGATTGGAACAGAGAATTTGAAATCATGTGTGATGCTAGTGATTTTGCAATGGGAGTTGTATTGGGGCAGAAAGATGAAAAGGTGTTCAAGGCCATATACTATGCTAGCAAAACCTTCAATGAAGCTTAGGAAAATTACTCTACTCACGAAAGGAGATGCTAGCAATAATGTTTGCATGTGAAAATTCAGGTCATACATTTGGGGGTCCCGTATTTGTTATACACGCGATCATACGGCAATTAAATATCTATTAGCGAAAGAAAGAGAGAAGCCAAAGCCAAGATTGATCAGGTGGGTACTATTATTGCGAGATTTGATTTAGAAATAAAAGACAAGAGTAGTGACAATGTGATAGGCGATCGCTTGTCAAGAGTAGAAAGAAAACCAACACATGTACAAGAAAAAGGAAGAGAAATAGCAGAAATTTTCCAGATGGCTTGATTATTTCAGGTATCCTCAATCACCTTGGTATCTTGATATTGTGAATTTCTTAGGCTTGTGGAATTATGCCACGAGATTCAACCTTCTGTGAGAGAAAAAGCTAGGTGGCGGCCAAATTACTACATCACAGGATGACCCATTATTGTTTAAAGGAGTTGATCGATTATAAGGAGATGTGTACGGAAAGGTGAGCAAAGCAAGATTTTAAAGAATGTCATGCATCACCTTATGGAGGACACTTGCGGAGATAAAACAGCCCATAAAATTCTCCGGTCGAGATTTTTACTTGCTCACGATTTTTAAAGTTGTTTGAATGGAGTAAAGGATTGTGTGATCAATGCCAAAAGAATGGGAAATATCAACAAAAGGCATGAGATGCCCATGCAAGGTGTTCATCTGAGGAGAGGTGGTGCAATTATTATTTTGATGTATGGGAATGGATTTTTTATGGGGCCTTTTCGGTTTCGTTTGGGGAAATATATATACATACTCCTAATTTGTGGATTATGTATCAAAATGAGTAGAAGCAGCGGCATGTCCAAAGGAATGATGCCAATACAGGTTGTGGGATTTTACAAAGTATTCTCGCGATTTAGGACACGTATAATTAATGATGGAGAAGCCATTTTGCAAATAAGGTGTTTGACAAACTCGCGAGCGAGATATGGTATCAAACACATTATGAGCTTTGCTTATCATCCTCAAACAAATGGGGCAAGTTCAAATTTCCAACTGAAATAAAGAAAGTCTGGAAGCGCAAGTTCTAGCAGGAGAGATTGGTCTTTGAAGCTTGATGATGCACTATGGGCATACAGGATTCCTTTAAAACTCCTATTGGAATGTCCCCATACAGACTTGTCTTTGGAAAACCTTGTCACCTACCTCTTGAGCTAGAATACAAAGTTATGTGGGCCATCAAGAAGCTTAATTTTGATTTTAAATCTGCTAAGGAAGGTAGGCTACTCCAGTTAGATGAATTGGAAGAGTTGAGGAATGAAGCCTATGATAGTGCCAGAATCTACAAAGATAAAACAAAAAAATGGCATGATCGCCGGGTAGAGGAGAGATTCAAGGCGGGAGATCAGGTTTTATTATTCAACTCCGGACTAAGACTGCTCGGGAAAGAGCTGAAATCGAATGGAGTGGACCATTTACGGTGGTATCAAGCACACAATTTGGGCGTGACATAGAACCAGCAATCATGAGGAATTCAAAGTTAATGGTCAGAGATTAAAGCATTATCTTGGGAAAAAGCAATTGGAAGATAAACCCTTAGTTCTGAATGAATAAAATTGAAGAAACAGAACAATGGCAGCAGAAAGTCCAGCTAAAGACTAAAAATGGAGGCGGCTTTGTGGGAGGCAATCCACGAGTTTGTTTAAATTTTTCTTGTTTCATTTACGATTTCGAGTGTTTAAAATTTTTAATAGATTCTTGTAATTGTATTCATTAGTGATTGAATAATAGTTAAATAATTTCTAATTTTACAGGACAATGAAGATTGTGCAAAAAAGGAGAGCATCTGCAATCAAACTTCAATCAGCATAAGAGACCAAAAAGGGGCAGTTCTTCTTCTTCTTCTTGATTTGAATTTTTAAATTTGTCTTTGATATAGCATGATTGAAAGTTTGGGGGAATTTTTTTTATCTTGTTTTGATGCTTAATTGTTGAATGTGATGCATAATGGAAGTTGCTGAATTTTTGCATGTTACAGATGAGTGGAGTTGTAGTTGTTTTGAATGGAAGTGAATACATTGAAATTGCTATGAAATTGAGTGTTTATGTTTTGGGTCGCAACATTAATTCAAAAGTGGCAACCAAGAGTGCTGGATGTGAAGAATAAAGTGGAAAATAAAGTCAAAATTATGAAATTAAAGTCCTGTGAGAAATAAAGGAGGAAAGAACATTTTTATGTTTGCAACTGTAATTTTCCTATCATGACCCTAGAATTTTGGAGTCACAACATGAAATTTTGAAGTCGTGACCAGAACAAGCCTGAGAAGAGTAAAACCTCTAATTTTGGGCGTCCAGCAGTTAAAAAATAAATAAATAAAAGTCATTGACAATCATTGATTTAGTGGCCCAATAGTTAATGTCTTGACTCCCAAGGCACTGTCATGACATTAAACCCAGCGTCTATTCCAATTCAAATTTCGATAAGCTATGAGTTCAACCCAACCTTTCCGTTCGCATCCATCTTTTGGAATTTTTTGAAACCACCAGAACCCGGGGAAGTTCGGCAATTCCCAGGAAACCGTCAATCATGGCAGCAAACCAAGATAAAGTCAACAATCTCAACAAATTGATTGATGAAATTATGCGAGACAATGTTGAAGCAGTAGAAGAAGTTCAGTCGGAAAATCAATCTGCGAAAGAAGTAAATGTTGAAAAAGGGAACCAAACAGAGGAGGAGGGGCTTGACTTGTGGAGGAATAACGAGAAGAAGATAAGGACTTCATTTCACAAGAAGCCAAGGAATTGTGGAACAAGGTGATGTTTGATAAAGAATTTGTTTGCGAAAGAGGTTTTGGTAAAATAATTTCCCCATTTTCCGAAGTAATAACAAAAAGAGGTTGGGAGTTCTTTTGCGAACACAAAGCACCAGGGTTTTCATCTCTTCTAAGGGAATTCTATGCAAACATGGTAGGAATGAAGGATGATTCTGTTTTCGTGAGAGGTGTTTGGGTGCCCTTCGACGATAGAAGCATAAATGAAGTGTTTAAGCGAGATTACAAGCGTAGATTAGGAAATACAAGAAGAAATTGTTGGAGAGCCCAAATTATAAAAAATAGTGAACTGTTATTTGGAGGAGAGAAGGAAAGTGGGAAGTGACGAAGAAGAATCCCCATCATGCCATCAAAAGGGGAGCTCTCACAGAAGAGGCAAAGGTTTGGTTTTATTTTATATGTTCTGTGATAGTACCTACCAGACACCTTTGCACAGTCAGAGAACAAGAAGCTATCATGTTGTATGCCTTTTTGAAATGATACAAAATAAACATGGGAATGGTAATTGAAGAATCAATCAAAGGGTACCATCATAGCAATAAAAGAGGACTGATTCCTCACCTTGCCACTATTACTAGACTGTTTAGGAGGCGAGGGAGTGAAGAGGAAAGCGGGAGGAGAAGAAGAAAGATGTCCTCGGGTCCCTCATACAACCCTTACGAGAGTATGAGGGGCCAAAGGAAGGGAAGCAAAAGAAGTGACAGTGCTTAGATGCGAGAAGCGGGGCGGGAGCTAGATACGACAACTAATAGAAGAGATGGAAGAGGTGCGGGCATCCTTAGAAAATAGAAAGGAGAACACTCTCAGGGACAAGCCCAACCTTATCCGCATCTCGAAGTACAAGAACAGATACCAGATAAAGCAAAAGCATCCAGGAGCAGAGAAGGAAATGTTGAAATAATGGAAATGCTGAAAACAATAAAAAAGGAAATGGAGGAAAGAGAACTTCAATGGGAAAGGCAACAAAGGATCGAGGAGAAGAATGCGTGGAAATTCTGACGAAGGAAGGAACAAATATGGGAAGAAAATTGGAGAATAAGATAAGAAGAACACAGAGAAGAGTTGAAAAGACAAGAAGAGAAGATGATGGGCGAGGGAATGCGAACATGCATGCAAGCTTTCTACAATGTCAGTTCAAAGAGATCTTTGAATTGCTAAACATTATGAAGGAGAAGGAGAAAGAAATGGAAATAGCATGCTAAGAAGAAAGATCGATGGAGTTCAAACACATATATAAGGCCCATTCAAAGAGTTTGAGAAGATAATGAAAGAAAGAGATCAGCAGCTGGAAAATGATGATGAGTATAGAAGGAAAACATGGTTGGAAAGTATGGACTTAATCAACCAGAATTTATCAAAGTTGCTTGTATGTATCTCTAAAGTAGAAGGAACAGTCAATCAAGTGGGGGAGAGGCAAGATACGCTTATTCGTGCAGTGCAAATAAGTAATGAAACATCTGCAAAGGGCAAAGGAATTTCTCCTGCTTTAGAAAAGCAAAAAGCTGAAATAAAATTCCCCAAGTTTGATCCCAGTGAAGCCAGTTTTGATGTAGACCCTCCAAACATAATACCTAAAAGGGCACGCTAGAGAAAAGGAAATTGAAGGTTTTAGCATGTTATACATATATACATTCCCAAAAATTTTAATGGGGCCGATTTAGTTCATCCTAATTGTCCCTTGTTTGATTGATTTCTCATTTCATAAGTATTCTTTTTGCTTGTTAGATGGTTTCTCACTTGTTGAATGAAAATTGGATTGTGGATAAATAGATGTTACTTGATTGATGTTAATGATATCTGAATTGTGTTTCTGTGTCATTTTATTTTCTATTTAGGAATCAAATAAATAATTTTGTTCTTTCTCAAGAACAGAAATTTGGAAAGAATCAGGGCATGAATAATTAAAACTGGAAATTAGGAGTATTCTTGTTTTGTTTAAGTGTCGATTTAGTTTGCAAAAATCGGAAAATTGGTTATTGTTGATGGAACAAAATACTTGGTTAAAATAATGTAAGTAAGCAGTAAATAAATACAAGTCTTGAGGAAATAATACACTTGAGTCAACAAAACTTATGAAACTTTGTAGGAATTAGGAACATCTTACGGGAGATTCGAGTTTAGAGTCCATAGTCCACAGAACTTGTTTGATTATTGATTGAGAGGTGAAATCCTAGGTGAAGGCGGTGTGAGAAATGATAGAGGCCATCGCCATGGCGGCTTGAGCTTTCTAAGCCTGCCCTCAAAATATGCTTAAGCATATTCTCTGGATTCCTTTATTTGAGCCAAATAAGCCTTATTTCTTCAAGAAGCGACAGCGAAAGCCGAAATTCCCTTCCTTGCAATAAACACGCGGCAAGGCCCAAATTGCTCAGGTTCCGGTTCATAAAAGTTTAGTAAAAAAGAAGAAACAAGTTTGGGGAACAATATTTCCAAATTTGACAATGAAGGAGTTGAAGGAAGAAGTAAAAGAAGCGAAATTTAGTGAAATAAGGAATAAGTTTGTCTTGTGGCCTATTTCCCTTGAACAATTAAGCTCGTAGGGGTGTTTTAACACCTAGCACCCTATTTCCCAAAGTTCTCTAAGAGTAATAGAAAGCCTAAGAAGACAAAACATTGCACTATTCCAAATCTTAGAAAAATAAAAAGCAAAAGTATCTTACTTTGAATCAAGTACATATGAAGTGAAATTCCATAAAAGAATTCCAAAAAGATGAATCGATCTAAGATTGAGGAAAATCGAGAGAAAGAACAAAGAAGAAAATGGTGAAAGTTAGGCAACAATGTAGAGGACAAGATGGAAACTGGGTGATTTTACAACTTAAATTTTTCCATTATCTACTGATTACCTAAGCTCAACATTACAAGCCTGAAAGACCTCATTGATTTTGAAGGTTGGATTTACCTACATTAGTGGAGATCAATAAGAAAAACAAGCATATGGGACTTTGACAAACAGTCTAAGAAAACTCCCAGAAGATTAACTAAATTCAACATGAGGATGAAAAGGATTGATGACCTGCACACACACACAGAACAAGACTTGTTAAATAAATTGTTTAAATACATTAGTTTATCAAGAAATTTTGTGATAGAAGTATACCATGCCTTGTTCTTGCATCAAAACTGAAATTTAAAATAATGTTGGTATCTCTTAATTCCAGTTCAAAAAGGTGGAATGGGAAAGATTTGTGATGCGAATCGAGGAAAAATGTCCTTGGAATTTTCTAAGCTTATTTGTTTGAGGACAAATAATTCTTTCTCTTCTTTAGCAGGGACAAGCAAAATTTTAAGTTGGGAATTTGATGAGTCAAAAACTCGATGAATTTTTTAATCAATTTTCTAAGTTTAATATGAAAATAATGTTGAATTGTCCATGAAAAGTGATAATTGAGCTCAAATTCCAATTTGCGGGGAAAATACAGCGAGAAACTCAAATTTTAGCAAAATAAGAAGAATCGGCACATGACGGAGATTGAGGTCTGGCCCAAGGAATTTAAGTCGCGGCCGGGAAGTTCGATTTCCAGCAATTCCCAAGTCCACGACATCAACAAATTTGGCTTTGAAGAAGCGAAGCGTGAACAAAGTGAAGTCGTGACTTGAAGGAGGTTGCGACAAAGAGGCGTGGTCGAGATTAAAAGCAGTCAAAATGAAGAAATTCATGTCGCGACATCATTTTGATGTCGCGGCGTAAGGAATAAATGATGTCGCGACATAACTCGAGGTCGCGACAGGATGCATCTATGAATACGAGGTCTTCGCAAAGTAAAGAGTCGCAACTAGTTTTTAATTAAAGGGTCAAATTGAAGTCGCGACATGCTATACAGGTCACGACATGAAAACAGGAATTGAAGTCTTAACAAGAAATATGATGTCGCAACCACTCATTCAGTTCGCAACCCTAAAGAAGAGCTGAGCATAAGAAAAGGATGTCGCGACATCACTTTGATCATGACACAGAGAAATAGTTGGAAATAAAGAAATCGGTTGCAACGATGGGCGGGTAACAACGAAGAAGAAAGAAATGGAAAGCAAAGAGGTCGCGACATCACCATGAAGTCGACATAAAATGAAAGTTATGAGACAAGAAAAACACAGCCAGTGCGACCCGAGAAATCAATGTCACAACATGAAGTCGTCTTACAAACAGAAAAGTGGTTGCAACCAATGTCGCACCACAAAAGATGGAAGAACAAGAAGACAATAATGTCTTTGACATAACGCGAAGTGCAGCGACATCGCTCCGCTGAAGGAACACTGAACAAAAGATCCGCTGACAGCATAGCGATATCACGACCACTAATCGAGGATTTTCTGAGACAAGTGATTGCAACGAAAGAAAGAAAGAGTCGCGCTATTGATCACTTGAGCCATCAAGAGAATTCCTTGTCGCGACATCAACTTAAGGTCGCGACATAGAACAGTGAGCTGGGCTTTTTCTTTGGATTTCCACCTAGAGCATTTTTGGGGATTTGGCCCAGTTCTTTTCACGATGCAAATAGATGGCTTTCGAATAGTAAAGTAGTTTTCTCATCTTCACTACCCTGACCAAAGGGAAAGAAAGGAACTCAGTGTATATTTTAGAGTGAATATTTTTTTAGTTTTATTTTCTGGTTTTGGATACTTTTTGTGCGAGCGAGGTAGAGCTAGATTATTTGGATTCACATTTATTTTCTTCGATTATTCTTGCTGGAAATTTATGAAATCTGAACCGTTATAGAATTCATTTCTTTTAGTTTATTGCAATTACAGTGGTCGTGCGAGATCGGCACTCCATTTCTTGATTTGCAATGCAGTAATCAGGCTGTGACTCAATTTAGTTGATTTACATTTAGTTACAGTCTTTCCTGCACATTTATGGAGAATTAATTTGGGTTCGATTTTTACTTAATCGGTGTCGTTTTGAATAGATAAGTTCCCAATGGTAGTACCTAATACCAGTTGAGGGAATGTATCTTGCTCTGATATCCAGGATGCCCTCTGAGTGACACAGAGACGGAGATTCCTGAGAGTTTAGAGGATTCTTTTAAGGTGTATTCATTACCATTGATGAAGCTAACTTTGAGGCTGAGAGTTCATTTTGATAAATCCCCGATACAAACTCATAATTGGAAGTCGGAGGGTATGTTGTAACAATATAAATGAATCGGAAGAGTTCACCTCAATCTAAGGTAAGTTCCAATCCTGTGTTAGCTTAGATCTAATCAAGGGGAAAGGGATAAACCAGTAAGATGCGGAGGGGAGTTGAGCCACTAATTAAGTAGTAGAAATTTGCGAGAATCCACGAGGAAGGTAAAGCAAAGAAAGTTATAGCGTAACAAAAATGGGTGTGAAGTATTGAGAAAGAAAAATACCGAGATCTTGCAAGGGAATGTGGAATCGAATTAGGCGGTTTGATCTTGTCTTCGAGAGAAACAAGGATGATAAATCAGTGAAGCGAGGAAAATCAATTCCAATAATTAGGAAATCTTGGACAAAATTCAGATCCATACATAGAGCGAGAGAAAGCAGTTTAGTCTTTGGAATTAGTACATTCCATTGTATTTCATTGATGGTTTTCATTTCTCTCAGTAAACTGATTCAATCCATTCTTTTATATACAATTTATTTTTAGTCATTCATTTTTGTTTTAGTTTAATTTGAACATATTCAATAGTATAGGATTTCTGATTTTTGTCGTTTTGATAAAACATTCATTATGAGTTTTGAGTCCAAATAGTATGAAATTTTAGTAGTTGGGGTAGTTGACCTGTAATTCGCTATCAATCTCTGTGGGAATGATACCTGGACTTACATTCAGTTATTACTTGTATGGCGCGTGCGACTTGCGGTCTGTAAGCGAACCCTTATTTTAATCCTGACATTAAGAGAAATTTATTTTAGCAAGCAAACTTATCCAAAGTGACATGGGTATAAGAAAATTGTAAGGCTCTTGTAGCTATGTTAATTTGAGGGGTTTTAGTCTATATTGAAAAAGGCGAACAATAAGCTAATCCCATTACATGTCTAATTCCATATATGCTCAATAATTTTGCAAAAAACTTGTTTTCAAAATGGCTTCCTTCATCACTAATGATTGTTCTGGGTGCTCCAAATCTGCTCAAAATATTTCTTTGAATAAACCTAACCATTGTGATGGCATCATTTCTAGGACAAGCTATTGCTTCTACCCATTTGGATACATAATCCATAGCTAAGACAATGTATAGATTTCCAAATGAGGATGGGGAAGGTCCCATGAAGTCTATCCCCCATAAATAAAAAATCTGCACCACTAGGATTCCTTGCAGGGGCATCTCATTTCTTCTATTTATGTTGCCCCTTCTCTGACATTTATCATAATGTTTTACATATTCAAAACAGTCTTTGAATAGAGTAGACCAATAAAAACCTGATTGGAGAATTTTATGGGTTGTTCTCTCTCCTGCAAAGTGTCCTCCATATGGTGATGCATTACATTTATCAAGAATCCCACCTTGTTCTGTTTTTGGTACACATCTCCTAATAATCATATATGCTCCTCTTCTGAAAAGTAGTGGATCATCCCAAATATAAAATGTACTATCAGTTCTCAACTTTCTTTTTTGCTGGTGGCTGAACTCAGGTGGCATAATTCCATAAGCTAAGTAATTTACAATATCAGCATACCATGGTATTTGGACTAATAACACAAACAGCTGCTCATTAAGAAAGTTCTCTACTATTTCACTTTCCTTTTCCTCTTCAGTAGTCTTTTCTATTCTAGACAAGTGATCAGCTATCACATTGTCACTACCCTTTTTGTCTTTGATTTCTAAATCAAACTCCTGCAGCAGTAATACCTATTTAATCAGTCTTGGTTTGGCATCTTTCTTTGCAATTAGATATTTAATTGCAACATGATTAGTGTGTACTATAACATAGGATCCCAATATGTAGGGCCTGAATTTTTCACAAGCAAACACCATTTCCAACATCTCATTTTCTGTGATAGAGTAGTTCTCTTGTGCTTCATTGAAGGTTTTGCTGACATAGTATGTGGCCTTGAATATCTTCTCAGTTATTTGTCATACTACTGCTCCCATTGCATAGCCACTAGCATCACACATTATTTCAAACTCCTTGTTCCAGTCAGGCGTTACCATGATGTGAGTTGTAACCAATCTGGACTTAATTTCTCCAAATGCAGCTTTACATGATTCATCAAAATCAAACTTTGCATCTTTTTCCAACAATCGGCATAATGGTCTGGAGATTTTTGAGAAGTCATTTATGAATCTCCTGTAAAACCTAGCATATCCTATGAAACTTCTTATCCCTTTAACTGTTATAGGTGGCATGAGAGTCTTTATAATAGCAATGTTTGCTTAGTCTACTTCTAACCCGATTGCAAAATTTTGGTGCCCCAAGATAATACCCTCTTTTACCATAAAATGGCATTTTTTTCTAATTCAAAGCTACATTTGTACCCTCTAAAAATCTTGTTTCGATTTTTATAACATTTTCAAAACTGGATCCATATATCGAGAAGTCATCCATGAAGATTTCTATAACCTCTTCCACCAAGTCTGAAAACATAAACATCATACACCTTTGAAAAGTGGCAGGAGCATTACATAATCAAAATGGCATTCTTCTAAAAGAAAAGGTGCCATAAGGACATGTGAATGTAGTCTCACAATCCTCGAAATATGACAATACAGTTTTATCGAATATCCATCAAAGAGAAAGCGATAATAGAGGTGTCTTGCTAACATGTCCAACATTTAGTCAATGAAAGGTAGAGGATAATTATCATTTCTTGTAGCAGTATTCAGTTTTCTGTAGTCTATACACACCCTTCATTCTGTCACAGTTCTTATAGGTATCAATTGATTCTTCTCATTTCTGATCACAATGAATCCATCATTTTTGGGAACCACATGAATTTAAACTCACCCAAAGGGCTATAAAGTTGCATATATGAAACACACATTAACCAAATTTCAATACTTCTTTCATTATTTGATTCAGTCTTCTTTGATGTTCAATGGAGTTCTCTGCATTATCCTTCCAAAGCATGCAGATAGAAGGACTAATTCCTTTCAAATCTTCTAATGACCGAGCAATTGCTTCTTTGTATTTTTTGAGAATTTCCAACAGTTTTTGTTCATCATGCTCAGTTAATGTAGCTGATATAATAACAGTTCTTGCCTTTTCTAGCTCTAAGAAAGCATACTTCAAATGTTTAAGTAATTCCTTCATGGTTAACCCTTCTAAACTTGTTTATGTTTCTTTTGCCTTCTCTTCATTGCCGCATTTTTCTTGGTTGTTCTCATTCACACTTAAGACTATTTCTTTTAAATCAAAAATGGAATTCATCCATTCACAATCAAGATCATCAAGATACTGGAAATTTATCTCATTTTCATTGATTTAATTCTAAACATTACAACTAAACATCGACTCGACAACATTAGAATAAGTGTTTACTTGATCTTACAATCTGCTCGCACTTTCATAATCCAATTTAAGGCTTTTATTTCAAGTGAAGTGTCTTTGCTTCTTCTCCACCACACAGTGAGTTCTCCTTTTTAACATCTATCAAGGTAGCTCAATGGCCAGAAAGGCCTTCCTAACCATGATGGAGCTTGTGTATCTTCCTCCATATCCATGACTACTAAGTCCATAGGGAATATGAATTTTCCGCCTTGATGAGTACATGCTTCCAAGGACTCATACTAGTTGTGCCATTCATCTGTACATATACACGAGGTTATAAACAATGGGAGTAAGCTCCCCAAACTAGATCTCTTTACCGCGATAGCGCATGAGTTGATGCTAGGCTCTAGAATTGTTCACTCATTTTTGCTTTCCTAAAGCCTCACGCGAAAATGGAGCAGGTAGCATGTAGCTTGACTTTCTTCTTTCTTTTTCAATTCTCCTTTCTCCACCTGCTGCTCAGTCTACACCTCTTCTTCATCAATCTTTTCAGTCAATTTTGAACCGCTCAACTTAGTCTATTTTCCAGTTTCTTCTTTCTCTTCTTTTTCAGTTTTTTTCTTCTCTTCTTATTTTCTTCTTTCTATCTCTCTTCCACTCTTCAGAGTCACCACCATACAATCCTTAGGATTCTTCTTTGTATCACTTGGGAAGGCATCCTTGGATTGATTTGCGATACTAGGGCGAATTTGCCCTACTTGTCCTCAGTTTTCAAAGAGACGTGGTGTTGGCCCCTGAAACACATTTAATGTTTGCACGAAATGCTGAGTTAAACCAAAATTTTTGCTCATGAATATTCAGCAGCCTCTTATTTTCTCCCATGAATGTCAACATCTGATCTTCAAATGAATGAGATCTTCTTTGTCCCTTATTTTCTGCTTTCTAACATCCCTACTATTGTTGTCCTTGGAACCCATGTGGAGCAAACTGTTGTTGAAAATTCTGCAGTGGTCTTAGACCTTACTATGCTCCACCTCCATATGAGAAATTCTCATGGTTCCTTAGTACTAGTGTGTAATGAGTTGGCAAGTTGAGGTTCGGCTTAAAGTTGTAGCTTCTATTAGCATTGAGAAACTGTGCCTCCTCAACTTGATAAGGACTAACATGGGTTAGTCCCTCTTCAGCACTAATCTTCTACTCATTTCTTTCAACTGTTTCCATTTCATGTGATGAGTGCATTCTTCTATCTTGGTTTCCCATCTTGTTCATCAATGCATCAAGTTTTTCTTCTATGGCAGTCATTCTGTTTAGCTCTATCACCCCACTTCCTTTCAGTCTACTGCTGCTCCCTAAAGTTTTAGATGGAGCTTTATAGTTGCATTTGGCAAGATCTTCAATCAGCTGTCTTACCTCCTTTGCTTTCTTCCTCTTTAATGCTCCATAGCAGGCTACATCAATTATACATTTGGAGGTATAGTTCATAGAGTGATAAAAGATGTCCATCTATGTAGTTAGATCAATGACATGCATTAGGCATCTTTTTTGCAATCTCTTGAATCTTTCCCATGCAGTATAGAGACTTTCATCCTCTCCTTGTTTGAACACTATGATTTCCCCTCTCCTTTCTAAAGTGAGGGCATGAGGGAAGAATTTGTTCATGTAAGCCTCCACCAGTTCATCCCAATTGTTCACTGATCCATATGGAAATGATTCAAACCAAGTGGAGCACATCTCCTCGATGAAAAAGGGAAGGATTGTAGCAGTCACTTAGGTCTCACCCCACATTCAGCTTCCTTTATGTGTTATTTGCAAAAATTGTCCCATATGCTCATTGGGATCTTCACTTGGGTGCCCAATGCATTAATGTTGTTGCACCATTGTGATCAAAGCTAGCTTTAACTCAAAATTATTGCCTTCTATAGCACGTTGTCTCACAGCAGAGTATTCATCTTCAATAACCGGCCTCCAATAATCCTCCATAGTCATTTGTCTCTGAGGTCTCTCTGCTACTATTTCTTCTTGAATAGGTTGTCGTATCTCACTCTGCTCTGCCATAGTTGTTGATTCAGCACTTTTTACTTTTCTCAAATTTCTTAGTGTTCTTTCCAATTTTGTGTCCAAAGGCAGCAGTTTTGCTTCTGGTTTTCTATGCATGTAAGATCTTCCTGAAATAGAAACACACTAAGATCAAATGAAATCTGTGGAAAAAAGTCATATCGATTTAAGCTCATAAAAGATTTTCAGTAGCTTTCTCAACTACTGCAATTAAAACTACTTTTGTAATTTTTTGAAATTTTTGATAAAAGAGAGAAAAATGTCCAAATTAGCAATTCTCTCTTTTATTGGAATATTGATATTTAAATTCTTCTTTTGATCCCCGAAAACAGTGCTAAAAACTTGTATGACTGATTTTTAACATAGACTAAAAACAACTGGATCTTGATATTGTTGTTTGGACAAATTTCTGACATTGCTACCAAGAAGTAAATCAGTCCCCGGCAACGACACCAAAAACTTGTAAGGACCAAATGATGTGATCAACCAAATCTTCATCACAGCTACCAAAGACTATTCAGTCCCCGGCAAAAACTTGTTTGATTGATTTTTAACATAGACCAAAAACAATTGGATCTTGATATTGTTGTTTGGAAAATTTTTTGACATTGCTACCAAGAACTAAATGAGTCCTTGGCAATGACGCTAAAAAGTTGTTTTATTGATTTTTAACATAGACCAAAAACAACTGGATCTTGATATTATTGTTTGGACAAATTTCTATCATTGCTACCAAGAACTAATTGAGTCCTCGGCAATGGCGCTAAAACTTGTTTTACTGATTTTTAACATAGAAAAAAAACAACTGGATCTTGATGTTATTGTTTGGACAAATTTCTGACATTGCTACCAAGAACTAAATCAGTCCCCGGCAACGGCACCAAAAACTTATATAGAACAAATGATGTGATTAACAAAATCTTCAACACAGCTACGAAAGACCATTCAGTCCCCGACAACGTCGCCAAAAACTTGTTTGAGACCAAAGATAATAAATGTGTTTGCTTCGTATGAGAAGGATTCATTTGAAAGTTTGTTTTGGTCTAAATCACTAGCAAGTGCATAGGTCATACAAGTAATAAATGTGGATTTAAGTCCAGTTATCGTTCCCACAAGGATTGATGAGAAATCTAAAAATCAATTAGCCCATCTACTCAAGATCCTTACTAATTGAACTTCAAATTTAAAAGTAAATGGTTTTAAACTAAAGGAAATGTAAAACCTAAATAAAATCCTATAACCGTTCACCAATTTTCGTATAGATGGCTACCAAAGACTAAACTAAAGTCCCTAGCAACAACGCTAAAAACTTGTTGAGACCAAATGATGTATATATGAAAATATGTAAGAGGGAGTGAATGGTAAATACTAAAAATGATTAGAAACAAAGTAGAGTTTACTTAAAAACTAAAAATGAAAAGTATTACCAACCTCAGCCCCTTTCACCAAGTGCACAGGTCATATAAGTAAACCAGGACTCTAAAGTCGGATCTCCATTGCCCACAGTTGGAGGTTCTCTCACGATTGGAATTTGATCACCCGATTACAAGGGCTCTTCACTGTTAGCGACCAAATAGGATGTGGAATAAAATCAATTTAATTGAAATAAAAAATGATTTCAAATAATCCTAAAATCCTGCAAATAAAAACCTCTTAATTCTAAAGGTTTGAAGAGAGGCACGAGGATGGGGATAATTATTTACAAAGCAGTTGCATTTCCTTGAAAGCACAACATTTGTGAGTTGAATGCTAGATTTTTCCAAGAGCAATGTAGTATAGCTTGGATTTCTCCATACACCATACATTTCACTAATTAGATATCCATGTTCCTTTCAAAGACATGACTCTAATTAGTTACTTGTAAAATCCGACCCTCTTTAACATTTGATTGTTTTAATTTATTTTCCAATACTTCACAAACATTTCTTAGGACTGAAGAATTCTTATCCCCATAGACAAGACTATGCAACCCTTCTCCAATCTAATTGGTATCTCATCCTTTCAATCTAATAAAATTTTCTATCTCCTTGATTAGATCATTGCTAACATGGGATCAACATCATTCTATTAATTTGAGAATTGAGACCTCACAAACATTAAACTGATACATCGTCTAATTGAAAATCCTCACACCATGAGTAAATTAGTGATCTATCAAAGTAATCTTTTAGAGTTCATTAGTTCCATAATATTAGTCTAACATATCCCCAAGTTACTGCTCTTTACTCTCAAGAACCTCCATCTTTGTGTCACTCAGAGGGCCTCCTGAAAATCAAAGCAAAGATACAACTTTTTTTTAGGTATAAGTTACTAATATTCCGAACAACTAATTATATGAATAGTACCAATTATATAAATTAAGTCTTCAAACCCAAAAAATAACTGAGAATCTGAAAATCTTAATGTTCAACAATTAATCCCCACCTGAGGTGTTTAATGTTCATTCTTTGGATTCCAATGATCACCAATCAAACAAAAGGAAAGAACATGAAGAAAGAAATCAAGAGACAAGGAGTAAGAAAAAAAATCCAGATTTTAGTTTCAATCTTTGTCTGAATAGTACTGAAATTTGAATCTCTATTATACAACATCGAAATCCCTTCAATAGAAATAAAAATATGCTCTAAAACCACTCTAAGTTTTATTAAAATTCAAAATCTGCAGTAAAACTAAGAAAAATGGGCAGTTTAGAGAGAGAAACCCCATGAGAGGTGTTCTCCCACCTCCTTGTTGCCCTAAAAACGTAAAAAGCGAGTATGTATAGTCCTATGGTGAAATGGGCTTGAAAACAAGCCAAAATATCCATTTTCGGCCTTTTTTACTATTTTCCAGCGCTTTTGTCATGGCATAGTTTTTTCTATCGCGACATAGTTTTTCTGTTGCCACACAGTCTGTCGCGACAGAGAAAACTCTATCGCGATAGTTTTCTTTGTCCAACTTGTCGAGACAATAACTTTTTCGTTTTAACTCGAATTTGGGTGTGTGAGGTGTCATTGGAAAGCTCTTTGAATTTAGAATGTAACCATGAGTAGAGTTGCACCATTTGATGCTCCAGATGATACATAAAAGTTGATCTTCTAATGATGACACCTTGTGAGACATCGGTTGTTCGAATCAGGCGATAAAGGCAGCGGTCAAAATAAAAAAAAAGTGCTTATTTGAGGCTTGCATGAGATCCAAGAAAGTTAGTGAAACTAAACAATGAATTAAGAAATCGGATCTTACCTCTTGTAGACCGAATCCTTTTCTACTAGTACGGTTGCTTGATCACACACACTTATTTGAAACACAAAGCGGAGACTCCTTACGAAACAATCATGACTGACGAGCTAAGGCGATGCGGTGTGCAAAAACGCCCTCTAAATGTATCCACAAATGGCTAATGGATGGGATGGATGTGCTAGCACGCCCATAATGAGTCTTTGTCCCACAAAACCAAAGACACCTTAGTGTCTTCCAAAACTCTAAAAAGAATTCTCTCTAAAAAACGCCCACTTCAAAACCACCTTCTTTTAGTAATCAAACCCATATTTATATCAAGCCTCCCAAACACTTTTATTAAAACGAATTTAAACCAAATTCCATTAACTATTAATGGCCTTGAAGCAGGCTTGGAAGCAATCATGGGCTAAAAGAGAGCCTTTCTAACATCCCATTATAGTTCATTCTTATGTGTGACCACATAGGTTCACTAAATGTTGCAGCGGAGCCCAAATCATTTCTAAGCTAAGTTATAATTGGTCTCTAGCAAAGACATTATAACTACCCAAATCAAGTGAAATTCGATGACTTGAAAAACCTTACCATAGTATAATATTTGTCCTTTGCCAGGGATGTCTCGACATTAAGCACAAACACTAGATGAAGTCATCTTTATACAGCAATCGTTCTTTGATTCTCAAGTAGGCGACTAAACAAATGATATTGGCAACTCCTATCAATCTCATTCGACCACGGCCATGCATTTCTGAGTCTCACTTATCAAGAGGCCAATAGACATCTCACTTTCAGTGGAATGGAGACAATTCCTTCACTATCACTCACATTCCTCCACATGATTTCTTGCATGCCCAACCATAGCACATGTACCATCATTAAAGGCGTCATTGAGCTCACGTCAGAGACCGCGAAGTTCCTCTGTAGGAATCCATGGTGAATTCGGTCGAAGAACTCGAAATACCACTCTTTTAATGAAATTATGATAGCGTAATCCATGTAAGAAGTATTTCTCATATGTGGTCAGGTCAATAACATGAACTTAACATGTATTGATGTTACGAGTAACATCTTATGTTTGCTGACCGATGAAATTGGTCTTCTCTCGGGAAAACATAATAGTCTTGCTTCATTATTATTCCCATAATAATGATGTTATGGACTATTTAGAATAGTGTTCTTATGCCTTAAGGTTTTACTATCAATTCACATACTTGATGACATAAAGCGAAGCCAACTATTCAAGGATCTGATTTTATCAAGTTAAACCACAATTTAAATAACAAGATAAAATGATAAATGCCTCATGTATGTAAACATATAATGACAATGTATACGCCACTGGGCTAGAGCATATCACTAACAATCTCTAACTTGCCCTAAGCCCAATTAGGCATAAATTGAATGTCTATCGATCTAGTATGACTATCATGCTTTGACTGTGGAAGAGGTTTAGTCAAAGAATCAACAACATTGTCATCAGTATGAACTCTACATATCTTAACATCTCCTCTCTCAATAATCCCACGAATGAGGTGGAAAGCGGCGAGTATGTGTTTGGATCCTTTGATGATGTGATCTGGGCTCCCTTAAGCAGGCAATGGCCCATTATTGTCACAATAGACGTCCAGCAGGTTTGTAATGTTAGGAACAACACCCATTCTAAAAAACGAGGAAATTTTGATCCAAAGCTTTGCCTCCTTAGTTGCATACGAGGCGGCTGTACTCGACCTGTAGTAGAATCGGCCATGGTGTCTTGCTTGGAACTTCTCCATCTCACAGCACCTCCATTCAAACAAAACACAAAGCAGTTGCAATTTAAAGTCATCTAAGTCATTTGCTTGAAAACCAGCATCAGTATAACCGCATAACTAGCTTGCCTTCTTATCATATAGATGTAAAAATATCCTTGGTTCTTCTCAAGTACTTAAGGATATTCTTGACTGCTATCCAGTGACATTCACCTGGATCTGACTGGAATCTACTTGTCATGCTTAAGGCATAGGAGACATTAGGTTGGGTGCAAAGCATGGCATACATGATAGAACCAATAGCCGAAGCATATGGGATTTTATCCATGCCCTCTCTCTCGTCCTTCATGGTTGGACATTGAGACTTACTGAGCTTAATGACATGAGACATTGGAAAGAAACCTCTCTTGGAATCTTGCATGTGAGCCTCTTTAGCACTTTGTCTATGTACTTGCTGGCTCGAGGCCGATCAACCATTGAGATCTATCTCTATAAATCTTTACGCTTAGGATGTAGGCGGCTTCGCCTAAGTCTTTCATTGAAAAACATTTCCCCAACCAAGACTTGACACTCTGCAAAGTAGGGATGTCATTTCCAATGAGTAAGATGTCATCCACATAAAGCACTAAGAAGACAATTGCACTCCCACTAACCCTCTTGTATACACAAGGCTCATCTTTATTTTTCATAAAGCCAAACTCTTTAACAGCCTCATCAAAACAAAGATTCCAACCTCATCAATGGATCTTTGAAGCTTACACACCCTATTAGGATACTTAGGATCGACAAAACCTTCAGGTTGTGTCATGTACACATCCTCGAGTAAGTTTCCATTAAGAAACATTGTTTTGACATCCATTTTCCAAATCTCGTAATCATAGTACGCAGCGATAGAAAGAATAATCCTAATAGACTTAAGCATAACGACAGGTGAAAAGGTCTCATCATAGTCAATACCATGAGTTTGTTTGAAACCTTTTACAACAAGTCAAGACTTGAAGGTCATATCATGTTTGATCTTATGAACCCATTTACAACCAATGACCTTAGTACCCTCAAGTGGATCAACCAAATTCCAAACCTTGTTATCGTACATTGATTGCATCTCAGATTTCATGGCTTGAAGCCATTTTTCAAAATTTGGGCTCATCATTGCCTCATGATACGTTGTGAGCTCATCTTGATCCACAAGCTCTATGGTTTTGTCGTCAGTTACGAGAAATCCATATCTCTTGAGCTCATGATGAATCCTACCGGACCTTCGTGGGTCTTGTGCAGAAGATATCGACTCAACAACTGGTTGTGAGTCTTGTATTCCATGGAAGGCTCAATGGAAACTTGTGGTTCTTGAACTTCTTCAAGAGATGTCTTACTCCCATTGACTCTTTTTAAAATGAACTCTCTTTCCAAAATGACTCCATTACAAGCAACAAACACTTTGTTCTCAGATGGGATGTAAAAGTAGTGCCCTTTTGTTTCCCTTGGATACCCCACAAATAAGCACTTATCAGATTTGGATGCTAGCTTATAAGAAGCCTGATGCTTTCCATAAGCTTCACAACCCTAAATCTTGAGAAAAGACAAACCAGGACGCTTTCCTGTCCACAACTCATATGGTGTTTTCTCAACCGCTTTCGATGGAATTCTATGCAATAAGAATGCAGCAATCTCTAATGCATATCCCCATAAGGATATTGGAAGATCTGTTTTACTCATCATAGATCGAACCATATCTAATAAAGTTCAATTTCTCTTTTCAGATACACCATTCCATTGTGGTGTTCCAAGTGGAGTGAGTTGTGAGACTATCCCACAATCCTTAAGAAGATCATCGAAATTTTGGCTTAAATATTCACCACCTCGATCAGATCGAAGTGTTTTGATATTCTTTCCAAGCTGATTCTGTACTTCATTCTTGAATAATTTGAACTTTTCAAATGATTCAGACTTATGCCTCATTAAGTAGATGTAACCATATCTACTAAAGCCATCGGTAAAAGTAATGAAGCACTCCTCTAGCAATTGAGCTTATTGGTCCACAAACATCTGTATGTATAAGGCCCAATAAGTCACTAGCCCTCTCACTATGTCTAGCAAAAGGATCCTTGATCATTTTGCCTAGTAAACAAGATTCACATGTTTCAAATGACTCTAAGCCAAATGAATGTATTAGTAATACTTGATGGAGCTTCCAGAATGTTTCTCATTGACATGGCCTAGCGACAATGCCAAAGTGGAAGTTGGATTCTAGTCATTGGACTTGAACCTCATATCGATGTTATAGATGGGCTTGGGTTGTTCGAGTTTAGAATACGAGAGACCATTAGATGTGTGACATTCCCATAAAAAAAATGCGCAATATAGATGGAGAAAATATTATTCTTAATAATAAAGTGAAATCCATCCATGTCTAAACAAGAAACTGAAATAATGTTTCTGCTCACAGCAAGCACATAATAACAATTCTTTAATTGGAAAACAAGTCCACTAGGAAAAGTCAAATCATAAACTCTTACAGCTAATGCAACAACTCTTGCTCCATTTCCCACTCGTAGGTCCCACTTAAGCCTTTGGCCAATGATCTCTTGCCGAGGCCCTACATTTACACAAATGTGAGATCCACATCCGAGTGTCTAATGCCTATGAAGCCAGTAGACATGGCTTCTATAACATAAATACAGTGAGCCTGCTTCTCTTCTTTTTCTTCAGATCTTCCAAGTAGAGCTTACAATTCCTCTTTCAATGACCTTGTTCATTATAGAAGAAGCAAACTCCCTCCTTAGGCGGCTTTGGCTTCTTGGCCTTAGGCTTAGACTGTCCTTTGCCTTTCTTGGCCTTATTGCCTTTGCCTTTCCCTTTCCCTTTCTTTTCATGCCTTCCCACTTTGCGAACCACAAGCCTTTGGATTTGTCTTTTGAATGTTTGTCTCAACATTCTTTAACATTCCATGTAACTAAGCAATAGATTTCTCCATATGGTGCATATTGTAGTTCATAAAAAATTGATCATAAGATTCAGGTAATGAACTAGAAATTAGATCGTGCTTGACTCATATGACTAATAGGAGCACAGGCTTATCAAGGCGATCGGTAAGGACCCGCTAAGTCTTAGCACATGTGCACTGCGAGTCAGGAGGTCATCTTGCATGTATCCAATGCTTTGGTGGTTGTAAACCTTTCTTGGCGTGCTTGGTCTTGGAACATTCCCTTGAGATGCACCATCATATCAAATGCCTCCATTTCCTCAAATTGTACGAGCTCGAGGAGTTCATGGTTGTAAGCATAAGAAAGGTTACATCCTGAGTTGTTCAAATGCTTACTATAAGCATCACTTTCGGCTTCATTATAGGGCATTATTCTTGAGAGTTCATTAGGGTTTCATTATCAAAGAACATACATCTTCTTATAGCATTTAGGACAATCCTCAAATTCCCGAGACTTATCGAGGAAGTTTGTCCATTAAGTTTTCTTTTTCAAGAACCAGTCCTTGAGTAAATGTTGATGTGTTGTTTGATGCCATTAGTCTACATACAAAAAATATACAAAGTTTTTAATAAATGGGAGTCTTTAATACTCCCACTAAAACTAATAACTCTTTAATTAACATGAAACAATCATAGTTTCTTAGTGGGTGAAAATCACGTTTGACTTAAATTCAAGCTTAGCTTTGGCATAACACTTAAACTTAAGTAACTAGGTAGAAACTCTTTCCTTTTTATGCCCATAGGCCCAAAACCGTTATGATAGCCTAGTTAAGTCTAACCATATTCAATCTTATGGATATCAACACTATCCATTATGTGTTCCTAAGATGGCCCAATACACCCTGCTTGGTAGAAACTATATTAAGACGATCGAAGTATTGACAAGTGTTAAATTATGGAAGGCATTTTATGACTTAATATTTTATGTGATGAAATTATCAAGTTGTTAGGAAAACTTTATAAACATACATGTGCATCACATACAAGCATATTAATAAGCATAAATGTAAGCGTGACATGTCATGGCCCATTTCCTAAAGGTGATCTCTATAGCCAATATGGGATGCGAGGATTACTTTACACCAATACCTTAGCTTTATGGGCTTGTCTCAAGAACAAACGGGCCTCCATTCTTCATTCTTCTTTCATTACAAGCAAGTAATAGTGTATATACTATTTTATGCTAAAATAATAAAGGAACACATGTTGTGTCGATAAAAACTCTTGACACCGCAATTTGTATGCTAATATAATGAAAAAGAGACACACATGTTGTGTCGATAAAAATTAGCGACAAAGCGAAACCAGTGTCTTCAAAAATTACAAAGCCCATAATTAATACCTACCAATCACATTGAACTAAGAATACATGACATGCACACCATGCAAATTGAATATAAACACATTAAGCACATAATCAGTTATGAATATGGTCTTTTTCGATTACGATGTTAGTCACGCAAACAAATTTTAAAGGCTAGCATGGTGAGTTCTTTGCTGGAAATTTCTCACGATCATTAATCACACTAGTAGTGCAGTCATTACCAATGATGATTACTCTTAATATCTAACAGTTCATCATTAATTTGGAACAATCCTACTTAATGTGTAATAATGCAATGCAGTTTAATCTTAATGTGTACTTGATCTATTGATTAAGAATAATGCGCCTTGATCCGTTCATAATGTCTAACATTAATGTGTAACAGTCCTACTAATTAATAATAATATGTAACAGTCCATTCTTAATGTAACACCCCGAAATATACCATAGCAGTTTTCGGACTTGTTTAGGGTATATTATAAGCTAAATAGGAATTTTCGAGAAATAAAACGATAAGACCCGGAAATTTATCATAAAGCCAAGGGTAAATTAGTCATTTACCACTTGAGGATATGAAAGGCATAAAACCATAAGTTTATATGCCAATATGGAATTTGAGAAAAATGAAATGTAAATAGAAAGATTATAGGATTCAAGGCAATTAGAGAAAGATGGAATAGAAATAAGAAAGAGAAATGGGGGGACGAGATGCAATTAGAGGAGCAAAGCAAAATGGGTTTTGACTTGGCCAAACATGGCCTTAACTTAAAATTGGATTTAAGACCAAATTTGGTCTCAAATTGGGAGGAAAAAAAAACGTGAATGAAGAGAGGAGAAGGGGAGAAGAAGAAGAAGAGGAAGAGGAAGAGAAGAAGAAGAGAAGAGGAGGAGTTCAAGAAGGATTCAAAGGTATGGAACTTTGGATTTTTGTATGGAACTACTAAACTTGAGTATGGATCTTTGGTTTGTATGATTATAATCTTGCCCAAAACCTAGGGTTTTGCTAGGTTTTCATCTTAACCCAAAAATTATGGAAAGTAAGGTGGGTAAAACCTTAAATAGTACAATAAGAATAGAGAATCCTTCTTTTGAGGTTGGATTCATGGTTTAATTGCAAAGTAAAGGAGTTTGGGTTAGAACAAACCCTAACAAATTCTTGTATTTGGTATGTGTATGGGTTATAGCATATTAAATTGTTAATGAGAGAAAATCCTTGAAAGGTTTTGATGAAGGATATGTATTGAATGATAAATTGAGTAGGAAAGAGATTATAAGATGAATTTGGAGTGGTCTTGACGTGTTTATGGAGTATTGGGTTGATTTGGGTATCAACATATTGAAAAATGGGAGAAAAACACACATTCTGGGCATTTTCGGGGGACATGTACCGGTACACCTTGAACATGTACCGGTACACCCTTCCAGAACCGAACATGTACCGGTACATGTGCGGAACAGGTGCGGTACACCCTGCTCTATTTTGACCAGTTTTCGTATTTTAGCCATAACTTGTTCATTTATTATCCGAATTGAGTGATTCAAGTGGATAATTAATATAGACTTCAAGGAAAACCAAACATCCAGAAATAGGCATCTTTAAATTCTAATCCTAGGTGGCCCAAAAATTCACTCAAAGTGGGGCCATATGCAAGTAATTACGCATCGGATTGAACATAAGAGTAGTCTGCAGATTATGCAGGAGCGTAACTTGATTCAGTCTTTCCGATTTGGGTATTCGGTGGAGAAGAACCTTGTGTAGATTTAAAAAGTACAAAGAACAAGTGTCAAATATGGAGTCAAGACATTGGAAAATGAGTATTAAAAACTGTCCCAAGTGTAAAATCGGTAAATTGACTAGTTTGGCATGAAAATGCCATAACTTTAGTTTGGATGATCCAATTGGAATGATTCTAATTTCTAAGTAAAATAGATTCGATGAGGGACAAGAATACATGAGTAAGTATACATGAATGAGTATATGGATGAGCATACGTAAATGAGTATACATGAATGAATATATAAATGAGTATATGAATGAGTATACGTGAATGAGTATGTGATTGAGTATACGTGAATGAGTATATGAATGTGTATACGTGAATGAATATATGAATGAGTATACGTGAATGAATATATGAATAAGTATACATGAATGAGTATATGAATGTGTATACGTAAATGAATATATGAATGAGTATACGTGAATGAATATATGAATAAGTATACATGAATGAGTATACGTGAATGAGTATATGAATGAGTATACGTGAATGAGTATGTGAATGAGTATACGTGAATGAGTATATGAATGTGTATACGTGAATGAGTATATGAATGGAGTATATGAATGAGTATATGTGAATGAGTATGTGAATGAGTATATGAATGTGTATACGTAAATGAATATATGAATGAGTATACGTGAATGAATATATGAATAAGTATACATGAATGAGTATACGTGAATGAGTATACGTGAATGAGTATATGAAATGAGTACGTGAATGAGTATATGAAATAAGTACATAGATTGAGTATATCTTTGAAGATGTCTGAAAGTCAAATTGGAATTGAAATGTGATATTGGAAAAACCGAATGAATGTGGATAATAATAAAGACGGGATTCATTAAACGGAATCCGTCATAAATGCGAATTGGTTGATATATCGAATGAACCGCCTGACGGGATGCACAAATCGACATCCGTCATGAAGGCACCTCGAAATTTTCCAATGTCCCACTTGGCGGGATGCGCGATCGGCATCGCGTCGTGGTAGTGTAAGACATTGAAGAAATGTCCCACTTGGCGGGATGCACCAATCGGCATTCGTATTGATGGCGTATGGCATTTAATTGATACCACATGTCGGGGTGCACCAAACGGCATTCGGCATGATGGGAGACCAAATAAGTGATGCCACGTGTCGGGATGCACCAAACAGCATCCGGCATGATGGGAGACCGAATAAGTGATACCACGTGTCGGGATGCACCATGATCGGCATTATGGGAGGCCGAATAAGTGATACCACGTGTCGGGATGCGCAAGCGACATCGTGATGGGAACCAGATTCTAAAATGTATAGGCACATTGCAGATGATAATAAGTGGATTCATTCTTGGAATCCGTCGAGAAGTAATGAAATTGAATAGTCAAAGTGGAAATAACCAGCATCAACGAGTGTAAATGGGATTTTATGTATATGCTTAAATCTCATAAATTGAATTGTAATTGAATTGGCCATTGAAAATGCATGTTGTGATATGATGATAAATGATGTGTAAAATGAAAGTATCACGAAAAATGAATAGCATGGATTTATGTGGATACTCTAAAGGCATTTTTGTAAATGCACTTTGTTAATTGTAAATGTTTATGGGCTTGCCCCAAAATGAAATGTTCCACGTAATTAAAATACATATTAGAACAAACCAAACAAATGTTTGAGAAGATAATTGAGAAAATATCGAATGCTAGGGCTTGAGTTCGGATCAGGTCTTTAGTCAGTCGAGGATTCGGGTCGCGACACTTTTGAGATAATAATTGAAAGCGTCGAATCGCCAAGACTCCGTCTTGGATCCTGTCGGGTCAGAGTCGAGGGGATTCGGTGCGACACTTTTGAAAACGAAATTTAATAACATAAAACAAAATGTTTTAGAATGGTGAAAATGTCGAAGATGTAGGGCTCGGTTTGGATCCACCAATCCAGGTCGAGTCGATTCGAGGTCCGCGACACTTTTGAAAATAGAATTTAAATAAAACGATAACTAAATGAATTAGACGGTGTATCAGTCTGATTTGATCCTGTATGCATTTGATATGTTCCGATTTGTCATTGCATATGTATAAGTTGTTTTGATTATGATTTGACATGTCATACATGTAGAAGATATGAATTGAAACGTGTAAAAGACATGACACATGGAAGTGATATGACTTTGATAATGATATGGAACCTGAAAAGGATAAAAAAAAAAAACCTACATGTGTAATATGATATGTGTTAGAAGTCACATACAATTAGGCTTCGTTATATGCTTAAGGAAAAGTAAATGTAAAAAGATTGTGACGACGATTATTATTTAATTGGATTCTTTGTCTATATGTTCCCCCTTAAGCGTAAATCTTAGCACGGGTGTTCAATCAGTGTGAAGTCTTGAAGAGGAGATAAAGAGAGACGAGGACATTCCACACAGTCACGGGCCATCTCGGAGATAGGTGCTCACACCAGCCTTTGTTTTTCGCGATCTCTGATGTTTGTATTAGACATAAATATGTATAAGTGTTTGTATAAGTAAATGAGACTTAGTATATGTGTATAGATTTTGATGAACACCACTCCAGTGGTAGTTCTTTTGTATATGTAAATGATTTTTAGTTATTACAAAAATTGTTTGTATACCACAGGTATAAGTTCAACTCTGAAAAAAAAAAGAACAGGTAAAGAGTATCAGATATAGTCTCTCGCTCCTGAGGCCCAGAGTTCGGATCCATGATCGGTCGAGTAGGGAATCGAATCGAGCAAGAATCGGGCGTGACACTTAATGTGCAGCAGTCCTAATGATTAATAAGAATCTGTAACAGTCATACTTAATATGTAATAGTCCTATTGATTAATAAGTATCTGTAATAGTCATACTTAATATGTAACAATACTACTAATTAATAAGAATGCATGCTTGGCCGTACTCGATATATACTTGAGTCCCTCTTAATTAATCTTAAGAAGTTATATGATCTAATAAGATTAGAACACAAAAATTCTGAACTCGAATTTGATTCTAATCATCAAGCAGTCCTAATCCTAGCCGACTTTTCTATGAATCATTTTCAATTTCGATATGATGTTACGAGACTATCTGGAAAAAAAAAACATGACTCAGATTATAATGATTATAAAACGAATGAACTAATGGATCATGGCATATCACATATGGCAAAACAAATACACTAAACAGATCACGTTATATCACATATAAAAATCATATAAAAATCAGTTTCACCAAGCGACAGAAGTAGCTCACGATACCCTTTGTTGGAATCAATGATAAGAAGCGTGAGTAAAAAATTTGTATTTGTTGCATCAAGATCAAGCGGTTTGATGAAACTAAACAATGAATTAAGGAAATCCAGATCTTACCTCTTGTAGACCGAATCCTTTTCGACTAGTGCAGATTTTCTTGATCACACACACGTTGAAACACAAACATAACTCCTTCTGGAAACAATCCAACAGCAACGAGCTAAGACGATGCAGTATGCAAACGCCCTCTAAATGTATCCACACGAAGGGCTAATGGATGGGATGGATGTGCTAGCACCTTATGATAGGTCTTTGTCCCACAAAACCAAAGACACCTTAGTGTCTTGCAAAACTCTGAAAAGAATTCTTTCTCAAAAACGCCCACTTCAAAAAGAACCACCTTCTTTTAGATGATAAACCCCATATTTATATCAAGTGCTCCCAAAGACCCTTTTATTAAACGAATTTAAACCAAATTCCATTAACTATTAATGGGCTTGGGCTTGGAAACTAATCATGGGCTAAAGAGCCTTTGTAACATCCCATTATAGTTCATTCCCATGTGTGACCCTATAGGTTCACTCGATGTTGTGGCGAGCCCCGAATCATTTTCGCCCCTGAGAGTTATAATTGGTCTCTGTGAGACATTATAACTACCCAAATCAAGTGAATTCGATGACTTGAAAAACCTTACCATAGTATGATATTAGTCCTTTGTCACAGGATGTCTCAATTAAGCACAAAGCATGGATGAAGTCATCTTTATACAACTTAATCGTTTCTTGATTCTCAAGTGGCGACTAAAACAAATGATATTAATAACTTCCTATCAATCTCATTCGACCACGGCCATGCATTTCTAGTCTCACTTATGAGGGCCAATAGACATCTCACTCCCGATTAAGAAGCGGGACAAATTCCTTCACTATCACTCACATTCCTCCACATGATTTCTTGCATGCCCTGACCATAGCCTATATTACCATCTGGTAAAGGCGTGCGTTGAGCTACGTCAAGACCTTACGATTCCTCGTGTAGGAATCCATGGTGAATTCAGGTCGAATGACTCAAATACCACTACGGCAATGAGAATTACTGATGACATAATCCATGTAGTATTTCTCATGTAAGGTCGATCAAATAACATGAACTTAACATGTATTGATGTTATGAGTAACATCTTATGTTCATGACCAGCAAAATGTGGTCTTATCTCAGAAAACATAATAGTCTTACTTCATTATTATTCCCATAATAATGATCGAATATGGACTATTTAGAATAGTGTTCTTATGCCTTAAGGTTTTACTATCAAGTCACATACTTGATGACATGCGAGCCAAAGGATCTGATTTTATCAAGTTAAACCACAATTTAAATAACAAGATAAAATGATAAATGCCTCATGTATATAAACATATAATGACAATGTATATGCCACTGGGCTAGAGCATATCACTAACACGATTAACTCTCTTTTTGGAAACATTTTGAATCTTTTCTTACTAAATCACTTGTTTTCCATCAAAAATCCTGAAAAACAAAATTTAGAGGAAATGTTATGGGTTTTACATGAATATGGATATAAAAAACTCAAAATCACATGTGGAATGAACTCAAAACATAGATGAGTTTTACAATCATCAAATACCCCCAAACTTAAAGTTTTGCTTGTCCTCAAGCAAAGAAAAGAAAGAAGTTTCTTATCCTCAAGCAATGGAAGAGAAGAGTTCATTTCACCCTTTTTATTTAACCAAAACTAAGTAATCAAGCTTTCCAAGGGTATGTGATATGTGTCTCAAGAATTACCCTTACAAGGAGTATAGGGAATATGATCAAGATAATTTATTCATTTATAATTGAATTAATCTCACCAATAGACAAATTTAGATCATGGTTCTCAGCTAGTGAGTGTGTGGTAATGTGGTCTTCCCTATCCTGACAATTGCAAGCTAGATGAGTTTATGAGAGTGAGATAAATCACATTGGATCTCTAAGATAATTTATTTTGGTTCCATGAAGCATTGTTCTTATCACTCTCCACTAATGTAAGCACACACAACTCTCAAAGGTCAGTAGGTCTTTATAAACATAATGTAAAAACTGAGTAGGGGTAGTTGAAGTAGTCATTTTAGGCTAAAACTTACCCCGAACATACATATTTTACGCATGGCAGCTCTACTCCATCTTGATTCTTACCATCGACCCTGTGTTCTCAAGCACCCCCAAAAATCTATTTAGGTGCATCATTCCATACTCCCTCGCATATCACCTTTTTGCAAAAAGTGCGCATTCTTCCGTAAACGCAATAAGTCTTTTTCTTTAAAGAAACGAGGTTATTAGAGTGGTGCAATGCTCAAAACCCCTTTTAAGCTTTCTACCAACCCTTAGCGAGCTTTAAATCAATAGCTCCAGGCAAGGTGGCCTTAGAATTTACTAGGTGTTGAGACACCCCTTAGGATTTACTTGCTCTAGGGAAGGAAGGCTACAAGGCTAGACTCACTCCTCCTTGACTTTTTATTGTATTTTTGCTTCTTTTACACTTGATATTTTTCTTTTTTTTTTTCTTTTTTTCTCCTTCCTTTTTACCAACCTCTTTTGATTTTCAACTTAACTCATTTCAACCAATTTGGAGTTATTTTTCCTATGAAAAAATAACTCCCCCAATCTTGCTTCTCACTACATTTCTCAATTACGTTCAAATCCTCATGTTATGGGTGAGTTTGGTTCTTTACTGAGGGATAGTGATGTATAAGAAGGTTATTTACTTCAAACTTGGTTCTTATAAACATAATTTTGGCTCTTTAAGGCTCAACATTCCGGTACTAAAGGAATATGCATATGCATATTAATAGGGTTAGCTTGAAAGGCACAATCTTTCCAAGGATGGCCTATATCATTTCTCAATTGTTGTGTTGCCTAGGATTTCACCTCAAGCGATAACATAACAAGTTCTAGAACTTATGGAGATCAAAATTAGATGGATTCTCATAAACCTTCTCTAACCCAAGCTAAAACTGCTTTTCAAGGGTACTTAGTGACCAAGTGCATGGATTTTGAGAAACCAATGACTAAATAGCCTATTAGAGCAGAGCTCAACATTTAAGCATTAAGTCCTATTATCTTGAATATTGTCCATATCTCAAGGGTTCAATTATGATCTTCATTGACGTCATAACTACTTCAAACAAAACTCAATTAACTCAAAAAAAACTCTAACTAACAAATAAACCAAAATTAAGATGTAAGTTAGAAAGTATCAAACAAAGTCATTATCATAAAAGCACCAGAAAATTTCATTCTCAAAGTTATCATATGCAACATATAGGGTGTGACATGATAAACTAACAAAAATAAACACCCCAAACTTTGAGATGAACATTGTCCTAAATGTCTAACAATGAGCAAAAGGGAAGTAATAAAGTAAAGGGTAATAGAGAGAGTTGGGAAAAGTGAGGAAATCCCTTCCTGTGAGTCTCGAGCCCACTTTGAATAGAAACCTTGAAGATTTTCAGACCTTGACATTAGTATGCTGCCCCTTGATATAGTCTTTTGCTCTTGCAAACTAGTCATGACAATATGTTAAGCTTCAAACTTACATTATTCTAAAAGCAACAAACGAGATTAAAAACATTGCTTCCAGGAATTTCATCCCAATAGTAAAAAAATCAGTAACAAATAAAGTAATTAAAAATAGACAAAGGAAAAGAGAAAAGAGTGGATAGAATCCTTATTACTTAGCTTGGGTTGCCTCCCAAGAACCTACTCCGTTTTTAGAGTCCAGCTAGACTCATTGGAAAAGTACTAGTGCTTCCATTTAACCAATCATCGATCTTGGACAGCACTTTCTTTTAACAACCATTCATCTCAAGGATGATTTCCTCCAGACTTTGAAGAGGGGAAAGAAACTCATAATCCCCTTTATTTGTGGCTGGTGGTTTAGCCACAATTTCTTCAAAACAGTCCCCTTTATGTGATGCAGATAAACACATTTGTATGGTAAGGAATTTGTTCAAACATGTGCCCTTTTGATGGAAGTAAGTTGTAGAATTTTCTACACATTGTTCTTTCTTGATCCGTCAAAGGTAATGGTTGGTAAAGATTGAACTTTTCTTTCTCCTCACCCACAAGCAAGGTGAGTTCCCTTTATTGATGTCAATCAGTTGGCTTGAGGAAAGAAGTGGTCTTCTTAATATCTTCAAATTTTTAGATCCTTTAATGCCCCGAGCCCTGAATTCATGGGAAGGCAAATGTGTCAATCTTCACGGGACGTTTCAATAGCCACCACTTGACTTTCTTCTTCAAATTCCAATTTATCCACTAATGACTTTTCATTCTCTAAGTTGTTTAGGAGTGCCTTCTCAATTTCCGGCTCATTTCACCTTCTTCCTTCTTATTTCGGGATAGGAAATTTCACACTACTCAAAGGAGTATCAATGCATTCATCGATTCGCAAAGTGTTACTAGGAGAGGTTCCCATGCACTTTTACTGAATGCTGAGACCAAGTGTCCAATTTGAGCTTCTACATTTTTCAATCTAGCACTAGTGTTGACTTGGAAGGATCTAAATCTAGAAATTTCTGCTCATGAAGACTAATCATCTTCTTGTTCCCATCCATGTAGATAAAAATATGCTCCTTAACAGGAGACAGTTTTTCTTCCTCCTAAAATGTGGTGTTTAAACTCTCTTGATAAGGCAATACTCCTTGTTCCATGACTGAGTCATTGTGAATTCTTGGGTCCAAATGATGAATAAGGAAGTCAAGCTAGTCATGGAGAGGCAAGTCCCACTTTCCCTGAATATTCCTCCGTACTATAACAAAAAAGAAATGAAAGAAAATAAAGTACAAAAATACTAACAGTAAAAAACTTAGCTAAGAAACAAATCACAACCAAAAATAAAAATAAAAATAAAAATTGCCTAAATTAGCAAATCACCCGTTCTTCAAAATGTCAACTTCCAAAGAGAGAAAGTGAACCGCACCAATCCTGGCAACAACACTAAAAACTTGTTGACCAATTTTCGTATAGACTGCTACCAAAGACTAAACTAAAGTCCCTAGCAACAACACCAAAAACTTGTTAAGACCAAATGATGTATATATGAAATATGCAATATGAGTGAATGTGGTAAATACTAAAACTCGATTAGAAACAAAGCAAGTACTCAAAAATTGAAATGAAAAGTACATTAACACTCAACCCTTTCCGCAAGTGCACGGTCATACAATTGCCGGGACTTAAAAAGTCCTGGATATCACTAATGAGGATTGGAGGTTTTCTAATTGAATTTGATCATCCTAATTATAAGTGTCTTTCACTATTTACAGTGCAACTAAATATGATGTGAATAAAAATCACCTAATTAAAATAAAACTGATTTAAAACTAATCATAAATCAAATCAAATAAAACCTACTTAATTCTAAAATATGATGAAGAGATGCACTAGGATGGGATAATTATTTACAAATGTGCTTGCATTTCCTGAAAACACAACATTCGTGGTGTCAATGTCGATTTTTCCAAGAGCAACGTAGTAGAGCTTGGATTTCTCCATACACCATACTACTCTACAAATTAGAGATCTTTCGTCTTTCGCAGACATGAGTCTAAATTAGTTACTTGTAAAACTGAATTCTTCTTTTAAGATTTGATTGTTTTTCTTTTCCAATACTTCACAACTTATTTTTAGGATCAAGAATTCTTACCCCTATACAGGATTATGCTTCTCCAATCTAACTGCATTCATCTTTTTCAATCTAATAAAATTTATCTCTTGATTCAGACCATTGCTAACACGGATCAACATCATTCTATCAATTCGAGTCGACTCTAAACATTAAACCGATACATCATCTACTTAATCCTCACACCATAAGTGAATTGGCTGATCTATCAAAAAGTAATCTTTGGTCTATTGTCCCATAATATTAGTCTAACATACCCCTGCCACGCTTTACTCCTCAGAATTCCACTGTGGTTACTGGTATACCTTCAAAATTGTAGCAAGATACAACTCCTTTCGGGTATACATATTCCAAACAACTAATTATATGAATAGTACCAATTATATAATTGAACCACATTAAATTCTTGTATAAAACCTAGAGAAGAAGGTACTTTAATTTGGCTTTAGGTGCATGCTGCAATATAATTTTCTCCAGAAATTTTCACTTTTCTTATTTCATATTTTCTTCATATCCTCAACAACCATGAAACGTCGTTGTTTGCTTTCCATCATTCTTCTTCTTATTATCTTGTTCCTTCAAGTGACCAACCTTGAAATAGCAAATGGAGGATTGCTGGCCAACTGGAACTGAAGACTTCCAAGGCTTACATTGAAGTGGCCAAAGATGGGCTTCACCAAACCACAATCGAGATGACATGCCACCTACTTGCATTGAAGTACGATCGATACATAGTGATTATATATGTGAAGGTCGGATCTTTCCTTGTGGTCACCAATCAATTGACAAACCTCATGTTAGGTTGCGATGGTATCAACCAGACAATGGCCAATAATGATTTAAACGTAGCACATGGTGAAAATATTCGACATTCTGCCATGTTCACTAATTTAATGACTATAACCATGTGTAGCTAGCATTTGTTCTTTCACTTTACTTACTATTGCTTTAGGTGTTCAGAGGCTTTAGGAATTTTTTGCCATAGACATCACATTTCGGAACACACACATGCATACAAACACACATGCACATGCACACATGCACACACACATGCTTTAGAAATTTTAGGCCATATACATCACATTCCAGAACACACACACATGCACACATACACACACACACGCTTTAGAATTTTCACAAAGACACTGCCATCAGGAACACACACACCCCCACGCAAAACATGCATGCATGCACAACCCCCCCCCCTTGGCCACACACACACACACACACACACACACACACAAAAATGAATGACTTGCTAAAATAGAAATGCTCAACTTTTATATTTCAAACCTAACTTAGACTTTCTAGCTTCCAAATTGTTTCAACACCTTCCCAATTTTAATTGAACCACACAAAATTCTTGTATAAAACCCAAAGAATAAGGTACTTTAATTTGGTCTTAAGTACATGCTACAAAATAATTCTCTACTTTGTCTTATCTACTCTTTCATTACCATATTTTCTTTGTCATCATCAGCAGCCATAATACGTTGCTTCTTGCTTTCCATCATTCTTCTTCTTGTTATCTCATTCCTTCAAGTGACCAACCTTTAAATAGCAGATGGAGGACTGTTAGCCAACTGGAATCCGAAGACTTCCAAGGTTGACATTAAGGTGGTCAAAGATGGGACTACCAATTACACCACTATCGGAGATGCCATGCTTTCACTTGTTGTTATGAAGTGTGATTGGACGGTAGAGTGATTGTATATGTGAAGGCCGACTCTTTCCTTGTGGTCAACGAGAAAATGACCAACCTTGTGTTGGTTGGCGATGGTGTATCAATCGAGACGGTGGCCACACGGTGAACTCAGCATCAGGTATGTAAATATTCGACGTGCGCGAGTTAGGTAACTTAATGACTATAACCATGTATAGCTAGCATTTGATTCTTTCATTTTACTTACTATTGTTTTGAGTGTGCATGTGCTTTAGGAATTTTAGGCCAGAGACATCACATTCCAAAAACACACACACACTCATGCACACAAACGCACAAGCAAGTGCACACATACACCCACCACCACTCACACACACACAAACACACACCCACTCACACACACACCCACACACTGTGCGTGCACACCCACACATAAAAATGCGCACGCATGCACATACGCACCCACTCACACACACACACAGATATAAATTGAGAGTTGAATTAATTAATACAAATTTTCAAAGAAATCCTATTACTTAATGACTTCTTAACATAACATTTCCAAATATAAATTGATAGTTGAATTAATTAATACAAATTTTCAAAAAAATCCCATTACGGAATGACTTGCATAAATTTCATGTGAAATTGATAAATGCTCAACTCATATTTCCATGCTAACTCAGCCTTTCTAGCTTCCAAATGGTTTAAACACTCATCCAATTTTAATTGAACCACGCAAAATTCTTATATAAAAACCAGAGTAGAAAGTACTTTAGTTTGGTCATAGATGCATACTGCAATATAATTCTCTCTTCAGAGTTCTCTACTCTGTCTCATCTACTCTTTCATTTCGATATTTTCTCCATCATCCTCAACAACCATGATATGTTGAAGACTTCCAAGGCTTACATTAAGGTGTCCAAATATGGGTCTATTAATTACACCACAATTGGAGATGCCATGCTTTTACTCACTAGTATGAAGTGTGATTGGACAGGCAGGGTGATTATATATGTGAAGGCCAGCTCTTTCCTCATGGTCACCAAGCAATTGACAAACCTTATGTTGGGTTGCGATGGTATCAATTAGACACTAGCCACTGGTGATTTAAACATAGCCCATGGTGCAAATATTTAGCATTCTACCATGTTCCGTAATTTAATTACTATAACCATGTGTAGCTAGCATTTGTTCTTTCACTATACTTACTATCGTTTTAGGTGTGCAGAGGCTCTAGGAATTTTTGGCCAAAGACATCACATTCTGAAACACACATGCATACAAACACACACGAACATGCACAAATTCACACACACTTTAGGAATTTTGGGCCAGAGACATCACATTCTAGAACACACACAAATGTGAACACACACACAGCACACACAAACACATTGCATGCATGCATGCACACATACACACCTGATACAAATTTTCAAAATAAAATCCATAATGAATAGAAGCATTAAAATTGTGAGAATTGAAATACCCGACCTTTATATTTCAAAGCTAAGTTAGACTTTCTAGCCAGGTGTTCTTCCCTCTAATTTTAATTGAACCACACAAAATTCTTGTATAAAACCAAAGAAAGGTACTTTAATTTGGTCTTAGGTGTACTCTGACATAATTCTCTCTAGGGTTCTGCATATATTATCTACTCTTTCATTTCCATATTTTCTCAAATCATTCCTCAAAAAGAAAACCATGATATGTCAATGCTTGCTTTCCATCATTCTTCTTCTTGTTATCTCGTTCCTTTAAGTATTGACCATGAACTGCAAATGGAGGAATTGTTGTATTTATGTCTAAGACTGAGAGCTAACATTAAGGTGGCCAAAGGTGGGACTGCCAATTACACCATAATTGGAGATGTCATGCTTTCACTTGTTGGTATGAAGCGTGATTGGATCGAGTGATTGTATATGTGAAGGTCGACTCTTTCCTTATGGTCAATGAGAAAATGACCGACCTCATGTTGGTTGATGATGGTATCATTCAGACAATGGCCACGGGTGATTTAAATGCAACCTATAGTGTCAAAATTTGACATTACATAGGATTAAGATAAGCAATTTATAACCATGTATAGCTAGAATTTGTTTCATTTACTTACTTTTTTTGTTTTTTTTACAGTGTGCGAGCATATGAGATTTTGGACCCGAAGACATCACATTCCGAAACACACACACACACATGCATGCAAGCACACACACACACCCACTCACACACACACAAACAAACACACACCAAGCACACACCCACAAACAAAAATACGCACACAGACACACGTACGCACCCACTCACACACAAAAAAAATATAAATTGAGAGCTGAATTAATTAATATAAAATTTTCAAAGAAATCCTATTACCTAATGACTTTTCTTATAGCATTTCCAAATATAAATTATTAGCTGATTAATTAATACAAATTTTCTAAATCCCATTCACAGGAATAAACATAAATTCATAGAAATTGAAATGCTGACCTTGTATTTCCATGCTAACTCAAACTTTCTAGCTTCCAAATGGTTTCAACACTCACCCAATTTTAATTGAACCACACAAAATTCTTGTATAAAAACCATAGCAGAAAGTACTTTAATTTGGTCATAGGTGCATGCTGCAATATAATTCTCTCTTCGGAGTTCTCTACTCTGTCTTATCTATTCTTTCATTTCCACTCCTTTTCTCTATCATCCTCATGACTTCATGATATGTTTGTTGTTTACTCCATCATTCTTTCTTGTAATCTCGTTCCTTCAGTAACTCTTGGGGAAGAGCGTGGAGGACCGTTGGCAGTGGAATTGAAGACTTTCAGAAGCACATTAAGGTGTCAGATGGGTGCATCGAATTACCCTGTCGAAGATGCCATGCTTCCACTCCACAGTATGAAATGTGATTGGACAAAATGAGGCCCAGTTATATGTGTGAATGTTCGACTCTTTCCTTGTGGTCAATGATGATGAGCCTCGTATTTAGGTTGTGTGTTTGTCAATCAAACCAGTAATACTATAAAGACCCAATTATGATTATTGATGTATGTGTGCAAACTTAAAGCTTTGCCTCGAGACTATTAGGTCTAGCAGCATGGTCTTAAAACTATAAAGACCTAGAAGGTATGATGAATCGATATTGTGTGTTCCAAACTTCGCTCCTCCAAAGACTATTCAATCCCATAAGCAGACAAAAAAATTGTAAGACCTTTTCTACCTATACCAAATTTATGTCACCACCTGTGAAACTATTAATCCCACATTATTAGTGAAAAACTTGTTTATGAGCAAATGTTGACTGAAAATTATAAGATAATGTTTTCTAATATGTATGTAATTTTTGAAAATTTATATTAAGTCTAATTCTTTACAAGTACACAAGTCATACAAGTAACAAAGTGGATTTTAAGTCCAGATATATTCCCATGAGGATTTGATGAGCAATCTAAAGATCAATTACCCCTACCGCTTAAGATCCTTACTATTTGAACTCAAAAGTACAAAATTGATTTGCTTAAACTAAAGAAAAAATGACTGATTAAAATTTTATAACTCTAACGAAAATTTTAAATGAATTGGAATTGAGTGTTCATTGAGTAAAGTTAACACTAGGAAATAGATCAATGTATAATTATAAATTTCTACATCATTCTACAATGTAATTCATCCATCAATTGAAATCTGAACTTGTCAAAGATGTAAGGTAGTATAGTTTGGATTCCTCCATACACTATACATTTCACTAATTAGAAAACCATATTTCTTTCAGACACGTGGGTCTAATCAGTTACTTGTAGGATATAATCCTCTTTCTAAACTAGGTATTGTTCCTTTCCAATACTTCACACCCTATTCCTAGGATTGAAGAATTCTTACCCCCATAGACAGGATAATACAAGCCTTCTCCAATCTAATTGATATCTCATCCTATGAATTTGAGTAAACTCTCTATCTCCTTAATTAGATCTATGCTAACACGGGATCAAGATCATTTCATCAAATAGGGGAGAAACCTCTAATCAATTAGACTGATACATCAACCAACTAATCCTCAATTTCTTAGTAAATTAGTGATCTATCATAATAATCTTTTAGAGTTCATTAGTTCCATAATGTTAGTCTTGCATACCCCCAAGTAACTGTTGTATACTCTCAGGAATCTCCATCTCTAGGTCACTTAGAGGACCTCTTGGAAATCAAAGCAAGATAGAGTCCTTTTCTGGGTACAAGCTACTAATATTCAGAACATCTAATTTCAAGAACAACACCAATTAAATAAATTCAAAGTTCTAACGATGACATTCTTTTAGTTGTCTGAAGAAATGATAACTAACATCGGTCATTCCCGAGGGGCTTAGTCTTTCAATACCCGGATTACTGCGAATAGCAATGACTAGCGATCGGGTAAATTCATTTGTGGTAAAGAAAACTTAAATAAATGAACTCCAGAAGATTCCCAAATTTCATTGAAATTAGACGATAATGAAAACCAAATGTTTACAATGAACCCGGCTCGAAAATTCAGTTCAGATCACTGCTCAAATCCAAAGAAAATACTAGCTAAATGTAAGCTAAAACTAAATCTCATAAAAAGATATAAAAGAAAAATAATATCTGAAAGGAGATTACAACTACCTAGATGTTCTGGTTGGCGACGTACGCGATTGCCCTATGTGCTTCTATTTATAGATTTTCAAATGATGGGCTGCACTTCGAGGCTGAAATTGTGGATCCCCAAAAACTGGCCCAAAAGACGTCTTTGTCGCAACATTGTTTTGTTTGTCCTCCAGCTTTGTCGTGGCTTGCAGTGTTATGTCGCGACAATGTTAACATACCTTTTCTTGATTATGTCGCGACATACTTTGAAAATCATCGCGACTCTGGCGAGTTTGTTTTTAATTGTCGCGACATAAGTTTTTTCTATCGCCACATTTATTTCATGCCTTGCAGTGTTAACACTCGAATGATATGTAACGACATAAAAAGCTTTGTCGCGACAAAATTTCCTTCTTGTTGCTCTTCATTGTGTCACGACATAAAATTTTTGTGTCACGACAGTCTTAAAAAATGTTATCACAATCTGCAGTTCTTTTCTAGGCGCTTCTCATCAATTAATGTTGCGACATAGCTTTTGATTGTTGCGACATATATCTCTGCCTTTAGCTCTTCATTATGTCGCGACGCCATTTCTATATTCAGTGACGCCATTCTGTGTTATAACATTCTTTGTGATTCGCATCAGCCTTTTTCACCAACAATAAAATTCTATATTAGCCAACAGTTCCTCTCGCTATCGTTGTGGTTGTGCGACCATAAAAACGTATTTATTGGCGCGCGGCACTCTTATCTTGCTATCTTGACTGGTTTGTATTTGACCATGTTTCACCGCCGATCGTATGTTTACTGAAATATTTTATAACATAAAAACCTTTGTCACGACCAACTTGTCTCTTTGCTCTGCCATTTTCTGTCGCCGAAATAGTTTTGCTGTGTCACGACATTCTTTTTTCCCACTTCAATTCTTTAAGTCATGACACAATTTTGAATGTCTTGACAAAAATGTACTGCCATTTTCTTTGATCAATGTGGCGACATAACAAAGGAATGTCACGACATTCTTCTTCATGAACTTCTTAGACAATGTCGCGACATAAAGATCCATTGTCGCGACATAAATTTCTTTGTTGCAACATTTATCATTCAATCATTCTCATATTATGTCTCGACAAAGTTATGAAATGTTGTGACAATCTTTACTTCAAACTTGAGTTTAGCTTTGTCTTGTTGCGACATAGCCCTGCTGGTTACCTTGAGCTTTACACGACATTCTATGTATGTACGACATTCTAAGAGTATGTTACGACTTGTTGTGCCTTAGTAATTTTAGTTTCGTGCTGGATTTGTTTCTTTTTCATTCAAAACCTACAAAACCAAAAAAGTTGGTGATTATTCAAGAATTCTACATTAAAATGAATCATAAACTGTTGAAAAAATGCAAGAAAAATGGACTAAAAATAGATGAGTTTAGGGCTCATCAAATTCCCCTAAACTTAAAGTTTTGCTTGTCCCTAAGCAAAGAAAATAAAATTTTGTTTGTCCTCAAACAATTCATCTTTTATTTTTAAGGACATTTTTCTGTTCTACATTAAACATCTTGTAAGACCCGAGAAAATTCCAATTTTCTGGAAAAATGGTAAAATCGTAATTTCTGTAAAAATCCGAAATTTTTCTAGATCTCGGATGACGAAACGGACGCCACCGTTGGAATCATCTCGTGAAATCTAGCTAACACGTCGAATTTTGTCGAATTTCAAGACAGTCGGAATTTCACATTTTTCGAGGCGAGTGTCGGTGCCCAGCAGGTTTGAGGTATGTGATGAGAAAAAGTCACCCACTACATGTACTCTTGTGACACATGTTACAAGATTAGAGAGGGGATGAAATGGATGGCTTAGATTAACCCATGTGTCAAATAGTGACAAAAAGGGACAAGATGGGAATTTTGGAAATTGTTAATGAGAGTAAGGACAAAATATGAATAGTGATCATCTTCTCCACTTAATTTGAAGAGCAAAACGTGAGGGGCTGGAATGGAGATGCAGAAAGTTAGGTTTTCATAGTTTTAGAGAGAGAGAGAGTGACAAGACCCTTCCCATACCTTATCTATACTCTTGTCTAGAGGATCCTGCCGAGCACTTCAACGGACTCCTTGAAATCCGACTCGTCGGATGAATACGAGAGAGAGTGAACCACGGCTTTTATAGCAGGTTTGCTCGTTTAAGCTCAGAAATTAAATTTTCTTTTAATTGGTTGGGGTGATAAAAATTTTACATAACTTTTGTTTTCAATTATTTTGTAAATTTTTCGACATAACGGTTGCATTTTGATAGACCAAAAATTTACTGTTAAGAAATTTACACTTCTACTAAAACCTCAATTCCTCCCAACTTCTTTATTCCCAAACTTTCAATAATCATTATCATATTTCCACCAACATGCCACATCAACACTCAATTTTCAATTTATAAATACAAACATACAAACTTAAGTAGAATATATCTAGATGCATCATATATATGAAATGCATGGATATTTACAAATATACAATTTCAAAATCCAAATATATGTTGTTCAGTGCATATCCATCTCATACATAAAGTTTTACATCATGGGTCATAAGTAGTGACCTATACGGACAACAAAATGATGACATCTGTGATCGCGATAGCAACATAATGGAATATAAATAGCTACAAAATGAACAAACAGAAGTTAGTCTGGCGAGTATATATATACGCCACTAACATGACAATTTATCGTTGTTTATGATTTCTTTCAAAAACCCCTATGTATATCCTTTAATTATTTTAACCATCGCAGCGATTTAAAGCTATTAGCGTGAAGCTGCTAAGTCATCTCGGCCACTACGTTCACGAGATTTCTTGCATCGCACGTGGGGCGTAAAGCTTATCAGCCCCCCGAGCAACTTCTGTCACAGATTCTTGCATCATGGTGTAGTGCTAAAACTCTGAAGCAACTATATGGCGAATTTCTTTGCGCCATACGTAGTACCAAACTATACAAATAGCCAACTATGCGAAATTGTCTACATGTAGCGTAGCGTATACTACATGGCGAGCAACTACGACGGAATTTTCTTGCATCGATCACGTGGTGCCTAATTTTCTTTGTTGTGACCACTATAGACGGAATTTGTGCGTCGTCACATATCACTAAATCTCTCATTATAGCTTAAGGAATATACATGGGTTTAAAACTACATTGCCAGTGTCAACATGAATCTAACTCGTTTGAAACTTAAAAACTCTCTTTTCAAATATTTTCTTTTTTAGATTACTTAACTACCATATTCATTACCAACATCAGCAATTACATACAAATTAGAAAGGATCTTAAGTGGCGAACCACTTACCTTGGAGTCGCATCACTCCCCGTCAAGCTTCTCTATGAGGCTCGTGGACGTCGCTCCCGTGCCCGTCACCTACACAATATTCCTCATCATTACTAGTGACAAAAAAAAAATATTTCAATTCTCAACTATAAGGTCAAGAATCTCAATTAAGACCATTTTTCTCTCATATCCTCTAACTTGTTTCTACTCAGCTGAGACTCTCTAATCCCGATTTTTATGTAAAAGTTTTAGTTTTGACCATGGGGATCTTGCGCGGTCCGTTTAATTTGAAGGCTTGGAGCAAAAAATTATATTTTACTCAAAACGGATGTAACACTAAACATTTTTAAATGATTTTTCATGAATTTAATTTTTAGGGTGTTTTAAGGTCCATCATGGTTATAATAATTTTTAGGGGTATTTCTCGAATTAAATGGAATTTTAGAAGCTATACCCGATAAAGGTCAAATTAAACGATTGACGAAATAGAACACAAAAATACCCAATAAATTAAACAAATTATAATTTTATGAAGCAAATTAAGGTCCAAATATATGTTATAAAAATAAAGTTAATGAAAATACATGAATAAAAAAAATAATAAAAATACTTGAACAGTGAACTGGGTAGGGAAAAGTCAGCAGATTTTGTTGACCAAGGGCCAAAGAGACATTTTTAAAAATTCCCAGGGCCTTAAAAAAATTCAATAAAAACCGCAGAGACTTAAGTGAAATATTGAATTAATTTTTAAAATATTAGGCCTCAGAAAATCAGGCAGAAAACAAAACCAAAAAATTGAAGAACCTATGTTCTCCATTCGTGCCGAACACGGGGAAGGAAGAAAATTTTGTTGCAGCCAATTCCTTTGAATAAACCTGTGATTTTCATGGTGGGGAGACTACGAAGGTATATTAAGCGCCGTGGTTTAATTTTGGTTTTGCATGGTCTGTATTGGAGGAAAGGGGCTGAATTGATAAATGGTGTTGTTTGGATGGTCAATTAGGGTTGTTTGGAATGAATTAATTGTTCTAATGTGTATGCTAGGTTGCAGTGCATTTTGGATCTATAGAATGTGACCTAAGAGAGTATGAATTAGGTCTGGTATGTTTAAAAATTTGGGGGAAAATGTATTTAGAATGAATTGAGGTGGTAATTAGTGGAATTAAGGGTTGAATCAATTGAATGTGAATTTCTGTTTGAAGGTCGACTTGGACAGAATCATAGGAGAACCTAATGGACGAATTTTAGGTCCAATTTGATATCATTGGAAAGATATGGATGTTAGTGAAATTTTGCCACTGGTTTCAAGTCTTTTCGACGTCGGTAGAGAAAGATATAGGCAAAATACTAACTGATGCGCAATCTGCCAAAAAAAAAAAACGAGTTTAGTGATTAAACATTAGATATAAGAAATTAGTTGTGAAATTGAATATTAAAATTATAATTTTGGGTATTTAGATGTTAAAAGGCAGAATGTTGAAGGTAAGGAAAGTAAAAAGGGGATTTTTAAAAATTATTTAAAAAGCTCAAGTTAGGCGATTAAATAGAAATGGGTAAAGCCCACTTTAATTAGTGTTAGTGGATAACAAAGGTATGGCTCGTTATGATTTGACATTATCTTTATATTTCTTTTTTGCATGAATATTGGTATAGCAAACGAAGTTGGGAAGGCTTACGTTGAGGGGTGAATAGCCTAGCTGAGCTGGACTAATAAGGGAGGTGAGTAAATTTATATCATCGTACTTGCACCTTTAAATGTATAAGCGGTGTTTCATTGTTGACTTGATCGTAGTAATTGACTATGATTAAGACCTTTATTCTTAGGCATTCATTGAATTGAATTTGTCACTATGCCACAAGTCACGTGTCTGACGAATATTCATGCGAGCACGGTCCAGCTAACTCTTGTGTATTTGGTGTTATCTCTTGTTGCATGCTGAGTAGGTCATTTATAACTTGTATCGTTAATGTCGTTGATGGTATGAATCGCAGAGAAAACCTAGCGTGGGGAGGTCATCGAGGCTATGTGCACATGGTACCCTGCAGTGCCCGGGCAAAGCCGGTGCCTTCCTAGAGAGTGGTAAAACTCTGGCGTAGAACCGGCCGTTCTGGATCTTTGGTTGGAGATATGCAGTTCAGTATAAAAGGTAAAGGAATGTCTGATTCTTGAATGGTAAACTATATTTGCATTGTTTCAAACCTCTAAAACTCATTTGATATTGTTGTTCATATTGCCGCTATTTGTTGCATAACCTATGCGGTGATTGATTGATTGAACATAACCATCCTTGTGAGCTAGCCTTGAGTACCTAGCCTCCACGAGTATGGTGATATCTTTACTCACGAGTTCTCACGAGTTGATTTCCTCATTTTGGGGTGGACGGAGAAAGGAGAATCCAGGCATTTCTTGACCACTTGGATTCTATTTGAAACATGTAATGGATTATTATTTTGTTTATTTGGTGAATGAGAGTCTAAGTTTCGAAAAGGCTCCATGGTGAATTAACTTGGTTATTGGGTTAATTATTTGGTTGAATCGATAAATTTTGAATAGTTGAGTTGGATAAATTTTGCTTTTAATGAAACCTTATTGATATTTGCAGTGAGACGTTGAGGTCGTTTTGTTAGTGGATGACCACACGAGAGGTCTATTTGTTATGTTATTTGAGATAATATCATGATATGAATTTTGAGTTAATTATTAGTAGATTTTAGATTGATATTCTGCGAATAACGGGGATTTGTCATTAGTTATAGAAAGAAGATAGGTCTTGCCCAGGAATTTTTAGGTGGCGAATTATGGGACTTAGGCACGGGTTTGGTGGCCTTAAGCCTGCCCATTCCCTAGCGCCGGTCACAGCCTAAAAGTGGGATGTGACGGGACAGCCATGTGACGGGGTGGTAACACGTTGCTCGGGAGCTCAGATTTTTCCTTCGTTCTTCTTCCCTCACGGTTCACTTATATCACCTTCTAGTCACACGAGAATTGTCTTTTGTTTCTTCACTCATTTGAATCTACGGTTCTGGGTTTCTTATCAATTAGAATCACCCAATTTGGATCACAAAACTCAAGTTATTGTATTTTATATCGTTACCAAATTGGCGAACGGAATGCACTTTATAGCTCCACTTGGAAATATTTATGGGCACTCTGGGATTAAAATTTTCTTGAACTTCCTTCAGATAACTTATTCCCCTAGAAGTCTATTTTACCCATAATTTTGAATCACTCAATTTGGATGAGTGAAACTCATATGACCAAACACTACAACCATACCAAAAAGCGAGCCAAAATCGGAGTGAGCTGAGTTCACCTTCCCGGTCTGTATTTGGGAGCCTTAGAGCTACTATTTGCTCTTGGTCCCTTATATAAATTTGTATACCTATCTCTTATGGTTCTTTACCAATTGGAATCAATTCATTGGATGATTCTAACTTAATTTATAGCCAAAACAAAATAAGGTACATTTTCACAAAAATTTTGTGGCTTAATTCCTTTAAACCAACATTCTCCTTTGTTTTACAACCAATCCTCAAAACGTAATACCTCAATAATCAAAATGAAAGTCATTTCAAAACCACTCCACTTGCTGCCTTATTGGTGGTTTGGAACTCCATACAACAAACCCTAGGTGAAAATCTTATGAATTCACCCCGAGGTCATCAAATTCTTCTAAACATCATATAATTTGATGATTCCATGTTTATTTTCCACCAGTGAGGTTTTTTACTCTCATAACTAACAAATTCAAGGTTTATGTGATCTTTGCACAAAGCCTAGACCAAAGGAAGCGTGACAATCTCCCATACCAAACCTTGAAATTCAATTACCCATGATTCCAAAGGCAAACACATACCTGAATTTTTGAATTAACTCTCCTTCTTCTTCCTCTTCTCTTCCTTGCTCTTCTTTCCTCTATTCTCTCTCCTCCCTCCTACGTTTTTGCCTAACCAAATGAGACCAAAAATATGATTTTGGTTTGTCTCATAATATTTATAACCTCAAAATTCTCCAATTTGCAAGTTGGTCCTTAATTCTTTAATATTGCAATTGTAGTTTCATTTCTATTGTAGCCCTCTCTACTTGTTTATGACTTACATGTCCTTTATGGTCAGTACAATTGTACCCTTCCACTAGCACCAAAATTCCGGTTCATAATTTATCATTTCCTAATTTCATCTCAAAATATTACAATGGGACATAGTGCTCTTATGCGCCCCTCTGGCATCATGTCTTGTATACTCTCTCGGACGAGTACAAACTAATTTGGTCGTCAACCTTAAATTGATAATTCTCTAACGCCATGAGATTCAATTAATCTAATGTAGAGATTTATTTTCCTCTCTAATCCATCTTTTAACACTAGAGATTATGGAGTCGAGGAAACTAGGGGTTTCTGAAGAGCCACTTCTCTCTAAATTGTGGCGATCGGATGGTCGGTTTTTCAACGAGTAAGAAGGAAAGTTGTTCTCTGTGGCGAGACATGCGTGAGCCTGCCGGTTTCTTAGATTTGAAAAACTCCATGGTGAGAGTTTTATCCTACTTGAGTTACACTTTGTTTAAGTGTTTTGTTGATGTGGTTGAGTTGATTGAGGCGTGGGGACCGTTTGATTGGTCCCCGGCAGGACAGGTGTTGGAATTTTGACTCATTAGGATAGTCGAGGGCCCATTTGGGTTGCTTGTGTTGGAATTTATTCAATAAATTATGTTGTGGTGTGCATGAGGCCGGAAATGACCATGGAATTCGGTTCCACAAAGTGGAACCAATGTGTTAGTGGGCTGCCACGGACGACCGCATTTTGAGGCTTGTTAAAAAAGCAGTCGGTTAGCTAATTGGACCAAAAATGTCCATGTGTGGTGTGTATGAAATTGTTGAAATGAATGGCTTGAGTTGTGTGGAAACATAGGTTAATGCATGAATTTAATGTGTTCGTGAAGTATAATTATATAAAAACATAATTGCTATTGGTGTGGCCATTGAAATGGAATTGTGATTGGCTCAAGTGAGCTAATTTTGGTGATGGTTGACCAAAATTGAATAACATGTGGTGTGAATGAAAATTTGAGAATATATGCATAATTTATATATTGGTGTAAATTGCATTGAAATTGCATAACATGTTGTATGTGATTTGAATATGTTAAAATATATGCATGTGAATATATTAGCATGAATGTGTTGAAATGGCTTGATGCATTTCATATGCACCGGGGTAACCTAGAAATTAGGTGTGAGTGCATGACATGAATTTTCTGAAAAACGAACATGGTTGCGAAAGGAATTTCACATGATGATTTTGATAGGGTTGGGAAGCGGGTCAATGATCATTTCGGATTGAGGACAATGACTGTTTCGGGAAGTTCTCCAACACATTCGCCTCAGAGGGTAGTCCTATATTTTTACCGAAATTCGATAGTGTATTTTCGAGAACAACAAGTTTTGTTTTGAAAATGGTGTTTTCTCATACATGGCTTAAGCAAGTGTGAGGGAGTCGGTGAGGAATCGAGACATGGGATCGGGCATTTAGACATTCAAGTAGGATCAAGTATTTACTTAAGTGTGTGTTTAATTGAATCATTGCATATGCAGTGGGTGGGAAGTAACCCATTTGGGTAATTCCACTATTAGGCGATAAGCTCACCTGTCGAGGAATATCATTTGGATTACGAGGGAGCGTTCGAGAAGATGGCTCATCTTAGAGGCCGATTTTGAAAAAAGCCAGGTTGTGGCTTTGAAGTTTTTGGTATAACATGTATTAGAATTGTAGATTTTAATATATGTTGAATTAAGAGAAATGTAAAAACTCTTGAACCATGATATATATTTGGTTGGGATATGTTTGTTGTGAGTATTAATCGAGGCTGAGTGGCCATTTCACTCATTTTAATTGTATATGGACATTGTGGTCATTGTAAACTTGTTGGGACGGGTTTGTACTTTGAGTAAACTCCCCATTACAAAGAGACTCTGCCCGATTTTTCCTGAGAAGGTGTCAGGTTACCCGACATTCACAAAGTATATTCAGCGGGTTGACGGGTTGTCCAATGGACACGGTTTTAGAGAGCGTCCATCTTTTTCTTGTCTTCAATTTAGCAGCTCAAAAATAGGTTAGTTGTAAAATTATGTTTGAACAGTTTCCAATCGAACCAAGAAAATTTTCCAAGTAAGTTCACTAAACAATCAAATAATTGCTATAGTGTGAGATACTACTCAGATAATAAACTTCTCCTTCATTCTTCTAAGTCACATATGTTTGTTTTTCATATTAATCTCCACTAATATAGGCATATACCACCTTCTAGATCGATTAGGTCTTTTAGGCTTGTAATGTGTGTGCCTTGGTAGTGGGTATATAAATGGACAATTTAGCTCAGGTACGATTCACTTACAACTCAAAACAATTGCCTTCATTCTTCATCCTTTACTTTTCCACTGATGTCAACATTCTGCATACTCTCTGTTGCGGTGTTTTTCTTGACCACCTTCAGACTGTAAATTATGTTCTTAATATTAGAAGCTTTTTCATTTTTCATTTTCTATCAAGGATTATGGAACAATGCAATGTTTTGTCTTTTTAAGCTTTCTACCACCCTTAGTGAACTTTGGGTTAGCAACTCCTATACCAATTGGCATTAGGGTACTAGGTGTTAAAACACCCCTAAGAACTTAATTGTTCAAGGGAGAAAGGTTACAAGACAAAACTCATTCTACCTTGATACTTTATATTTTCACAGCTTCTTTTTCCTCTTTCCTTATCTTAATTAGCCTTCCTTTCTCCACCTTAATTCTTATTCTCCTTAATATTTAAAAATAATATTCCCCCAAACTTGTCCTCTTCTATTATTAATGTACTTGTCATGCAATCTAGGCAAACAAGGGTTCTTTACTGTAGGATTAGATTTAAGGAAGGATTTAGGTTTTGCATTTGTTGGTTGATGATGAAATTGGCTCTTGGCTCAAACAAGGAACTAAAGTATATGCATATGCAAATTACAAGGGTTGGCTTTGAAAGGTTCAAATTTCCAAGAATGGATTATATCATTTCCTATTAGTGGTATTGCCCTAAGGTTTGCCTTGACTAATAATCTAGCAAGTTCTAGGACTTTGGGGAGATTAAACTGTGATGGATCTCAGAAGATGTCCCTAATCTCAGCACAAATTGTTTCAAAGTTACTTTTTGACCATGTGCATTGTTTTTCATGATTCACAATAACTAAACCGTTTACAAAAACAAAATTATAAGTCTTATTTGTTCCATCATTTGTTTAAATCTTCCTAAGTCTTGAAGTTCAACTTATTCAATGATAACATTACAACTTCCTCTTTCCATTCATCTCATCCTATCCTAACTTCATCTATCAATTTCTTGTTGGTTTCTAGACATGTTGCTATCTTTATTCCTAACTTCAAATCTTACATAAATCAAGCCATTCAATTTAGAAAATATTTAACATAGCACTAGCAATTCAATTCACTCAACATTCAATTTCCACCAAACAATTCATAGCTACATTAAGCAAACTACATAAACTAAAAAGTCATCATTCTTTATTTATTTAGGATCAAGTAATGAAAAAGAAAATAAACATAAGAAAAATGCAAGAGACAATGGACACAAATTTTTGCAACTGATTTTTCATTTATGTTGACTTGTACAAGGAATTCAATTACAAAGATAGAAGAAGTGAAAAGAAAACAGACTGGTCAATTCCTTTTATGTCATACATGAGGAGGGTTTCTTATTCCTTGATTCAGACCTACTATAACCAAAAAATGAGGAAGAGAATTCAAGGAATTGGACTAGTGATCTTCTAGCTTTGCTACCTTCCTCTTGGTTGAAGGCAGACCACTCCATTGAGAGAGCCAGTTGCTTAATAAGATCATCATGCCTCTACCCAATGGAATTTAGGAGTCCCTCAAATTCACCCTGGGCAGAGTACATTTTGATCAAATTATTATTGACTATGTCTAAGCTGTCTATCCATAATTTTTCCCTGTAGTTGAGGGTTGCTTCCATTTCCTTATCCTTCTTTTCTATGAGAAGCCTGATTTCCTTCCTAATATTTCATATATAGGTAATACGAGAAGGCATACGCCTTTATGACATATTCTACTCCATTTACTCCTCTACACTTCGTATCTCGATACCTCTTTATCTCTTTTCAGCTGGTCTGAAATGAATGCCTTTTCCCTTACCTTGAGTTCTTCCTTCAATTCTTTTTCTCTTATGTCCATCTTATCCCTCCACTCTTCATCTCTTTGTTTGAGTGCATTCTCCAGATTTTGATCTCTTTTTCTCAACTCTACATCCATGTACTCTTCTCTTAATTGCAGTTGAACTTTGAGTTGTCTGTCCCTCTCCTGCATCTCTTGCCTCACAACTTTTAGCATCTCCATCAATTATGTATTGTTACTTTGATGCCCTAAGCTCTCAATTGGCTCTTGATGGATTTCTCTTACATCTAGGGATACATTTCAAATGGAGCTTAAGTTCCCCTACCTATCTTACTACTCTTAGGTTGGGCTTCCCAACTGTACTTGCTCATTTTCTCTATCATCCCCTTCGTCTTCTTTAGTTTCCGCTTCTTTCTCCTTGCTTTTGTTCTTTAAACCTTTGGGCACTCTAGTTAATGTCAGAGGAGAAGCTTTGGGGCATGTTTCTTCTTCTTCCCAATCTCTTTCCATACCTCCCAAGATACAAAGTCTGGTAATTATTGTTTGATAGGGTATAAATCCTCTGTAGATGCTTCTGAAGTAACTCAAAATAGAGTTCTCTATTATCTTCCCCACACTAAATTTGTATCCCTTCAAGATAGCATACAAAAGTACAGCTTCCTTCTCTCTTACTGTACTAAGGTGTTTGGATGGTAAAAGGATTGAGCAAATAAAATAGAACCAAACCTTAGCCTCTTCAATCAATGAGCCTCTGGCAATAGACTCATGGGGATTCTTCCTTGTAGAGTTCCATTTCCCCTTCCCATCTATCAACAGATCAACTATCTTCTAGTAATCTGGCTCTTTCACCAGTCTCTTAAACTTCAAACCATTTTTTCTCTCTTTCATATTGAAAGTCTCATCTATTTCTCCTTACTGATAGATATCCACTACCCTCTAAAGAAGCAAGTCTTCTCTCTCAGTCCCACCATGTTCGAGTAAAATTCCTTAACTACATCCATAAAACCAGGAGCCTTGTGCTCACAAAATAAGTGTCATCCTCTTTTCTCAATGGTTTCTACGAAGAGTGAAATTAGCTTGTTGAACCCCCTTTTGCCAATAAAATCCTTGTGCTGCAACTTGTCCCGGAAGTGGCGCCAGTACCCGACCCGGAAGGTGAAATGTTGTTGAACCCTTTGCCAATAAAATCAGCGTGCGCAGCTTGTCCTTGTCGCGCGGACGAGCCTAGCCCGAGCTAACGGATCCGAGGATGCGAGACCGGTTTACCATATATACATTTTTGAATCTTTGGCCAGAAATAAATGTCCCATATAATCCTTCCGAGTTAAAGAAGGCCTTGTTTTGTCAGTGTACTTTTATTCAATATGGCATATATGCCCTTTCAACATTATCAGAGTTCATCTCCACAAATAAATCAAATATGTTCTTCCCATGAAAACTTATACATTTTTTGTTTCATTACAAAAAGGATCAAATAATGTCATGGGAAGAAATGTATGCATGAGATGGAGCGTTTACTTATACTCCTCACTATTCGATGATGACTTTGAACTTTGTGGTCTTTGCTCTTGTCCTTAGTCACTCGGTACCTGCGCGATGATAAAAATAACGCACGAAGCATTTTCATGCTTAGTGGTTCTATGTAATTCTCTCTTCATTTCAATTAAACACAAATATTTAGTTTTTCTGAAACAATGTTTTGGCACAATTTTAATAGTCCATGCAATATACATTATATATATATGCTTATTTCACATACTTTCATTTGTAAATCATTTGATCACTTCAAAGTATACAATTTCATATGCAATATTTCATTCGAAACTCAAATCATGCATTTAACACACTTACATATAATTTTTCCCTTAAACAAATTTAACCATTTCTTTCAGTGCCTAGGATAACGGAATTACCAGCACGGTCCCGCTGGGCTGCAAATCGATAGAAAAAAAACATTTATAACAGATTACAATCTTCTTCGGGTTCTTCATTGGTGTTAAAAATCATTGTGTGTACACCTACGAATCTTGTCCCTCTTGGGCTATTGATCGGTATACACCTATTTCATTTTGTTCACAATACTGCTAGTTTGACTCTTATTGGTATATCAATCTATCCTTAACTCGAATACGACGAATAAAATTCTATTAATAGCATTAAAACTTGGTCATAGTAATTTACAATATTGTCTATACATTTATACCCAAATAATACATTTTGATGCTCATGCAATTTTTATGGCAATGCATTTGAAATCAATTTTCCCAAATCACATATGTAGTTTTCTTGAAAATCTTTTAAACCAACAATCACAAAACTTGAAGAGCCAAGAAAGAAGTATGGAGAACAAACCCAAAAGGTTGTGGCTCCTCGATTCTATCCTCGGAATCCGTTCTTGGGTTGAGCTTCGTCACCAACCCCTAATCCATCACAATTAGAGAACAATATTAATTGGCTTATTTAGGTTTCTATTTAGGTTTGTTTTCTACCCAACTTCCTTGTTCCTTTATAAATCTATTTTTTTTAGAAATTGGAATCATCCAATTCGAACGAAACTGAATATGTTCAGCTGCGTAGGGACTACTCTATTTTTCAAAAACATAACTTGAATTTGCTGCGAAAATAGAGCTTTATTGTAATTTCTAGGTCGATGGGGTTCATTGAATATACTTATTTCAAGGATATTTGTTCTCCTAGAAGTCTAGTTTACCGGAAATTTGAATCATTAGAATTTTGGATGCGTAAACTCAGCTTATGGCCTAAATACCAAAACACCAAGCGCCTGCATGACCCGAATTTGTTAGAAAATAGAGCTTTATTTTGACAATTTCTAGGTCAATGGGGTCAAATTTGAATAAACTTATTTCAAAGGAGATTTGAGTACTCCTAGAAGTTTAAGTTTTACCCAAAGTTGAATCCACTCAATTTGGATGAGTGAAACTCAGCTTATGGCCTAAATACGAAAACACCAAAATGAACGCGAGAATTTGCAGAAAACATAGCCTCACTTTGAAAATTCTGGGTCAATGAGGTCAAATTTGAATAAACTTATTTCAAAGAGATTTGTTCTCCTATAAGTTTAGTTTACCTAAAGTTGAATCACTCAATTTGGATGGAGTAAACTCAACTTATGGTGCAAATACCAAAAAAGCTGTTCCAAAACACCAAAAGAAGCTGTACCAAAGCGAACTAGAATTTGCCCGAAACAATGAGCCTCGTTTGTGAATTCTGCGATCGATAGGTCAAATTTGAATAAGCTTATTTTAAGGGATATTTGTTCTCCTAGAAGTATAGTTCTTTACCTAGAAATTTGAATCACTCAATTTGGATGGTGATGGCCAGGATTATGTGGAAAACAAAAACATGGGTTTTGAAAATTTTAGCCGACATCTCCCACAACCAACATTTCCTTTATACAAAATTCCTCAAAACCCAATCCTAACTTAAAAGCACTTTGAAACACCCCAAAACTGATCTACAACCATTTAAAAAACACTTTATTCTGATTTGGGTTTCATCAAGCAAACACAACATTAAAGGGGTTAGGATTTAGTTTCATACCAGTAATCTCTTTCTTTGTGCTTCCCTTCTTCCTTCTTCTTTGTTTGGCTCAAATCCTTTGAGAACTACAGCCAACTTAGTCTCCTCTCTCCTCTCTCAACCGTCCCTAGTTCTCAAATGTGAAAGATATGCCCAAATGAGAAATGCTTTTCAAAGACCAATTTTTTGTCTTAACTTCCAGAAAACCTTCGCTGGAAGGCTTTGTTTGGCTTGACACATTATTTCCTCATTTCTCATTTTTTTCATTTTAATCCTTCTTTTCTCTTTCATTTTCTATTCAACTTATTACCCTTCTTCCATTTTGGCACATATACTTCTTATTTATGACCTTTGGGTCCTCATTTTGCATTTTACCAATTTAACCTTAATTCTTTTATAATTTCTAGGTTTTATCATTTTTTTTTGTTCTTTAACAATATAAATTCCGAAAAAAATACAATTTAACTTATTTTATACCCTAAACATGTTATAAAACTGCTATGTTATTTTTAGGGCGTTACAATCCCTCCAAACGAAATAAGCATGCTCTGAAACAAAATCACTCACTTTTTCCCTTCCCCTCTGCTTTGAATTCAGTGCAACAGCTCCTCTTCTTGTCCATGTTTCTTCAACTTCTTTCTCAGTCTCTGTTCTTGTTTCTTCTTCCTGCACTACCCCTGATTGAACCTTCTAAATGGCTTCTTCCTCAATCTCTACATATTCTTCCATTATCTCGTTCAGGTTCGGAATCAGGTTTGATGGCTCAGACATAATTGGAGGCTGGTTTAGGGATTTAGGGTTTTCAAATGACTATGAGAGAGAAATTTAGTGAAGGTGGATGAAGGGTTTGATGGTTTATGATGAAGGGGGCCTTTTAAGTTTCAAAGTTCTCTATTTATAGGCCAACAATTTGTTGTGTTCTTTTAATTGTCGCGAGAATCACTAGCCTAAAAAGGTTTTATTATAAAAGAATATATATATATATATATATATATATATATATATATATATATATATATATATATATATATATATACTATATATATATATATATATATATATATATATATATATATATATGTGGAAGTGACATGAGGTATTATGTCGTGACATAATTTACCCTAGTGAAATGAAACTAATGTCGCGACATAATTTTCTACAATGGTTAAAAGGCTAGGGTGATCCTTGTCGTGACAAAGAGAAATAACGTCGCGACATATTTTAAAATTGTCACAACATATTTCCTTTTTAGAATGACAAAGGCTTGAAATAACTTTGTTGTGACAAATAGAAACAATGTCGCTACATGAAATTGCATTTTCCTCAAACTTGCAAATTTAATATTTTCAATCAATTAACACACAAATCAGTATTCAATACGTTTGTTCCAATCAAATCATACTTGTGAAGACATGTCTAACAGAAAATAATCTCAATTCAAGTATGGACAGTACATCTCATTTCTTCATTCAGCTTCATTCAATCATGATAATAATTAATATATTCAAGGAATGGGCTATAAAGCTACTTGCATTTTCTACTCATAAAAATCAAACTCCCCCAAACTTCAATCATGCATTATCCTTAAGGAAAAGTTAGGAACAAAAGAAGACTCCCCCTTGTAGCATTTTTTGCATAATGAGTTTTGAGCAGTCTTCAAATTAAAAATCCATCTCACAATTTAAACTTCATTTGTCCTAAAATTCAACAAATCACACCCCTATAAAATTGCAAACAATTAAAACTAAACTTCAAATACACCAAATTTACCAAATTTCAAGTTAACTATGAAAATTAAAAATGCTTGGGTTACCTCCTAAGAAGCTGCTCAGTTTTATGTCTTTAGCTAGACATTTGCTGCAAAATGTTTTCCTTTCAGCAAAATTCTTCTCTCTCTTCTGAATCTAGAGTTAATATTCATTTATGTTCCCTTCAAGATAATGCTTTAATCTCTAACCATTCACTTTAAACTCATTTCCAAAGTTGGTTCTGGAGTCAATGGGTACTTTCCACGAAGGATGTACTTGCGACTCTTGTGTGGGACTTCCACTCCATCTTGACTTTAGTTTTCCTGGAAACACCTTGAGCTTGGAATTGTACAGACGGACTAGTTCTCCTACCTTGAACTCTCTACTCATAATTTTTTGATCATGCCACTCCTTTGTTTTATCTTTGTAGATTCTGGCATTATCATAAGCTTCATTCCTTAATTCTTCTAGTTCATTCATTTGGAGTAATCTCTTCTCTTTTGCAACTTGGAAGTCACAATTCAGTTTCTTGATGGCCCACATAGCTTTATATTCAACTTCAAGAGGGAGATGACAAGGCTTCCCAAATACAATCTTGTATGGGGACTTTCTAATAAGGGTTTTGTAAGCAGTTATATAAGCTCACAATGCATCATCTAGCTTTATAGACCATTCTTTTTGGCTTGGGTTCACTGTTTTCTCTAGAATCCTCTTTATCTCCCTATTGGAAATCTCAACTTGCCCATTTGACTGAGGGTGATAAGCCAATCTCATTACATGTCTGATTCCATATCTGTTCATGAGTTTTGCAAACACTTTGTTTGCAAGTAAACTCCCTCATCACTAATGATTGATGCAGGTGGTCAAATCTTTTGCTCAAAATATTTCTTTGAATGAACCCCACCACTGTGCTGGCATCATTTCTAGGACAAGCTATTACTTCCACCCATTTAGATACATAATCCATAGTTAGGAGAATGTACAAATTTCAAAATGAGGATGGGAAAGGTCCCATGAAGTCTATCCCTCATACATAAAAAATTTGCACCACTAGGATTCCTTGCATAGGCATCTCATTTCTTCTGCTTATGTTACCCATTATCTGACATTTATCACAATGTTTCACCCATTCAACGATCTGCAAATAGGGTAGACGATAAAAGCAGTTGGAGGGAATTTTATGGAATGTTCTATCTTCTGCAAAGTGTCCTCCATATGGTGATGCATGTCATTCATCAAGAATTTTGCCTTATTCTATTTCTGGTACACATCTCTTGATAATCAAATCTGCTCCTCTTCTTAACGGTAGTATATGATCATCCCATATATAAAATGCGCTATCGGTTCTCGACTTTCTTTTAATTTAGTGGCCGAACTCAGTGGCGCAATTCCTGAGCTAAGTAATTCACAACATTAGCATACCAGGGTACTTTGATTGATAACTGAAAAAGCTACTCATCAGGAAAATTTTATGCTATTTCACTTACCTTCTCATCTTTAGTGGGCCTTTCTAATCTAGACAAGTGATCTGCTATCACATTGTCACTACCCTTCTTATCTTTGATTTCTAAATCAAACTCTTGTAGCAATAATACCCATCTTATCAGTCTTGGTTTGACATCTTTCTTTGCCATCAGATATTTAATTATAGCATGATCAGTGTGTATTATAACATGGGACCCCAATATGTAAGGCTTGAATTTTTCACAAGCAAACACCATTGCCAGCATTTCCTTTTCTATGCTAGAGTAGTTCTCTTGATCCTTATTGAAGGTTTTGCTGGCATAATATATGGCCCTGAATATCTTTTCAATTCTTTATCTCGATACTGCTCCTATTGCATAGTCATTGGCATCACACATGATTTCAAATTCTTTGTTTCAGTCAGGTGTTGCCATGATGGGAGCTGTAACCAATCTAAACTTAATTTCTTCAAATGTAGATCTGCATGATTCATCAAAATCAAAATTTGCATCTTTTTCAAACAACTTGCATAATGGTCTTGATATTTTTGAGATGTCCCTTATGAATCTCCTGTAAAATCCAGAATGTCCTAGGAAACTTATTGTCTCTTTAACTATTGTAGGTGGCAAGAGAGTTTTTATGAGAGAAACCTTTTCTTGGTCCACTTCTAACCCAGCTACAAAAATCTTATGCCCTAAGTCAATACCTTCTATTACCATGAAATGACATTTTTCCCAATTCATAGCTAAATTCTTGTCTTGGCACATCTAAAGAAATCTTTTGTTCCAAATTTTCTATTATTTCTCAAAGCTGGATCATATGCGAGAAGTCATCCATAAATATTTTCATAGCCTCTTCCACCAAATCTGAGAACATAGACATCATACACCTTTGAAAGGTGGTAGGAGCATTACATAATCCAAATGACATCCTTCTAAAACCAAAAGTTCCATGAGGACATGTAAATGTAGTTTTCTCCTAGTCCTCGGGGGCTATGGCAATCTAGTTATATCTAGAATATCCATCAAGAAAACAAAAATTGGGGTGTCCTACTAACCTGTCCACCATTTGATCAATAAAGGGCAAAGGATAGTGATCCTTTCTGGTTACAATTCAATTTTCTGTAATCAATGCACACCCTCCATCCTATCACAGTTCTTGTAGGAATCAATTTGTTCTTCTCATTTATGATTACTATGAATCCACCCTTCTTAGGAACCACATGAACTAGGCTCACCCAAGGTTGTCTAAGATTGCATATATAAAGCCTGCATTCAACCATTCAATACTTCTTTTTTGAAAACTTCTTTCATTACTGGATTTAGTCTTCTTTGATGTTCAATAAAGGTCTTTGCATTTTCCTCCAAGAGGATTTTATGCATACAAATATAAGGACTGATTCCTTTCAAATCTTCCACTAACCAAGAAATTGCTCCCTTATATTTCCTGAGAATCTCCAGCATTTTATAGTTCTTCAAGCTCAGTCAATGCAGTTGATAAAATCACAGGTTTTGCTTTTTCTGGTTCTAAGAAAGCATACTTCAAGTGTCTGGGTAATTCCTTCAAGTTTAACCCTTCTGAACTTGTTTCTATTTCTTTTGCCTTCTCTTCATTGCTGCTTGATTTCTTTGTATTGTTCTCATTCAAACTAAAGATTGTTTCTTTAAATCAAAACTGGAAGTCAGAAATTCACAATCAAGATCCTCAAGATACTGGAAATTCATCTCATTTTCATTGATTGAATTTTGAAATTACAGCAAATCGGTTCGAGACTTGTAGAGCTATTGTTTACACGGTCTTACAATTTATATTTTCACATTCAGACTGTTTCAGGCTTTTGTTCAGGTTGAAGTGTACTGCTTCTTCCCCCACCTTGAGAGGGAGTTCTCCTTTCTTCACATCTATCAAGGAAACTCCAGTATCTAGGAAAGGTCTTCCAAGCATGAGTGGAACTTGTGTATCTTTCTCTATATCCATAACTACAAAATCCACAAGGGAAATAAATTTTCCCACCTTGATGAGTACATCTTCAAGGACTCCCTCTAGTTATGCCATAGTCCTATCTACCATTGTAGGGTCATATTTGTGGGAGTAAGCTCCCCCAAACTCAGTCTATGTACTGCAGCGGTGGCATGAGTTGATGCTTGCCCTTTGAATCACCTGAGAAAGCCTTCTTAAAATTCAACCTTCCTAATTGTGCAAAAGGAATAATGGAAAATTTGTCGAGATCCTGGCATCTTCCTTTGTCCAGGCTTTTAGATCACTGCACTATAGGTGGTTGTCAAATTCACCACTCCTTCAGCAAACTTCCTCTTCTTACTCAGAATGTCCTTCAGAAACTTGGCATAGTTAGGCATCTAAGCCAATGCCTCAGAAAAAGGTATATTAATCTTTATTTTCTTAAATATATCCAAGAATCTAGAGAACTACTCCTCCAATTTTGCTTTCTGAAGTCTCTGAGGCAATGGAACATTAGGCATGTAGGCTTGCATTTCCTCTTTCTTTTCCAATCTTCTTTTCTCCTCTTGCTGCTAAGTCTGCACCTCTTCTTTCTTAGTCTCTTCAACTAATTCTGAACAATTCAATTTGTCCTTTTTTCCAATTTATTCTTTCTTAACCTTTTCAGTCTTTTTCTGCTCATCTTCTTTTTTGTTTTCCAACTCTCTGTCACTCCTCGGAGTCACAAACATATAGTCCTTAGGATTCTTTTTGTATCACTTGGGAAGGCATCCTTTGTCACGCCCCGAAACCCACCCTAGGGGCATGACTGTCAATTCACACCCTCAAGCCTTCAGCCTTAAGGTTTGAAGTGTGAAACGACACTAACCTTCCTTATGCTTGGATTTTTTGTCCAAATACCAAACACATGTTCGAGTAAATGCTTGGCTTTCTAAATTCGTCAATTCCCCCAATTGAAATTTTAATGCCGACAAAAAAAACTATTTCTAAATATCCAATCTCAATTATGCATGTGCTATAAAGTTGTTCGAATATAACAATATTTGGGATCTCTCAAATCCAACTTTGTACTAATATATAAAAATGGAATATTATCATCAAAAGTGACTTTCTCAATTAACTTTTCAAAACCCGATATTTTACATGAATGTGAACATTGGTTAAACTTTTGATCGACATAAGTTCTAATCAAATCCCTGACAATGACGATCTTCCTAGCCATCACTCCTCGTGGGGAAACTAAAAGTACTGAAAATATGTCAGATGGGGTAGACTAAAAGCTCAATAAGAAATATAATACAGTTTCATGGATCAAAAAGTTTTCAATCATATATGAATAGAGTGTTTTCATCAAAACTTTTGATTGAATAAGTTGGAACATTAACAAAATATACTTCAAAACATTCTCACATCCATTTCAAATCGGTTTCATATCAAATGTGATCAAACAATTTCATATCAATTCGATTCAAACACTTTCATATCAAATCAAAAATCAATGCATTTCAAAATATATTTTTTTCTGCAGTTATCAAATATCAAATGGTGCCCAGTTATGTGGGACTTTCAAATGGGTGGCTAGTGGTGTTCCTTTTTAAGATTGAATGGAACCAAACACTACTAGTACTAGTAACCTCTAGCCAAACCCCTGAGGCTGAGGTTGAATCAGTCGTTACCTTAAAAAAAATGTAAAGGTCATTATTATATCCGGGTTAATGAGGGCCGAATAGTGTATCGTAGTTATATCAGTTATTGAGAGTATCAGTGTCAACTATTATTCAGTTGACAGGGCGAACTAACGAGTCAAATATTTCATTCAAATTTCAAATTACAAAACATCATATCTCCACATTTTCTTTCGTAAACAAAACAAATCTCGAAAAATGATCATACAAAACTACTTTCTTGATCCATGGATAAATAAATAAGAGGAAACAAGTAAAACTTTTCATAAACCAAGATTATATATAATTCAGTTTAAACAATTTTCATCATCAAATGAAGTAAAAACAAACAATTTTCTTTTTAAAGATCTGCATTAATATCCCTTACACGTACATATATATAAAAATAATAATTTTTCGGCGTAATAGAATCCCTTACGAAGGAGTACTCAAAAGCTTTGAAAGAGCTAATCCGAAGAATTTCATCTCAATGAAATATTTCTCTAAATAATAAGGAAGATACTATTATCATCATTACTTATTTATTCTTAAAACTTTTCCTAATTTGATATTCTTAACAATTATATTATTTTTGTTCACTTCAAACATATTGACAAGCTTGTTCGATAATAACTATTTGAATTACGTAGTTTTACAAATTTTATAAAACTCATATTCCTTTCAGATCTTATTTTAATAATTTATTTATTTTTATGCTCTTAATCCGAACTAAATCTTTTACTAGATTTACAAATTATATTATTACATAATACACATCTAGCCCTTTACCTAACAATTATCATACCTGACAACAAGTATTATTAACGGATCTTATTTCCTATAATTGCTAAATAATTATTATAATCATATTCCTTATCTAATAAATTCTCAATCCTTAATAAAATATTTACTTGCCAAAATACATATATATTTAAATACTTATCAAATACAATTATTTACTCTGAATCGCCTTTTTCAAATTTATCCTATTTGTTTATCATTATTTTTCTTTCAAAAATTATCCTTAAGTACTTTTCATTCTCATACTCAAAGTAATTCAATATGACACCACCAATCCTTATTTTATTTTATTTCTAAAGAACGAAAGTGTAATCTAAATCTGACTTCTTCAGGGTTTATCTAAACTGAAAGAAAATTAAAGAATCTACATCAAAGAAATCTAGACAAATAAAATGAGGAAGATCTTACCTAGAGAAAATTGTTCTTCAAACCACACAGATCCAGAAAGTCGTGCGTCTCTGGAATTACACGTCGGAGAGAAATTCAAGATGAATAGAAGGATTTTCTTCTCTTACTCCAATTTATACTGGGTATCTATTAGGAAAATTACCTTTTACCCCTCTTTCATTAAAATTAATTGGTAGTACTAATTGAATTACCATTATTATTTTCATAACGTTTTTCATTAAGTAATTAATTATTACTAATTGAATTACCATTATTATTTTCGTAACGTCTAATTGAATTATCATTATTTCCATAACGTCTAATTCAATTATCATTATTATTTTCATAACGTATGCCTATAAAAATTCTTGTCATTATTATTTTCCCAAATTTATACCTATACAAATTCCTATCATTATTATTTTTCGTAACTTATACCTATACAAATTCCTGGGTGTTACATCCTTGGACTGATTCTACATTTCTAGGGCCAATTGCCCTACTTGTGTCTCCAGATTTTTTAAAGAGGCATTAGTGTTGGCCTGAAACACATTTGTGTTTGCCTAAAATGCTGCTAGCTTAGAAAATTTTTGCTCATGAATACTCAGCAGCCTCTTATTCTCTCCCATGAATGTCAGGATTTGTTCTTCAAAGGATTGAGATCTCCTTTGTCCTGGATTTTCTACTCTCTGACTCCCTTGCTGCTGTTGTCCTTAGAACCCTTGTGAAGCATACTGCTGTTGAAAATTTTGCACTGGTCTTGGACCTTGTTGTGCTCCACCTCCATATGAGAAATTCTCATGGTTCCTGAGTGCTAATGTGTAATGAGTTGGCAAGTTGAGGTTTGGATTAAAGTTGTAGCTTCTGTTTCCATTGACAAACTGAGCCTCCTTAACTTGATAGGGACCCTCATGGGCTAGTCCCTCTTTAGCACTACTCTTCTACTCACTTTCTTCCACTATTCTTACTTCATGTGTTGGATGCATTCTTCTTCCTTGGTTTCCCAACTTGTTCATCAATGCATCAAGTTTAGCTTGTATTGCAGTCATTATGTTCAGTTCTATCACCCCACTTCCTTTCAATCTATTGATGTTCCCTAAAGTCTCAGACGGAGCTCTGTAATTGCTTTTTGCTAGATCTTCGATCAACTGTTTTGCCTCTTCAACATTCTTCCTTTTGAATGCTCCACGGCAGGCTGCATCAATTATACCTTTGGAGGTGTAGTTCATAGAGTGGTAAAAGATGTCCATCTAGGTGGTCAAATCTATTCCATGCATTAGGCATCTTTCAGTATTCTCTTATATCTCTCCCATGCGTTATAGAGACTTTCGTCCTCTCCTTGTTTAAACACTATGATTTTCCCTCTCCTTTCTGAAGTGAGGGCAGGAGGAAAGAATCTGCTCATGTAAGCCTCTACCAACTCTTCCGACTTGTTCACTGATCCATATGGCAGTGATTCAAACCAAGTGGCTGCCACATCTCTCACTAAAAAAAGGAATAGTTGCATCTTGATCACCTCAAGTCTTACCCCATTCAGCTTTACTATATTTTCCATCCTCAGAAATCTTCCCATGTGCTCTTTGGGGTCTTCACTTTGATGGCTAGTATATTGATGCTATTGCACCATTGTGATCAAAGCTTGCTTAAACTCAAAATTGTTGGCCTCTATAGCAAGTTGTCTCACAACAGAATATTCATCTCTAATGATTGGCCTCCAAAAATCCTCCATAGTCCTTTGCCTCTGAGGCATTTTTGTTGTTAGCTATGGCAGTGCTTATACCTCTCTGCGATTTCTACCATAGCATTGATTCGACACTTGAACTTTCTTTATATTTCTTAGTGTCCTCTCCAATTATGTGGCCAAAGGTAGCAATTCTACTTCTGGTTTTCTATGCATATAAGATCTTCCTGAAATGGAAACACACTAAGATCACTTGAAATTAGTAGAAAAACAATTATATCTCTATAAGCTCATAAAACATTTTCAGTAGCTTCCTCAGCTACTACTGTTAAAACTATTTTTTGTAAATTTTTTGAAATTTTTAATGAAACAAAAAAATTTCCAAATTAGCAATTCCCTCTTTGGTTGGAACATTGATGTTTAAATTCTCTTTTAGATCCCAGGCAACGGCGCCAAAAACTTGTAAAGACCTAAATTATGATGAGATTAATGTGTGTGTGCCAAACTTCTAGCACTGCCTCCAAAGACTATTCAATCCCCAGCAACAGCTCCAAAATCTTGTAAAGACCCAAATTATGATGAGATCAGTGTGTGTGCCAAACTTTTGGCACTGCCTCCAAAGACTATTCAATCCCCAGTAACGGAGCCAGAAACTTGTAAAAACCTTTTTCTATATACCAAATTTTTGTCGCCACTGCCACTAAAGACCATTCAGTCCTCGGCAACGGCACCAAATACTTATTTATGACCAAATGTTGATTGAAAATTATAAGATAATGTTTTCTTATATGTATGTAATTTTTGCAAATTTATATTAGGTCTAATTCTCTGCAAATGCACAAGTCATACAAGTAATAAAGTGAATTTAAGTCCAAATATCATTCCCATGGGGATCTGATGAGAGATCTAAAGATCAATTACCCATACTACTTAAGATCCTTACTATTTGAACTCAAAAGTGCAAAATTGATTTGCTTAAACTAAAGAGAGAATGACTAATTAAAATTTTATAACTATAACAAAAATTCAAAATGAATTGGAATTGAGAGTTCATTGAGTAAAGTTAACACTGGGAAATATATCAATGTGTAATTATCAATTTCTACATCATTCTACAACGTAATTCAGCCATCAATTTGAAATATTGACTTGTCAAAGATGCAAGGTAGTATAGTTTGGATTCCTCCATACACTATACATTTCACTAATTAGAAAACCATATTCCTTCCAAACACATGGGTCTAATAAGTTACTTGTAGGATATAATCCTCTTTCTAAGAATTTGGTATTTTTCCTTTCTAGTAATACACACCCTGTTCCTAGGACTGAAGAATTCTTGCCCCCATAGATAGGATAATACAAGCCTTCTCCAATCTAATTGGTATCTCATCTTACAAATTTGAGTAAACTCTCTATATCCTTGATTAGATCTATGCTAACATGGGACCAAGATCATTTCATCAAACAAGGGAGAAACCTCTGATCAATACATCAACCAACTAATCCTCAATTTCTAAGTAAATTAGTGATCTGTCAGAATAATCTTTCAGAGTTCATTAATTCCATAATGTTAGTTTAGCATACCCCCAAGTTACCGTTCTATACTATCAGGAATCTCCATCTCTGTGTCATTTAGAGGGCCTCTTGGAAATCAGAGCAAGATAAAGTCTTTTTCTGGGTACAAGCTACTAATATTCGGAATAGCTAATTTCAAGAACAACACCAATTAAATAAATTCAAAGTTCTAACAATGACATTCTTTCAAGTTGTGCAGAAAATGATAACTAACATCAGTCCTTTCCCAAAGGGAGCTCATTTTTAAAATACCGGATTGCGAATAACAGTGACTAACTGATCAAGTAAATTCACTAAAATTGCAAGCAAACTGAAATAAATGAACTTCAGAAGATTCCCAAATTCCATTGAAATCAAATAATAATGAAAACCAAATTTTTACTATGAATTCAGCTCAAAACTTCAGTCCATATCACTTCTCAAATCCAAAGAAAATACTAGCTAAAATGTAAGTTAAAACTAAATCTTTGAAAAAGAAATAAAAGAAAAATAATATACAAATGAGACTCCAGCTACCCAGATGTTCTTAGTTCGGAAAAAGCTACGCATAGTGTCATATGTGCTCTATTTATAGAATTTCAAATGATGGGCCGCACTTTAAGGCTGAAATTGTGGATCCCCAAAAACTGGCCCAAAAGACGTCTTTGTCGCGACATTGGAAAATTATGTCGTAACATTGTTTGGTTTGTCCTCCAGCTTTGTCACGGCTTGCAGTGTTTTGTCGCGACAATGTTTTGTACCTTGTTCTTTAATTATGTCGTGACATACTTTGAAAATGTCATAATAGAGCTCAGATGAATTTTTATTTTAATTGTCGAGACATAAGTTTTTTCTGTCACCACATTTCTTTCATGCCTTGCAGTGTTAACACTCGAATGATATGTTGCTCCATAAAAAGATTTGTCGCGACAAAGTTTCCTTCTTGTTGCTTTTTATTGTGTCGCGACATAAAAATTTTGTGTCGCGACAGTCTTCAAAAATGTTGCAACATTCTGTAGTTCTTTCCAGGCGCTTCTCATCAATTAATATCGTGACATAGCTTCTGATTCTCGCGACAGATATCTCTGCCTTCAACTCTTCATTATGTTGTGACATAAATTTCTGTGTCGTAACATTCTTTCTGTAGTTCTCATCAACCTTTGTTGCAACAATAAAATTCTATGTCGCAACAAAGTTTCCTCTCAATGTTATGTTGTGGTTGTCGCAGCATAAAACTTCTCTGTCGTGACATAGCCTTCTTGCCTTGCTATGCTGACTTCTGAACTTTATGTCACGACATATTTTTAAAATGTTGCAATATATCTCCTGCCTTGATCTTGTCATTCTCTGAAATATTTGTTGCGACATAAAAACCTCTGTTGTGACCAACTTGTCCTCGCTTGTCTCTTTACTCTACTGTTTTCTATCGTGACATAGTTTTGTTGTGTCACGACATTCTTTCTTCCCACTTCAATTCTTTATGTCGCAACATGGTTTTGAATATCTTGACAAAACTGTACTGCCATTTGCTTTGATTAATGTCGTGACATTCTTCTTTTGGAACTTCTTAGACAATGTCGTGACATAAAGATCCATTGTCGTGACATATTTCTTTGTTCAACATTTATTATTCAATCCTTCTCATATTATGTCACGACAAAGTTGTGAAATGTCGTGACAATCTTTACTTCAAATTTGAGTTCAACTTTGTCTTGTTGCAACATATCATTGCTTGTAGCAACATAAGCTTTACTGGTTACCTTGTGCTTTTGTTGCGACATTCTGATATTATGTTGTGACATTCTAAAATTATGTTGCAACATTTCTACCTTAGCCAAATTTTCTGCTTTTTGTGCTAGATTTGTTTCTTTTTCATTCAAATCCTGTAAAACTAAAAGTTGGTGATTATTCCAGAATTCTACATTAAAATGAATCATAAACTGCTAAAAAAATGCAAGAAAAATTGACTAAAAATATATGAGTTTAGAGCTCATCAGCCACTAGTGATTTAAACGTAGCCCTTGGTGCAAATATTTAGCATTCTACCAAGTTCCGTGATTTAATTACTATAAACATGTGTAGCTAGCATTTGTTCTTTCACTTTACTTACTATCGTTTTGGACGTGCAGAGGCTTTAGGAATTTTTTTTCTAGAGACATCACATTCTAGAACACACACGTTCATACAAACACACACTCACATGCATGCACGCACACACACACGCTTTAGGAATTTGGAGCCAAAGACATCACATTCGAGAACACACAAACACACACACACACACACACGCACATGCATTAGGAATTTTAGGCCAAAGACATCACATTGCATAACACACACACACCCATGCAATCATGCACGCAAGCACGTACGAACGAAAGCACGTGCACACACGTACGCATGCACTCACTCACGTGCACGTGCGCATGTGCACGCTCGCACGTGTATGAACGCACGTGCACGCACGCACATGCACACACCCACCCACCCACACCCATACACACAAACACATAAATTGATAGTTGCATTGATTAATACAAATTTTCAAACAAATCCCATTAATGAATGACTTGCTAAAATTGTGAAATTATTTCCAACTGGAATCCGAAGACTTCCAAGGCTTACATTAAGGTGGCCAAAGATGGGTATGGCAATCACACACAATTAGAGATGCCGTGTTTATACTCACTGATATGTAGCTTGATTGGACTGGCAGAGTGATTATATATTTGAAGGTCGATTTTTCCTCGTGGTCATTGAGCAAATGACTAACCTCATGTTAGTTGGCGATGGTATCAATAGACAGCGACCACGCATGATTTAAACATAACCCATGGTGCAAATATTTGGCATTCTGCCACATTCGGTAATTTAATGACTATAACCATGTGTAGCTAGAATTTGTTCTTTCACTTTACTTACTTTTGTTTTTGGGTGTGTAGAGGCTTTAGGAATTTTGGGCCAAGGACATCATATTCTGAGACACGGTTGGACTAGAGAATGATCAAGTTGTGGTAATGAGAGTGACGTCAAACCACTCTATATTCTACCACTGCAACTTTGAATCTTGCCAAGATACCCTCTACGTGGAATCTAACAAGCTAGTCTACCATCACTGTCAAATACATTGCAGCATCGATTTCATATTCGGTAATACAGCCGTAGTTTTTCAAAACTACGATATCTACGTGAAGAAGTTAATGAAGAAGGGCTAGTCTAACTATGTCCTGTGTTCTTCCTTCTCCAGAATTCCAAGCTGTGAAGGGTTCCTACCAAAGTTATCTCAATAAGCCTTAGAAGGAATATTCTAAGACGGTTTTCTTTCAGACATACCTAGATGAATTCATTGATCCCAAATGTTAGGCAGTATGGAATGAGAGTGTTGCTCTGTCCACATTATTTTATGGGGAGTATAATAACTCTGGTGAATACACAACAAGTTATGCAATTCACTGTTAGTAGGTTTATATCCGGGGATCAGTGAATTCGTGAGAGTGAGGTTCCTTTCACTCCTAGATCGTAGTTGAATATTAAAAGTTGTATTTAATCTCACAGGTGTTTATGAAATAAATAATGATAAGTTTCTATTTTTGTTATTGTAACTGTATTTTCTAAATCAACTAAGTTGTTTTGCTTAATTTCTACCAATAAATAATGATAATGGGGGGTTTTGCTTCATTCTCTGCAACTGAGTTGTTGTTTCCTAATTTCACCTCTTTCCATCTTTCGTGTACATATTTTCCAATGTACTCATGATAGGCAAGGCCTTTTTCTTCTTATCATGTACCCAGAAGCTTTACTATTTTTTCCATCTTCCAATCTACCATTTCCTCTTACCATTTCTTCTTATCATGTTCCTTTTAAGTGCTCAACTTTTTGGTAACTTTGGATGGGGTGGAATCAAATTTCAATTTAGGGTTCTTATGCTATGTTTTGCTTTCAAATAAATAGCCTTTGGATCAACAAATAAGCTATTTCTTCCACATATATACTTTTAATGTAAATGTAGTTTTTGATATTATTAAAATTATTATGATTATTGATTTTTCTTAAAAACAATATATATTATTCTTGACCATTCACAACTCATTAATTGAGAAACAAAAATCCGATTATGATGATTTTGTTCATAAATGTCAATTTTATTTTAGGTAGCAATTCAAACATTTAAATTTTTTATATAGTTTTCCAAAAAAGAAATCATTTATTTTTAATATCCCATTTAAACTAATTTAAATAAGGTGGTAAAGATATATTTAAATTGTTTTCAATTTCTTTATTATTTTAAAAAATAATTATAAAATAATACAATGAATCACTAAAGTAAAGTACTACAAATAAAAGTTATTATTAAGAAATGTTTGAAAGATTAAAGAGAGAGAGAGGAAGAGAGATTTAGTCAAACTTTTGTTCTAAGATTATTTTAACTATTCTAATAGGTCTATTTTCTAAAATGTCTCCAAATAATCTCAATATGTTTTCCAAAAACCTCCCTCCATAATGCTAAGAATAGATGCTGCAATCTTCAACATTGGTATTTTCAATCTTTCTCTATGATTTTAAACATTAATTTCATATAATCACCATCATTTTAGTTCTCTCCATCTTTCGCCAATTTTATTGAAAAAAATCATCTAAAACGATAACACTAGAATCACTATACTATAGTAGTTTTCAGTAAAACACTATTTGAATCGGGCATTAGCTACCTAGTAAATGAATTTAGGTTTATAAATTTATTTAGAGCAATTAGTGGTCTGATGTAAAGCATAATATACATGAAGCTTTTAACTACAAATGAAGTGCAAGCTTCTTGTATTTACTCTCTATTTTGTCTAAAAAAATTTAATTCAATAATCTTGGTGAATAAAACTAGGATAAACCACCTTATAACCTAAGGCCAACATGCCTAATTCTATTATCATTTTAGTCCAAAACTATAAAAACAATCGGAACCTGATTTTTGGATTAATTCCTAAGCCACCATTAGATCTCATATCTTATCTTTGACTTTTTCACATAGTACACTACTTAAGGCATCATTAGAGAACCTACAAAGGGCATTTATATCTATCCTTTGCTTCTTCATCTTCCTCTTGAGAGCTATGGGGAAAATCCTGTGACTTAGGTTCATTTAGAATATTTATGTTAATCATTTAGTAAGGTGTCAATGTGCCAAGTACTCCTTACATTAATTTTATTTAACTATACTTGTTTTGAATCTTTGGTTGCATTAGGTTTGGATCATAGGTGGTATTGTTCATTTTCGTATGCTCTTTTTTTCTTCTTCAATTTGGTTCTACCTTCATGTAATTTAGGCAGTAGATTATGCTAAGCAAAATGGCGCCTTTATGAGTTTCCTTTCATCCTTGACATGACCCTCCAATTTTAGGTAGCTAACTATTTAATCAACTTGTAAAATTGGACCTCTTTGCTTTTAATTAAAATGTCATGCCTTGATGCTTGAAAAGTTATGTTTAGGGGGCCTTTAATAGAGTCTTAATTACTTAGTGATAAGAACCTTTTTAACTTGAGACAACCATCATCCAGCTCTTAATAGAATAATTTAATTAGTAATGGGTAGTGTGGGCTTTAAGGATGTTACAACATTAATGTTCAACTCACAAGTAAAGTAAAATCTTGATAAATATGTGTTTAATAAATTAACAACCTCACTTAATAATAAAATCCCTAAGTCCCAATTCAAGTAAGTGTAATAAATTAGTGACTTCACTAAATGCATAAAGTAATAATATATTTAGAAATTCTTAGGGGCCTCAAGGAAATATAAATTAATAACCGATGTTAAATAAAAATAAAAATCCATAATATAGTTGTAGAATTTTAGAATACAAGTAATATTAGACAATAGAAACTTAATTCCTTTTATAAATCAATAAATATTTATTTATTAGCAAAATAATTAATTATTCATTTTCAAATAAATTAATATATAACTTACTAAAATAATAATTTCTCCTTGTCCAAGAGTATTATTTTATAAAGGTTTAGCGATATATGAAAATTGATAATTATGTTTGTGTTGAAATTTCTCTTGCTAAGAGAACCCACAGGTAGTATTGATTAGGTTACTCTTGATTAAGGGTCTTTTCATACAAAACAAAAGAATTAACCTAAGGGATCCCCTTATCTTTAGCCCTTTTTAGAATCTTATGAAGTCAAACTTTGCTCAGTTTTTTTTGTCGCTTGCCTTTATTTTTCACAAAATTCATCAACCTATTTTTCAATCAAATGAGTGAAATTTGCCTCAAAACATTTCTTTCTTCTTCCAATTATATTTTCATTTCCCTTGTATCCTAAGGTCACCTTTCTATGTTTCAATATCCATCTTACCAACATTTTAGAATTAATTGACTCCTTATATTTGAGAATTACATTTAAATTTTCTATGCAGCCCCAGGTAAAAAAAGCAGCCTTCTTGAATCAGGCATTGCTTTCTCTTCGGGAGTAGATGAAGTGATGGCACAAAAAATTTCAATGGCCTATCGGATCCCGATCAAGTCTCACTTGGAGAAGTATCTCGGAGTACCCTCTATTAAGGACCGAAAAAATATGGGACTCTTTCAGCACCTCCTCAACCGGATTGACAGTAGATTGGCGGGATAGAAAACCAAACAGTTTACCTTAGCAAGTAGAATTGTTCCCAACGGTTTAGCCGTCATGGCTGTTACTCATTAGAGTCCGCTCTATTGCACAGTAATGGCGCTTACACAATAACATAGACAAGAAGGTGAGGAGCTTTATTTGGGACAGTGATGAGTCCAAATCTCATCTATTTTTAAGTCCATTTTCTTACATTTTTTAGAGTTGAAGGTCCTACTTAATGAAGAATTATGGAATCTTCACCTAGATTTGTGTTTTAAATGGTTTTAATGCAAAAGAACCAAAAATCAGCAAGAACTGAAATATGTTGCGACAAAAGTTCAAGACAGCCAAGAGAAGTTTGTCGCAATAATCAAATCTCTATCGCAACAAAGAGCATGCAGATTGCCCAAAAGCACAATTGCACATTGTCGCAACAATTCATAACTATATCGTGACATAAAATGTGAAGAAGGCAAAGAAGGTTGTCGTGACATTCTAAAGCTATGTCGCTACCTAGTTAAGGTAGAAGAGCAAAAATAATGTTGCAACTTTTAGAAACTTTGTCGCGACAAAGGACAAGGCAAATGGCAACATAACATTATCGCTACATCCAAAACTATATCGTGTCAAAGAATGTAAGCAAGTACTGGAAAGAATGTCGCGACATAAAAAAATGATTGTCGCAACAAAACAGAAGGAAGAAGACTAGAATTATGTCACGACAGTTATACCTTTAGTCACGACAAAAGCTAGCAAGAGTTCAAGAACAATTGCTGTGACAAAGTTTGCAATGTCACGACCAACCATCCGAGACTAACAATGCAAGGTATGGAAATTATATCGTGACATCAGAAACTTATGTTGAGCCAATTACAAGATGAAGTCACTTGAACTTCGTTGCGACATTTCAAAGTATGTCGCAACACAATTTGAGGACAGGGCAAAGAACAGTGTCGCGATATTCCTTTCATTGTCATGACAATTATGGAGAAGAGACTTGAAACATATACTAAAACTTTGTCGTGACATTTGAAAAGTTTTTTGCGACAATCACTCAAGACGAATGCTAGTCAGTATTGTTCTCGAAAAAACTCACAACAGAATGAAACATACAAGCGCATGGATATCAGCGACATTTCACGCGGCAGTGAAAGACAATGAGTTTGAAGGCCAGCTACATAGACTTAAGCCAATGTCGTGACAAGACCACGACCAAAGCCCTAAAAGACACACAAGTAAATTGTGATGTTGCGGCGTAGACCAACATTGTCTGGCAATAAAGCTCCATCGATTGGGCACGTATTAAAATCCACAAATTCAGTACAAATTATGGCCTAACAATTATGTGTCTTATAAATAGAAAGAGCTAGGTGATGAGTCCTAAACTCATCTATTTTTAGTTCATTTTTCTTGCATTTTTCAAGAATTTTATGATTCATTTTAATGCTGAATTATGGAATAATCACCAACTTTTTGTTTTGTATGTTTTGAATGTAAAAGAAACAAATCTAGTAAGAAAGCAGCAAAAAAATTAGCTAAGGCAGAAATGTCGTGACATAATCTCAGAATGTCGTGACATAATCTCATAATGTCGCAACAAAAGCTCAAGAAAACCAATAGGGCGGTGTCACAACAAGCAGTGATATGTCGCAACAAAGACAAAGATGAACTCAAGTTGGAAGTTTAAAGATTGTCGCGACATTTCAAAGCTTTGTCGCAACATAATATGAGAAGGATTAATTGAGAAATGTTGCAACAAAGAAATGAATGTTGCAACATAATGAAAATCAAAAGACAAAACTATGTCGGGACAATGGATTTTTATGTCACAACATTGCCTGAGAAGTTCCAAAATTATGTTGTGACTTAAAAAGCATTATTGTGACAAGAATGAAAGATAGAAGGCAAGAAGAATGTCACGACATTCTTTTGCTCTATCGCGACAAACATCAAAGCAAATGGTAGTAAAGTTTTGTCAAGACATTCAAACCTGTGTCGCGACATAGAGAACTGAAGAGGAAAGAAAGAATGTCGTGACACAACAAAACTATGTCGCGACAAAAAATGGTAGATGAAAAAGACAAGTCAAGTTAAGTTGGTCACGACAAAGGTTTTGATGTTGCGACAAACATTTCAGAGAATGACAAGTTCAAGGCATGATATATGTCGCGACATTTCTAATCTATGTTACAACATAAAGCTCAAATGGTAGCATTGCAAGGCAAGAAAGTTATGTCGTGACAGTAGAAGTTTTATGTCGCAAAAATCACAACATAATGTTGAGATAGAATTCTATCGCGACATAGAAATCTATTGTCACGACAAAGGTTGAGAAGAACTACAGGAAGAATGTCGCGACACGTAAATTGATTGTCGCAACACAATGAATAGAGGCAGGGAAAAACATTTGTCGCGACCAAGGTTTTTATGTCACGACATACCATTCAAGTACTAACCCTGCAAGGCATGAAAGAAATGTCGCAACATAAGACACTTATATCGCAACAATTACAAGACGAATTCAGTTGAGCTCTGTTGCGACATTTTCAAAGTATGTCACGATATAATTCAAGAAAAAGGCACAGATCATTGTCGTGACATAACACTGCAAGCCACAACAAAGCTAGAGGACAAATATAACTACAATGTCGCAACATAATTTTTCTATGTCATGACAAAGTTGTCAACTGGGCCAGTTTTGGGAATCCACAACTTCAGCCTCGAATTTCGGCCCATCATTTGAAAACCTATAAATAAAAGCACATAGGGCACTATGAGAAGCTTCCGCCAAACCTGGAACATCTCGGTAGTTGGAGTCTCTTTTGTATATTATTTTTTCTTTTCTTTTATTTCTTTTCATCGATTTAGTTTCAACTTAACATTTTAGTTAGTTTTTCTTAGATTTGAGCAATGATGCAGGCTAAGTTCACATTTGGGTTCATTTTAAAATTTTAGTTTTTCATCATTTGTACAATAAATTTCAATGGAATTTGAATTTTCAAGTTCATTTATTTCAATTTTGCAATTTTCAGTGAATTTTCCCAATCAGTAAGTCAGCACATTGTTGTAATCAGTTTTTGAAGACTAAGCTCCTCTAGGAGTGGGCGGGTGTTGAATTATTATTTTACGCATAACTTAGAAGAATGTCATAGTTAGAAATCTTGAATTTATTTAATTGGTGTTGTCCTTGAAATTAATTATTCTTAATATTAGTAGCTTGTATCCATAAAAGGGTTATATCTTGCTCTGATTTCCAGGAGGCCCTCTGAGTGACACATAGATGGAGATTCCTGAGAGTATGGAGTAGTTACTTAGGGGTATGTTAGACTGATATTATGGAACTAATAAACTCTGAAAGATTACTTTGATATATCACTAATTTACTCATGGTGTGAAGATTAGTTGGATGATGTATCAGTTTAATTAATTATAGGTTTCTCCTTTGTCTGTGGAATGATCTTAATCCCGTGTTAGCATGGATCTAATCAAGGAGATAAAGAGTTTGATCAGATTCGAAGGATGAGATACAAATAAGATTAGAGAAGGCTTGTATTGTCTTACTGTCTATGAAGTGAGAAATAACTCAATCCTAGAAATAGGGTGTAAAGTACTTCAAAGGGAAATGAAAAATATATCTAGGTTCTTAGAGAAGTTATGTCCTCTGATAGCTGGGTTGAACCCGTGTGTCTAGAAGGAATACCAGTTCTCACGATTAGTGAAATGTATAGTGTATGGAGGCATCCAAACTACACTACCTTGCATCTTTGACAAGTTCAGATTTCAAACTAATGGCTGAACTATGTTATAAAATGATGCATAAATTGATAATTATACATTGATCTATTTCCTAGTTTTAACTTTACTTTGTGAACTCTCCAATCCAATTCATTTTGATTTTTTGTTATTGTTGTAGAATTTTAATTAGTCATTCTTTCTTTAGTTTAAACAAATCAATTTTGTACTTTTGAGTTCAAATAGTAAGGATCTTGAGTAGTTGGGGTAATTGATCTTTAGATTTCTCAACAATCCTCGTGGGAACGATACTTGGACTTATTTTAATCCACTTTATTACTTTGTACGAAATTTCATTTTAAACTAAAAAGCGCAAAATTTTATGTCGAAAATATTTATACATTGAAAAGAATAGTGGCAATGATATTTTGGTTTATATAGAAAAAAGGTTATAAATCAACAAATTTGTGCTTCTTCTTTGAGGACTTTAGTCGGTGTTGGTAAGTTCTTCAAGGGGACTTTAATTAGTTAGTTTTTGGTAGCCGTGTCGGAAAATTTGTCGACACTAGGGCAGCAAATAATATCTTTGGATGAAGAGCTTTTCAGTAGCTTTCAACCAGCTTTTAGCTTTTTTGAAGAGTTGAAGTCTCTTTATATTTTTTTCTTTTTTTTCTTTATTTTAGGAGTAGAGGTAGATCTGAGATGAAATTTTGAGCTAAATCAATTGTAAATCAAGTTTCATTTATGTTTAAACTTGAGTGAAATCTGGAAATTTTCTAGAATTCATTTTATTCAATTTTAATCACAGTATCAATGAATTTTTCTTATCAACTAGTCATTGTCAATTGTGATTCTAACATGGAAGGCTTAGCTCTTTAGGAAAGGATTTGGTGTTTGATTGTTATTTTGTAGTAATTCAATTGTATGTTTTGGGTATGAAAACTAGATTGATCTAATTGGTACTGCTCTTGTAATGAGTTGTTCTATATATCAATGCTCTATACCAGAAAAAGCTATATCTATGCTCTGATTTCCAGGATCCCTCTAAGTGACACAGAGATGGACTACCTGATAGAAAAGAGCAGTGACTTGGGGGTAAATTGCATTGATATTGTGGGAATTAATGTACTCTAAGTATCACTCTGATACTTCATAGGTGATGTTCTAACCTCTGACTCACGGTTCCCTTCTGGAGATAGTAGAATACCGATTACTTGGGGACACCGAATTACTCGGCACCACCTCGAAACATCCCTTCACCGAGACCCATTTATTCATATTTAAGTTTAAAATATGAGAATAATACACTTACATACAGTCCGTAAGAGTCCGATCACTACCCTCTTACCATTATTACATACCCGACTATATTTGCAATAGTCCAAAAAAATTTAATTACAATTCTTTTATACAAAAATACATGCTAGAACTAGTTTGTCCCTAGCACTTTTTACAAAAAGATTTATCAAGGCAACATGTTGGCCTTCTTCACAATCACGGCCTCGTCTGAGTGTCGTCCACGGGTGTAGACCCTACACCTAAAAGGGTTATCCCATAAAGGGTGAGCCACGCTTAGTAGAGAATACCTCCCACAAGGGCTACTCCCCACCTAAGTGCACATGCAATGTTCACTCAACATTTCACATTCACATTCCATGAGGAAACATGCCAATTCTATGTAAGTCCCTGCATGTCATGCCATGAAATGAGATGAGACTCATCATGTACCATGTGCCCGAGTCCTCATCGACTCCCTCACACAATGCCTAAGCTCGTGTATGATAAACCATCATTCTGGATGACATCCAATGATCATTTTCAAAACAAATTTCATTTGTTTATAAACCAAAAGCTTTTTGGATGATACATCACAATGATCATTTTATATTCAAAACCATGCGCCTTTTACAGCCTTTCACCGCTAAGAACTATGTTTAACTATAATTGGCAGGTCTTTCACTCGAGGGGGAATCTATTCCTGCTTACTTATACCCGGCACATATTTTCTTTACCATTTTAATCAATCGTATGACTCAGTCGGACGTTGTCCCAATTAACCGAGTCCACCCAATCAAACACCAAACGTAATGTCGATACATTAACCATGTACTCACACTCATTTAATGCGATGTCCCCGTGCATATGCAATGCAATATGTCATTGCATGTTATATCATGTCACATGCATAATGAATGCTACATGGACAACACAAATCCACCACTTGCAGAGGTGTCATGGAGACCCGATCACATCACTGCGTATGACTTCCATACATCATTTCATTCGTAATATATCATACAGCATATATTAACATTTACATTCAACATGTCATTCTATGATCAAGCAATGACACATACACGGCAAGCCATGTGGCCATTTACCTTGTAACAATTCGTCACATGTTAATATGTTGGGTGTCCTCGTGACATCGAAGCAGTCATTTACACATTATCAAGTAGTGGCACACTCACAATCAAGTCATGTCATGGCCATTTGCACATATAAACTCATCACATGTCAACATATTAGAGCACACACATTTACATCCAAATATGTCACTCTTAGTCAAGCAATGACATACTCAAGCAGAGTCATCTGATGGCTTTAAAGCAAACCTGACAATCCTGTAATCGGGCCCACGAGACCGATACAAATGAGTCATAAACACAAGCCTCAAACAATTGCGGGCTTGCCTAGGTGCAGTCTTCCTTCGCCTAGGCGAAGTGGTTCGCACAGGCTAACAACGACCTAAGCTGGCGGACGAAGGTCCATTTTTCTATCATAAATTTGCTTTGAGCGTACATGCCCCGCGCTAGGCGAACTGCCCTCTGGCGAACCATCCCTTCACCTAAGCGAAGAACCAATCTTCCCTAAGAAGATTCACACCTTCGCCTAGGCGAAGAAAAAACAACATAACCCAAAATTCCAGTTTTTGTCTTCACCAAATAGGCCCTTAACAAAAAACCCTCTTTTCCCAACCCAAAAATGGAAAGTAAGCTAAGGTAGGAAGAATCCCTTACCTTTAGGAGCATGATACACGGGTATGAAGCCTCCTAAACCCGAAAACATCGATTTCCTGAAATCTCCCCTCTTGGAACTTCGGCGAAATCCCTCTTTCCAGGTACCCACACATACCCCTCGTCGATGCGATGAACTTTCGTTCTTAGCCGGACGAAAACCGACCAACGGAACTCCGTAGATCTTGGGAGGAAGCCTTGGCTCTTATCTTTCTCTCCTCTCCTCTCTCTCTCTCGGTCAATCAGGAAAAATGGGCTCTTCTAGCCCTAATTCCTCTTTTATCCCAACTTAAGTTTAAGTTGGATGTTTAGTCCACGTCGTGCCACGTGTCCACCCTTGTTCGGGTCTAATTCTAGCCCGAAGCTATTTATTTCATCTCCGTTCAAGTTCAAATTATATCCCATGAACTTAAATCAAGTCATTTCCCAACTTCCAAGATTTTCATAAAAAAAACTCGCCCTTGTGGGTCACTAGACACCCATCACCCCGAAAAATGTGAAAATTCGACTGTCTTGGAATTCAACTAAATTCATCTGGGTAACTAGATTTCACGAGACGAATCCAAAGATGAGTTCTTTTTCGTCATCCAAGATCTAGAAAATTTCCAGGTTTTCAACCTGTATTATTCTGGAAATTTACCATTTTGCCCATTTTCAGAAAAATTTGATTTTTCTTAGGTTTTACAAGGACCACTTAAAGAGATATCAATTTAATCTTTAGAGGTTTCATCTCAATCCAATAGTAGCAAAAACGTGATCCTTAGGCGAGCAATAAGGGGAGCTAATTAGAATGAGCTAGTTGCGGTAAGCGAAGAAAGACCTCGATGACAGAGGCATCTGAGGACTTTTGGAGACCTATCACTAAGAGATGATGCTATGCAGGTGGGCAACACCATAGGGAAATAACTTTGAGCTGAAGCACACACTCATCGCCCATGGATTCGACAACTTGTCAGTTCTTGGACACCCAGTAAGGATCGAATGAGTACCTAGGGAGGTTCTTGAGAATGGAAAACAACATGAATTGAATGGAATTTGGAGAATCCCAGGTGTTATTAAGCTACAAGCGTTCCCATTTTCACTAAGGATACAATAGAAGGATTGGTTTTGAGTCACATATGGATCGATCAACACATGGGAGGAATGATGAGGCATATGCGGGCGGGATTCTTCCCTCTTGCTCTCACTTCAGAGAGGAGTGGAGAAGTCATTGCCTTCAAGCATAAAGAAGATGAGTCCTTATTGAATGCCTGGGAGAGATACAAGCAGCTACTAAGAACTTTTATCACTCTATGAACTACACTTCAAAAGGTATTATTGATGCAACCTGCTATGGTGCATTCAAGATGAAGAGTGCTGAAGAGGAAAATCACCTTATAAAAGATTTGGCTAAGAGAAACTACAGAGCTCCATCACAGGCTTCAGGAACAACGACAAACTGAGAGGAGGTGAATTGTGAACTAGGCTAAACAAGATGACAAAGCAAAAAGAAACAAAACTAGATGCAGCGATAGAAATATCAACAACAGAAGAAGAAATCATTATTTGATGAAGCGAAGGGTTGTAGTAGACGTTGAGAAGAAAAATGAAGAGGGACTTGCTCATGAAGGTCCCTTTAATATGGAGGAAGCTCAGTATATTCAGGGAAATAGGGGTTATAACTTTAAACCTAACAACAACCTCCCAACCCATTACACACTAGCCCTTAGAAACCATGAGAATTTGTCTTATAGAAGAGGAGCATATCAGATTATCAGAAGATGTGTACTACAGGTAGAACAAGGTGAAATTTTAGATAAATGTCATGCATCATCATATGGAGGACACTTTGCAGGAGACAGAACATCCTAGAAAATTCTCCATACAGGTTTTTATTAGCCAACTCTATTCAAAGACTGTTATGAATGGGTGAAGCATTATGATAGATGTCAAATAATGGGCAACATAAACAGAATAAATGAAATGCCTCTGTAAGGAATCCTGGTGGTGCAAATTTTTTATGTATGGAGGGTAGACTTTATGGAACCCTTCCCACCCTCATTTGGAAACCTGTACATTCTCCTTGTTGTGGATTATGTATCCAAATGGGTGGAAGCTATAGCTTGTCCCATAAATGATGTCAACACAGTGGTGGGGTTTATTCAAAGAAACATCTTAAGTAGATATGGAGCCCCAAGGACAATCATTAGTGATGAGGGAAGCCATTTTGCAAACAAACTATTTGCAAAACTCATTAGCATATATGGAATCAGCCATTTATGGAATTGGCTTATCACCCTTAGTCAAATGGGCAAGCATAAATATCCAATAGGGAGATAAAGAATATAATGGAGAATATAGTAAGCACAAGCAGAAAAGACTGGTCAGTAAAGCTAGATGATGCATTGTGGGCTTGGGGCTTGGCAAAGTCTCTATTGGAATGTCCCACATGCGAGATTGTATTTGGAAAGCCTTTTCATCTCCCTCTTGAGCTTGAATATGAAGCTATGTGGGCAGTTAAGGATTGAGCTTGTGATCTCAAAACATAAGGGATGATGTTGTCATAGAAAGCGTGATGTGTAAATGTGTATGCCTATGTCTTGTAGTGCACGCATCGCCTCAAATATTATAGTGTGTACCAAAAGTACGGATATCGATGAGGAAAGTGTGATGAAATCTTTGACTTTGCGCTTTAAATATTATCACGGACCTAAAATCGTAATGAATTTCGATTAATAGAAAGAAAAAACTAATCTATATTATTTTCTAAATCAATTAATTATGAAAACTAGGTTTTGCCTTCACATACACTCGATGAATTTTAACCTAAATATATTATTCATTTGTATATTGGGTATTTGAATTTTACAGCCCGGGTTGATCGTGCCTACAAGATATTCTGCTCTCGAGATATGTTGCCTATCGCGGTAAGGTGGCATTGCATCTGCGCACCAAACCACCTGGACTGAAGCGCTTAAATGTTTAAACCCTTAATGCCACACTTGGAGCAGAGATATCTCATTCAGATTGTTAGTGTTGCTCTATTCCCTTATCCACAAGGGTGAAATCATCTCTCGATCTCAGACTCGGCAAGGCTCTCTTGCTTAATCATTGGCCAAACACTACCATGTAAATAAAATACAAAGAAATAGAGCAAGTCGAGAGATAAAATCAATTCATATAATGAATGAAGCGTAATTAACAAACCAATCAAATTCGAAAGTAAGCAAGGCTACGACAAAACCTAGAAATAAATCTAAGAACATCTCTAAGTCAAGAAAACATCAAAAGAGAAAACAAAGAAAGAGGATGAGAATAAATGATTTTGGTGAAATGTCATCTCCTTTTTCTTCCCAATCTCCTTCTTCTTCAAACTTTTCCTTCAATATGTGTGCCACTAGAGATTGTTTCCACCCCTAAGAAGAACTCCTTTGCATAACTCGAATCTATCACCCGATCCTCCTCATTTTCCGATCCTCTACGGTTTGAGCTTTAAGAAACCCTCCATTATGGAGCTCAAAATGGGCTAAAAATCCCACAAAAACCAACCACATTTATCAGCGACGTCGTGCAGCAACATCAGTGACGTCGGGATGCTACATTCTTTCATAGCGTCAGCGGCGTTGGTTCTCAACATCACGACGTTTATGGAGTCCATGTTTTTGCTGCAACGGTAAGGCCATAACTTTGTCATCCGAACTCCGATTTGGGTGTTATTGGTACCGTTGGAAATCTCTTGAAGTTTAGAATCCATTCATATATGTCTTAAAGCAATAGAAGCTCATATGATTTCTGAAAACGTCAAAATACAGTAGCCTCTCCTGCTGAAGGTGCTGCAATGTTTGCTGATTTTCTTCAAGTCTTGGAACTTGCATAACTTCTTTGCTCGAACTCCAATTTTGGTGATCTTGACATCCTGGAAACTCTTGAGTGTAGAATCATCATATATGGATTGATGCAATAGAAGCTCATATGATGTCTGAAAACGTCAAAATTCAGTAGCCTCTCCTGCTGCTTCCATAGCAGTTTTTCCACCAATTCTGCACTATTCCACCAAATGGATGACCTGATCATAAGTGTGAACTTTTGAAACATTAAGGGGCACTTATTGTTTTAAAAACATTAAACAGCAGCATAGGGATAAAATGGTATTTAGATACTTATCAATATTCCTTCAGTTGAAAGATGGGAGTAAGAAGAACTAAGAAATAGAAGCATGACAGTACAAAATTTACAGATAAGACTAAATGGCATGATCAAAGGATGCGAGAAAGAATTCAAAATAGTCATTCCTTTTGTACAACTGAGGCTTAGATTATTTCACAGGAGCTCGTCAAGGTGGAGTGGTCCTTGCATGGTGATGTTAGTTACCTTTTTGGAGCTTGATTTTTAATCAAATTAATGAGTTTAAAGTGAATGGTCAAAGACTGAAGCATTATTTGGGAGGCAGTTTGAATGAAGAACAATCCCAAATTTGAAGAGATTAAAAGAATTGTTGAAAAGAGAGCATATTATAGCAAATGTCAGCTAAGACATAAATTGGTAACTAGTGGGAGTATGCCCAGTAAAAATTTTATTTTATTTTCAATTTTTATCAAATTTATTTTGTTTAAATTAGGGTGTTTGGATTATTTTAACTATTAGAGTAGCTTTATTTTAGTTTTGTTTGAAATTTATATTAAAAACACAAAAAAAAAATGCTTAATTTGTAGGACAAGGAAGATGATAATGGAATTGAAGTTATTGTCAAAGAGCAATTTGGATGCAATGAATGAACCTATACAATTTGAAGAGATAGATCATGCTATACAATTGTGAGAAATTCCCAATTAGATTCTTTATTCAATTTTTATATTTTTTTATAATTGCATACAATGTTTGGTAAAAAGAAATTTGAATTTGGCATTTCGTAAGCGGGTTAGATGATTTGTTAGTGTTAAAATTGTTTTCACAAAGCATGATTTGTGTGATTGAAATATATTGCTTGCTATCTTGTATATTGATATAGTAAAAAGGGCTCAAATCTATAGGAAAATAAAAGTTGTGATGAAAGTGTATATTTTGTCACGACTCAACTTTCTTTTGTCGTGACAAATACTAGTCTGGCCCTCATTAGCTTAAGGCCAGTTTGTTGTGACAATATGTTTTATTGTCGTGAAATTTTTATGTCGTGACATTTAAAATCTTTTATCGCGACAAACATTCACTTAGAAGGCTAAAAGTTTTGTCACGGCATTAGTTTACCTGAAAAGATCTTTGACATGACATTATTCGGCTCTAATAGTTACTTCTATGTCGTGACATAGAAATATTTGTCGTAACAATTCTGTTCTACGACTAGTAATTTGAATGTCATGACACAAATGTCAAAGGTCGCGACATAACTTTTAGGTTTTAAGGCTAATGTTTTGTCGCGAAATGGAATTTTTATGTTGCGACAAATTAATTGTCGCAAAATATTCCTAAACCTATAAAAGAGGACATCGACTAGAGCCATCTTCTATCTTTCTTAAACCCTAGATCCAAACAAGCCAACAATCATGTATGAAGAACAAAGTTTGTTTCCGAATCTAAACAAAATTATGTAAGAATATGCTAGAGGTGAGGAAGAAACCACCCTAGAGCTTCAGACTGTAGCTACTCAAGTAGAAAGGCTAGAAGAAAGAACAGAGGCAGAACAACCACCTGAAAACAAGAGAAAGAGAAAGAAGAATACAGAAGAGACAAAAACATAGCAAGGGGAAGAAGATAAAGCTGATGACTTAGTGTCAAATAGAGATCTCGTTGTCATGGAACAAACCTTGATGCATAAAGATTTCATAGGAGAAACAAGTTTTAACAAGCTCATCTCACCATTTAGAGAGGTGATAGAAAAGAGAGGGTGGAACTTATTATGTGAGCACAAACCAGCTGGGTTTGCTACAGTTGTCATAGAATTCTTTATAAATATGGTTGGGAAGAAAGAGAAGACATGCTACATAAGAGGAAAATGGATCTCCTTCGACAGGAAAGAGATCAACAAGACCTACAATCTGAAGGAGCATAAGAATGGATCCAAGTTCAAGAAGTTGCCAAAGGAGCAAGACCGCTAGAAAATTGTTGAGTTGCTCAAGGATGGAAAAGGTGAGTGGAATTCAACAAAGAAGAACCCCTATGAATCCATTACAAGAGGATCATTGACTAAGGAAGCAAAAGTATGGTTTTACTTCCTCAATTTAGTCCTCCTACCTTCAAAGCACCTAAGCACAGTGCAAAGGAAGAGGCACTACTTCTGTATGCTATACTAAAGGGGTATAAAATGATTGTGGGAAAGATTATAAAGACATCCATTCTAAACTACTTCTATAGAAATTATAGAGGATTGATGCCACACCCTGCAACTATCACCAAGTTGTGCATATTAGGAGGGGTGAAACAAAACTGGGAAGAAAAAAAAAGGTGTCCCAAGACTTCCCCTCTAACCCTTACTTGAATAACTAAACCTCCAATCGACAAGGGCAAGAAAAAGATGCAAGAAATTGAAGAAGAAGACAAAGATGGAAGGAAGAATGAGCAAGCCATTGTGGTGAGCTCGGCAAAATAAAGAGAAAATAAGCAGAGGAGCTTGAGCCCAATCTAGAATCTATCTCCAAATGTTAGAGAACACCATCAGGGACCAACTGAAAGCTAAGGGCAGCAAAGCAACAATATGGAGGTGTTAGAAATACTGAAGAGAATGGAGTAAGGTAAGAGAGAAAGAGACAACCAACTAAAACTCCAACTACAACTCAAAGATGAATATCTGGATGTAGAACTAAGAAATAGAGACTAGTACCTGGAAGAGGTAATTAGACAAAGAGACTTGGAATGGAAAAAGAAGATAGAAGAAAGGGATGCAATGTGGAGAGAAGAGCAAAGAGTTAGAGATGCAGTTTTCTGGGAAGAGTCAAGGAAGCAAGAATTCAATCTATACAAAATGCTTTGGAAGTTAGAGATCATAGCATGAAAAATGCTCTAGAGTCAAGAGATATAGGATGGTTGAACAGTTTGCAACATTGCAAGGATAGCTTGAGGCTCAACCTGGTAAATTGATCAACAACAGTGTACATTAGAATCAATAGTAAAGAGGGCGCAGAGCTCAGATCTGAATGCTGGTAAATCTTATAGTAGGCCATGAAGACAATGTCAGGAACAAAGATAGTGCCACTGCCAAACATCCAAATTTCTGATTATGTACCTATACCATAGTGCCTAAGGATGTGACAAACCCTTCCATACCATTTACCAACCCTGAGGAACCTGGAGAAATACCTTTTATCCCTTTTAAAACATTATCTCAAGATCAGACTTATGGTATAATAAGAATGTCAAGAAGAACCCCTAAGGAAATTGAAAAATATAAAAAGGAGCAAGCACAAAAAGCCAAGTCTCCATAAAAATCTCCAAAAGAAACAAAGAAAAAATGATTCTTTCTTATATATGATTGTTTTTCCTGATTACCTCTTGTAATTATCTCATGAATAAAATGCAAGTCTCTTTGGCAATTATGTGCAACTGTATCTTGTGTGAAAATCTTCTTCATTGTGGATTTAAAACTTGTTCAAAAGTGATATTACAACTATTCTGTTTTTAAATTGATTTGTGGATTTAAAGGAAAAAGATGTCAATTGCAGAACAAAAGTGGCCTTAAAAAGCAATTTTTGAGGACAGTCAAAAGTATATTTTCTTTGCTTAGGGACTAGAAAAACTTTAAGTTTGGGGGAGTTTGATGAGTCCAAACTCATCTATTTTTAAGTCCATTTTTCTTTCTTTTTTTAGAGTTTAAGGTCATATTTAATGAAGAATTATGGAATCTTCAACCAGATTTCTGTTTTGCAGGGTTTTAATGCAAAAGAACCAAAAACCAGCAAGAAACGCAGCAAAAATGGCTAAGGCAGAAAATGCAGATTGTCGTGACATTTCTGAATTATGTCGTGACAAAAGTTCAAGACAGCCAAGAGAAGTTTGTCGCAATAATCAAATTTCTGTCGCAACAAAGAGCATGCAGATTGCCCAAAAGCAAAGTTGCACATTATCATGACAATTCACAACTATATCGCGACATAAAATGTGAAGAAAGAGAGAAGGATGTCGTGACATTCTAAAGCTATGTCACCCAAGAAGGCAAAAAGAGCAAAAAGAAATGCCAGACTTCAAACTTTGTCGAAAGGACAAGGCAAATGGCAACAGAACATTGTCTCGACATCCAAAATTATATTGTGACAAAGAATGCAAGGAAGTACTGAAAAGAATGTCGTGACATGAAAAAATGATTGTCACGACAAAATAGAAGGAAGAAGATTGAAATTATGTCACGATAGTTATACCTTTAGTCCCAACAAAAGCTAGCAAGAGTTCAAGAACAATTACTGTGACAAAGTTTGCAATGTCGCGACCAACCATCCAGAGACTAACAATGCAGGGCATGGAAATTATGTCACGACATCATAAACTTATGTTGAGACAATTACAAGATGAAGTCACTTGAACTTTGTTGTTACATTTCAAAGTATGTCATGGCCAATAATTCGGGAGGAGAGGAAAAGAACAGATCAGAATATTCCTCTTCATTGTCACAAAAATCAGCGGAGAAGAGACTCGAGACATATTGCTAAACCCTTGTCGCAACAATCAATCGAAGAAGAATGTTATCGCAAGATTGTTGCGACAAACCTCACAACAAAGAATTGGAACCATAAAACTAAGATGGACGTGATTCACAACTTTGTCACCATTAAATGAAGTTTTTACACAAAGCTGTACAGACAAAGCTAATGTCGATATCATGGCAGAGCCTGAAGACACATAAATAAGTGGCAATGTCATGATATAGACCAACATTGTCGCGACATCACAGGGCCTCGTATTGAACCACAATCTCAAATTTCTAGAATTCCGCCCAGCACCATGAGCCCTACAAATAGAAAAAGCTATGGCAACAAATAATATCTTTGGATCAAGAGCTTTTTAGTAGCTTTCAACCAACTTTTAGCTTTTTGGAAGAGCTAAAGTCACTTCGTATATATTTTTTCATTTTATTTTTCTTTATTTTAGGAGCAAAGGTAGATATGAGATAAAATTTTGAGTTGGATCAACTATAAATCAAGCTTCATTTATGTCTGAACTTGAGTGAAATCTGGAAATTTTCTAGAATTCTGTCTTATTCAGTTTTAATCACGGTTTCGATGAATTTTTCTTATCAACTAGTCATTGTCACTTATGATTCAGACATGGAAGGCTTAGCTCTCTAGGAAAGGATATGGTGTTTGATTATTCTTTTGCAATAATTCAATTGTATGCTTTAGGTATGAAAACTTGATTGATCTCATTAGTACTGGTCTTGTAATGAGTTATTCTATTTATCAATGCTCTATACCCAAAAGAGTTGTATCTATGCTTTGATTTCCAAGATCCCTCTGAGTGACACAAAGATGGACTACCTGAGAACAAAGAGCAGTGACTTGGGGGTAAATTGAATTGATATTTTGGGAACTATGTACTCTAAGTATCACTCTGATACATCATAGGTGATGTTCTAACCTCCGACCTGCTGTCTCTTCTATGACGTGCCAGGCGTGTTCGAGGAATAAGGACCACTTAATGAGATATCAGTTTAATCCTTAGAGGTTTTGTCTCAATCCAATAGAAGGATCTTAATCCTATTTTAGTTGAGATTCTAATCAAGAAGAAAAAGAATTTTATTGAATTGACGGTCGATACCACTAAATTGAATAAGGCTCATAAGGCACTGCCTATGGGGGCAAGGCATTTCACCCTAAGATATTGCTATGAAGTACTGGTTTAGGAAAAACAACCAAATCTTAAAGATGATCAAATCCTAAAAGTAACTATTTAAAACCATTGACCTGGTTTAGGAATATGGGAAGCTAAATAGTGAAATGTGTAGTGTTAGGAGACATTACAAGGCTACACTACTCTGCTCTTGCACAAATCAAGAATTCATGTCCTTAACAATATTATCTTTGGGAACTATGCAAATTGATAGTTAGAGTATTGGTCCATTTCTAGCGCTAGTTCTACTTGGAGAAAATCTCTAATTCTAATTGACTTAGATTTAACATTAACAAGAATTCTTTCATTCAATTTAATTTTGATAATTCAAAATTCCAATTATAAGTTCAAATAGTGATTACCTTGGAGTAGTAGGATTACTTAAAAATCCACTTTATTACTTGTATGACCTATGCACTTGCAGGATTTAGACCAAAACAAGTTTTAATTACAAAACATGATATACAATAGTATAAAATAACTTTTCACACATTTAGGCAATCAAGTTTTTGGCAGTACTGTTGGTCTATGAATTGATTATACAAAATCAGGCAAACAAACAGCTCATTAAGAGAAAAAGAAAGTCCATCTTGCTCGATGGGAGATAGTTACTGATGGAAAAATTATAGAGATAATGGATACATACCAGAGAAAGAATTACAGCGGAATATAGAGATCTTGTTTTGCTTCACCGGGATTAAATTTCAGCTTACACTCATATAAATGAAATGCCACTTGTTTCCACAATCTAAATTTCTTCCTTTTGGTAGAGATGAGAGAGTGCAGAGAGTTTTCTTTTAGATATCCCTTTATATTTTTATTAACTGCTTGTTAACTTCCATTTAACTGCCATTTATATTCAAAAACAAGTTGGGTCATGGATCATGGGTCATGGACCCATTTTGGGCGACCCAACCCTAAAATCCAACATCTCCCACTCGCACGAAATGGGATCCATGCTCTCTCTCAATATCATATAAGAGAACATCATCTCTTATACTCTACCAATTCATACGTTAAAATCGATCAAGCAATAAAGATACTAAGAGCCTCTTTGCATACATCTGTTAGGAATATATAGCTTCTCGACAAACAAAAGATCATGAGTAGACATAAGTATGCAGTACCCTAGATCTTTTTATCACATTCAAATCTCAAACGATCTCAATCTTATATATCATATATTGTATTCACAATTATAGACACTCTATAATTGGTGTACTGCAAGTGGAATACAAACAAAATGTGATACGTTTAATGACTCTCTTCAAATCTCTTAACTTAAATTTAATTTGCTTTTCCAATAGTGCTCAGTTAGATTGAATCTCTCATAGTCCTTTGGTAACACTCTAAAATAGCAAGTATTAAATTAAGTCTTAAGAATTAGAATAGAGTCATAAGGGTATAAATATAAGGCTCTTATTCCTTAAAGGTATCACACATCCAAGCTGAGATCTAAGCTTTGATTACCCAACATCGTCAAGCACACATGGTATGAAACACGTGCTACGACATTTTCTCCTTTCCCATGGAGTGTATTGCCTTACAGATATCACTTACGCATAATGGTTCAGACATTATCTAACTCTGAAGCCTTCTCTTGTCTACTTTTCATGCGTTCATTAGAACTCAACTGCAACATGCATGTGACATAAAGTGAATTTTTTTTTATTATTAATTCACTTACAATCTTTAATAAGATCTCATCTTGTTTGTTAACAAGGCGATTCATATTTGCTTCGCTCTCGACAACACTTAGATAATAAGCTTAAATTGTCTCATCTCTCATCAACTACTAAAATTACTGAGGCGACACCGTGTGAGAGGCTAATCTCTTTATCCGGGTCCGACATACTTTTTCAATAAATCGAGTGTATTACTAAAAATAAACACTCACACATATGTGTAGGCTATAACAAACATATTTATTATTCAACATTAATACAACATGAACATTGTCAAAACATTACAATAAGTATATCATATTCTACGCAATCCTTGAGATTTCACATGCTTTATAAATATATCTCGAGGAATCGGTTTTGTCAATGGATCTGCAACCATTTCACGCTTAGGGATATACTTCATATTCACCTTCTTGTGTGCAACCATGTCTTTTACAAAGTTATACTTTATATCTATGTGTTTGGTTTTGCTATGATACTTAGGGTCCTTTGCAGTGAAGTATCGCCGCTGACCGTCACAAAGCCACTAAGACTGAATCAGCACTTTAGCATTTACACCCAAGTGATCAAAAAAACTTTTGAGCCACAATGCTTCTTGTACGCAAGAGCTTTAAAGCTACAAATTCAGCCTTCCATCGTGGACAAGGCTATGCAGGATTGCTTCCTACTACTCCATGATATAGCGCCATTGTCGAAAAGAAGCAGACCCAGAGGTAGACTTTCTCATCTAAGTCTCCTCCCAATCGCATCGCTGTAGCCTTCAATTGTGTATCATTTCCTTTGTAACACAATGAATAATTAGCGCCTTTTAGGTACCTTAGTATCCTTTAAATTTGCTTCCAATGTAATCAACCTTGGTTTGACTGATATCTGGCCACTATGCCAACAAAGAAAGCAAATATCAGGTCTTGTACACATCATGGCATACATCAAACTTCCAACCGCACTTGTATAGGAACTTTCCTCATACCTCTTCTTTCATGGAGTTTAGGACACATTCTTTCTACGTTAAGACCTTTCACCTTTAGCAATAGGAGTATCGATGGGTTTGGAATGCTACATTTGGAATCGCTCAAGGATCTTATTTGATAAAACATTTCTGGTGGGACAGACAATAATTTCTTTTGAACGATCTCTCGAGATCTTAACCTAAGAATATAAGCAACTTCACTCCATATCTTTCATCTCGAAATTGGATGATAACCATCCTTAATTTCATTTATTCTCGCTATTACTAACTATAAGTATATCATCAACATATAATGACATAATTATAAACTTGTCCCATGGATCTTTATATATGCCATTAATGATCTTCGCCTAATCCTAATAAACCATTTAATATGATCAGATATGGAAACGACATACCATTGTCTTCATGACTACTTTAGGCCATATATGGACTTCAAAAAGTCTACAAACTTCTTTATTTTCGCCTTCGTTAACAAAACCTATAAGCTTCTCGCATGTAGATTTCTAAATCACCATTTAGAAATGTCAGTTTTTACATCCATTTGATGTAATTCAAGATCCATACTGCTACAATAGCTATATCAAACGAATTGAGGTGAATTCCTACAAATGTGAGAAAAAGTTTCCTCATAATCTATTCCTTCCTGTTGTGTGTAGCCTTTCGCTACTAATCTAGCCTTATATTTATCAATTGTGCCATCAGCCTTACGCTTTATTTTGAGAACCCATTTATTCCCAATGGCCTTGCGTTCTTTCTGAAGATCAACAAGTTCCTAAACTTGATTTGATCTCATAGACTCCATTTCTTCCTCCATCATTTATTTCAGTTTTTTAGTCTGAGAGCCTCGTGACATTCCTCGCTCATCTTCATCTTATGTAATGGCTACAAAGTCACCCACCCTCAATGTCAAACGACGACTCGGGAATGCCTTGTCTACCACTACGTCGCAAGTTAGGTTCTGGAAGAACAGATTCCTCTATTATCCTTAAATTGCTCCCACTGGATTCAGATCATTAAATGTTTGAGTACCCCATTCGATTATTATTTTGATCAAGACTATTAATATTCGTGACTGGAGCTTGGAAACATATTCCTAAAATGCTCCAACCTCGAATGAAGTGAGTCTTGATCATCAAAACCATGGTCCTTACAAAGACAAGCTTTATTGATATCAATCTTTGTCAGAGGAAAACTTTCATTCTAATGTGACATCCGTGATTCAAATTCGCCTGAGATTCCCACTCATTGTGTTCAATTTCATAAACACATAGTCTCTTTCATAAATGTTCTGAGTATCTTATAAAGATACATTTCTTTCCCCGGGCACCTAGTTTACCATGTGGGTGCGAGGTATTAAGAACATAGGCCGCACATCCCCAAGGTCTTAAAACACTTAGGTCAGGTTTTCTGTTTGTCCATAACTCATATGGAGTAGTGGGAACTGACTTGCTAGGCACACGGTTAAGGATAAATGTGGCAGTTAATAGTGCATCACCCCAAAAAGTGATTGACAAATTTGCTTGTGCCATCATAGACCTAACCATTTCAAGGAGCGTTCTATTTCTTCTCTCCGCAACACCATTTTGTCAGGGAGTCCTCGAATTACTAACTCCGATGTTGAATTCTTTCATCACATATTTGTCTAAACTGATCAGACAAATATTCACGACCTCGATCGATTCTTAATGCTTTAATTTTTCTATCTAATTGATTTTCAACTAAGTTCATATAGTTTTGGAAGCAAATTATTGCCTCTGATTTATGATTTATCAAATAGACAATACTGAAGCGAGTATAATCATCTATAAACGTGATGAAATAATAAGCCCCATGCCTTGCTCTCACATTCATTGGACCACATATGTCGAAATGGACCAATTGCAAAGGGAAGTCTGCTATGGTTCCTTTATCAAATGGTTTTCTGTACTTTTACTACCAGCAAGGCTCACAAGTAAATGATTCATTTTGTCATACTAGGCAGAGTGGTTTAACTAGCCTATCTATTCGATTTTTGACCAATATGGCCAAGCCGAGCATGCCACACCACATCAATCTCAAAATTATGTGAAGACGTTATTATATAATAACTCAAAATTACATTCATAATAATCGCATCCATGACAATAAAACCATTCAATACATAACTGTGATCCATAATGAGTAGTTCCTAGAGACAATTCAATATTGTTCTTAGTAAGAAACATATTAAAACCTAGTTTTAATATAACCAACACTAGAAAATTAAATTTTGCACCAAGGGCATAGAGAACATCATGCACAAGAAGTTCCTGGCCACCTCGCAGACTAACTTGCATGTGCCTATTCCTTGAACTCGCAATCCTGCATTGTTTCCTACATAGGATCCACTTTGCTCCATGTGGTATTCACGAAATCTAATGGTTGTCGCTTCATCCTTTGCTACATGGTCCGCTGTCTTTAGTCTACAATCCACAAAGATATGTATCCGTTAGAAAAACAAAACTAGATACGCAAAGTCTACTAACTTTAGTATAGCCAAATACCTTCTTAGGTTCGTGGCAATCTCGCAAAATGTCTCTTTGGTATTACAATTGGCTTAATTTGATCCGGGGCTATGTTTTTCTTCTTTGAAAGAACGTTTTCCCCTTCCCCGCGGTTGGTCGCTACTCATGTTTGATGAAATGAGCTTTCTTCTTGTTTTTGTCTGAACCCACTCGATACTTGCGCGCCCATGTTTTCTCGAGCTATTTTCAGCCATATACACATTTGTATTAAGTTTTGGAAGATTCAATTCTTTCTTCTTCTAGCTCAAGATGGCGCACTTCACATCATCCAAAGTTGTTCGGATATTTTCATCATGTGGGTCAAATTCATTCTTCATATGCTCCCAAGACTCCAGGCAAGGAGCGAATTACGCTTGACTTGTCGGGCCACAACACATGACCAAAGTCCTTTAACTCACAAATCATATTTGACATCTCACGAAATGCTTTTCATTAAATGATCTGATTTCTTTTGTAGGTGTCAAATTTGATCGTGATGATCTCGGAGTTTGGTTACTGGCGTAGCACTACAAACTGTTCTTTAAAGCGGACCACATGTCCATTGCCAAGTCATAACTTCTGAATTCTCGCATGATATCATTTTCCATACTGCTGAGCAACGTTATGCGAGCTAGAGAATTCTTTCGCTTCCAGGTTTCATAAGCCTCCCGGTCCCTTTTATGTTGGTCAGACTCCCGCCTCGTGCCCATCCAAGATAATATTGGAGTGCCTCTAAGAGCTGCTTCCAAAGACATATTGAATCTTCATGTCTAAATCTCAATTATCACCATTTAGCTTTTCACCTTTGTTAAGCTCACATAATGTTCGATGCGTAATATCAGGTTTGTAGAAACACGGTTCTATGGAAAGACATAAATTGCACAAGATTAATGTTTCATCCATACACATATATCTGTTTAGTCTCTAATTAATCGTATTAGAAATAATCACATGTGGTTTTAGAATCAAAAAGGTCACTTCACGCTTCCAATCATCCTCTAAACCCTAATGAGACTAATACCAAGCCAATTAATTAGGCAAGGTATACAAGACACCATCAAAACATGCAATTTCAAGTACAATAAATTATCATAAATTCAATATAAATTATAAATATTGAAAATGAACTCAAAATTGTTATAAATAAATTGAATATTATATTATATATATATATATATATATATATATATATATATATATATATATATATATATATATATATATATATAAAATATCAAACAAACTACAAGTTAATGAAATACTAAACATCCATAATATTTACAAATGTCTGAACTTAACTGAAGTGAACTAATGAATCTATTATTTAGCCTCTCTAGGAAACTTAATTCGGGGCTTATTCTTTCTACCGTAGATTATGAGCATTTTTAAGGTAGTACTTCCGAATCCTAAGCTCCCTTCACATTTAGACTTTTCTTAACTAGACCAATACAAACTTGTGGAACAAATAAAGTTGTACCGTTTGTTTCCTTCATTTTCTTATCTAATAAGAAATCTAGAATGCTTTTTGGTAATCTGTTGGTAAAGCATTTCTCAAAACCTTCAATTTCATCCAATTCAAAAACATCTTTAATTCTCCGCCCAAACCACCCTCGAACTTTTTCATGAAGCTTTTAATATATAATTCACAAGATGTACAAAGTCTTCCTAAAAAACTGCTGGATTAGGTTGGAGATTTTTGAGCTCTTCAGTCAGCCTAATGACTTCTAATCTTTGCTCATAAGTCCCAGAGTATGACTCGAGGTGTGCGAATGAGTCTAACTTACTATTTTCTCGTACATATACGTAAAAAAAAAAACTCAATTAATTCCCACTCCAAAATAATAATTGCACAAAGAAGGAATGCACAAAAATAATGTCCAACTAACCAATTGTAAATCATATAATTTTAATTTAAACAATTATTAGTATATTAATGAGTCTAACCATTATTTTTCTGTACATATACAGAAAAAAAAACTCAATTAATTATGACATCTTCTATGAAGGATTTCATCGCAGTACTATGGCATTTAAATCATCACTGCAGCAAACATGAAGTGGTTCGATACCAATGATGGAAAAAATTATAGAGATAATGGATACATACCAGAGAAAGAATTACAGCGGAATATAGAGATCTTGTTTTGCTTCACTGGATTAAATAGCGACAATTACATAAATGAAATGCCACTTGTTTCCACAATCTAAATTTCTTCCTTTATAGAGACAGGGGGGAAGGGGGGGAAAAAGAGAGAGAGAAAAAGGTAGAAAAGAGAGTGCAGAGTTTTCTTTTAGATATCCCTTTATATTTTTATTAAATGCTTGTTAACTTCCATTTAACTGCCATTTATATTCAAAAACAAGTTGGGTCATGGACCCATTTTGGGCGACCCAACCCTAAAATCCAACCGTTACTATGGCTAAGGAGAAGGGAGGTCTTGGCATCCGGAGCATGAAGAACGTAAACTTAGCCTTCATGGAAAAGCTGGGTTGGAGGTTCTTAACGGACAAAAAAGATCTCTGGATCCGTGTGCTTCAAGGAAAATATGTGAAAGGAAACGTGGAGATTCATAAACTAATAAGGAAACAACACTCTTCCAATGCTTGGCAAGGCATAGTGGCAGGCTCCAACTTTCTTAGAAAATGAACGAAATCTAGGATATCTAATGGGAAGGATCCCTTCTTCTGGAGGGATATTTGGTTAGGAGATATTCCCTTATTAGACCTTGCTCTTTAAGATCTAACCCTTGAGGGATCCTACACAATGCTGTGGCATTATTGGAATGAACCAAACGGATGGAATATGGACTCCCTTTATGGTAAGCTCCCCCCTCATATCCTATCTAAATTGGGATCTATATTGGTAAGAGGAAATGAAGATGGTAAGGATGGCTTCTGCTGGGGCCTTTCCAACGATGGAAGATTCTCCTTAAAATCAGCGTACAATATTATTACGCCTCAAGAGAATAATTTCCAAGATGGTACATGGTCCTTGATATGGAAGTTAAAAATCCCTCCAAAAATTCGCATGTTTGTGTGGCTTCTTTAGAATGAAGAAGTGCTAACAAATGAGGAGAGGAGGAGGAGAAGATTGACGAATGACCCTTGTTTCCATTGTTGTAGAAACGACATTGAGAACCTGGACCACCTGTTCCGTCAATGTGAAAAAGCAAAACCACTATGGGAGAGGCTAATGAATGAAGGCACTAGAAGACTCTGCATGACTCTCCCTTTCCGAGAGTGGATTCGTTGGAATCTCAACTAGAAAGTCCCAAATGAAGATGAGTCCTGGAAGGAATTTTTTTTCGTCTGCTTATGGTGGATGTGGCGGTGGAGAAACGATGAAGTCTTTAATAGAAAAAATGTGAATCTGGAAAGAAAACTAGAGGTGGTGAAATCCTACTGTCAAGAAATAAAACTTGTGGAAGCTCTTTAATTAGCAACCATAGGTGTTTGGAGAAGGCCGAGGATCTAATGGGTAGGCTGGAGAAAGCCCCTAACCCTGCTCCCCCACTCCCCCCCAAGGGTAGAGATGAAGCGATCACTGATGGCAGCCCATCAAAGGGTCACAAAAAGGCAGGAGGGGGAGGATTGGTTAGAGATGATAAAGGGCAATGGAAAGGAGGTATTTCTATTCAAATTTTCTGCAGTACAGTAGAGGAAGCGGAGTCGTGGGCTCTCCTACATGGGCTTAGGATGGCGTGAGAAATGAGAATACGAAAGCTTATAGTAGAGATTGACTCTCTCAAGGTCTTCAATTGGGTGACAAGCTTGGAAGAGATTGAAAATTTCCTTTCAAATGTGATCCAGGAATGTAAAGTTTGGCTAAGCAAAAGCTGGATGGTGAGCCTCAAAAAAGTGTTTAGAGAAGGGAACCAGGTGGCTAATAAGTTGGCAAAAATGGCTCTGGATGTTGTCCACAGTAGACTCATTCTTTAGAGGACCCCTCCAAGTGACTTGAAGAGCTTGCTTCAATAGGATGTGATCGGCCATGTGTAGCCACGAAGGGTGCATGACTATAACTAGCCCCCAGGGTCTCCCCCTCCTTTTGCTCCAAAATATATATATATATATATATATACATTTACATTTTAACATACACATTTTGGAGTGGTCAAAGATGTCACCAATTAATGCGCTAAGATTAGCCTTTTCATAAAGATGAACAGAGGAACCCTTAGGCAACCTATAATAATATTCCATATATATGTTGAAACTTTGATTCTCCATGAATTAGAACAAACCCAATAAGAAGGAAATTCACTAAACCATTACCATAGATCTCATCTCAACTCAATTAACACCGTCTAGATCATGCATGAGATTATTTAGAACACCTTCACTCCTTATCGAATTAATGAAAAAAAATTATAATATTTATTTTAAGTGATATATTAATTGCATATATACAAGGCAAATTTCATAGCTAGGTGAATGCAACCTTTTGTCGCCCTCCCCTACAATGTTTCTACTATATACCTGTAATACCCATAATTTAAAAATAAAAAAATAAACAAACAAACAAAAAAGAGGGAAATAAAAGGGGTTGTTTTGTAATTTCTCAAAGTTTGAAGGGGCTCTTAACTAATATAGGGATGTTTTGCTAAAAGGAGGTTTTCCTACATGATTCTAACCTTCTTCATCCTTTTTTTTCTCTCAAGAAGAAGAGAAATAAGCTAGGGTTTCAAAGAGAGTGGCTTAAAGTGTCAAGAAACATCAACCCCGAGTAAGTATTCTTTTCCCCTCTTGATTCTTAATCGTTTGGGTTTTCAAATGTTTAGATTTACAAGCCTAGGGCTTTCTAAAACTTGAAAATGTGAAACCCTATAAATGATTAGAATGCATATAGTCAATAAACTTGATTAGGGTTTGATGTTTGATGTATTTGTGCAAATTCTCACTCTTGAAAACTTAGATTTGAAAACCTACGATTACCTAAACCTTAAGTATGAAACCCTAGGAATGTAGGAAAGATATAATATTGAGAAATTTGTTTGTAAATTGGTATTTGATGTATTTTGGTAGTTCTTGGACTAGCAAACTTTGGATTTGACATCCTAGAGGATTCCCTACAAGTTACAAAGAACCACTTATTCATAAAAGATTTGGGAATTTCAACCAAAAACCATGTTTTAGGGAAAAATCTCTAATTTTGGGGATTTAAGGAATTGATAAAGTTGGAAAATGGGTAAGGAAAATGACCTAATTTATTTGAAATTTTCAAGCTAAAGAGCCTTTGAGATTATAGATTTAAATATTTTGGTTCCTACAAAAGAAAATTAGGAAATTATTTTTATGTCTAATAGGATGCTATTCATATTCAGGTGATTTGTGACTCCTTGAGGCTTCTTTGCTTTTTGCTAGTACCTTGGAATATCGGGTAAGGAAGATTAATGTAGTTTTTCCTACAAAATAAAATATTTGGCTAGTATATGTGAATATGAGTTTTAATTTCCTAGTTATTTAAATCACGTGCATGGATCAAATAAGTGTTTTATATGGAAAATGGATTTGAGAATGTTTACGGTAAAGATTGAAAGTTATGGAGATATACTTTTGTATTTTTGTGAAATTGGAAACATGAAGAAATATCTAATTTTGGTTTATACAAGGATCAAAATATCGGTAATCACATATATATCGGTACTTTACGAATATATAGGTAAAATATCTGTGGATATTTTGACAAAAATATCAATAAAGCGAAAATTAACAAAAATACTTTGAAATTCATGGAAATACTTTGTTAAACTATAAAAAAAACACATAAATAAGAAAATATACACTTGTTGAAAACGATATTCATTATAATTTATCGAGAAATTACATTACAATAGCCTTTTAAAACCAAAATGAAGACTGATGTGGCTCATTACATTGTTTGATGAAGGGATCCCATCTTATTGAAGATAATATTCAAAACCAAGATCTTCAAAATATTGAGATAAATCACAAAGAAAAAATAATTTGAGAGTCAAATGGAGCTTGGATGTGGATAGATGAGTTTGTAAATAAATTGTATGATTTTAGGGGTATTTATAGAATTTTTTGGAGTCAAAATAGCCATTTGATTGTTTCAAAACTATTGCATTTAATTCTAACTATTGGATTGATTTTTGTTCAAATATGACCGTTGGATCATCATATATCCGTTGTAAATCAATCTAAACCGTTAAATCATCATATTTCGCCGAAATATCAGCAATTTTCCCGAAATTATGCCAATTTTTAGACCAACCGACTATCGTTTCGCAATATCGTATCGATACCAACCGATATTAACGATTTTTTGTAACTTGACAATTATGGCCCCTATCAATGGGTATAAAATTGACAAATATGGCCCCGGTCAATGGGTAAAAACTTGAGAAATACGGTCCCTATCAATGGGTATAAACTTGACAAATATGGTCCCTATCAAAGGGTATAAACTTAACAAATATGGCCCCAATCAATTGGTAAACTTAAGCGCATAAGTCTACACCAAATAAGGTTATAGTATTGACAAATGCCCAATAGGTTAGAATGAGACTTATTCAAACAATGCTTTGAGTAATCATGATATATGTTTTTGAAAATCGTGATTTTGACGATAGATATGGAATTGTTTGAGAAATAGAAAATATGATGAACATTGGTTTCAAATATATTTATCACTTATTTTTTTCTTGTATTCAAGGATTTTATGGGATTTTTGAGGAAATTAAGAAAAATATGTTATATCTCCAATTTTGAGAATTTTAAAGTATTTGATCCATGAAACTGTATTAAAATTCTTTATTGGGCTTTTAACTCACTCCTTATTATTGATCATTTTCAGGTACCTTAGACATTAGCAATGAGTGATGCTGGGGTAGGTAAGGATGAGAGTTGAGAACTTTTTAAATTAGTTTTTTATTAGAAAGACGTAGGATTGTTGGACTACTTCGTTGTTTTGGGATTAAATGTTTGTAAACTTCATTTGGAGAATTTATGTTGCTAGAATGTTATGTTTTGAGATTATTAGCTTTGAAGAATTTATCTTACTGGGAGATGTTAGCTTAATGATATGTTGTTATACTTTAAGGAGAATTTATGTCATTGGAAATTGTTTTTTTTTTGAAGTTAGTTTAAATTTTTGTAAGTATATTCAAGACAAACGGGATTCCAAAGCGGGAATTTTGAGGGTGTCATTTACAGGTGGGGTTTTAGTGCCTTATATGTAATTGGCAATTGATGAGTCTAAAACTCATCTATTTTTAAGCCCATTTTTCATGTATATATATGGCTTAAAAGTTCAATTTAATGCAAAATTATGGAATCTTCACCCAGATTTGTGTTTTGGAGGAATTTAAAGAAAAGAAGCAAAAATCAGCATAAAAGCATAAAAAGGGTAGCAAAATGCACATCGGAGATTGCCAAAGAATGTCAATGACATTAGTGGAAGACTGTCAGAACATCAAGTGCACAATACAACATCAAGACACATCCAATGTTAGCATTGACAAACCCAAGTCACTATGACCGCACATAAGAGGTAAGAATTAAAGTCGTGGACACCATATTAAAAATGTCGCGAATATCAAAATCTGACACCACATGGGAATGCTAAATGTCATGACATTAGTCGCGATGCAACATCAGCCAATACGATCAACCACTAGGGTAGATTGGGCTTCAAGTTCGTGTTTTTTGCCTTGTTTTCAAGGCCCAATGATTAGGGCCTATAAATAGAAGCTCCTATGGTGGAGTGCACAGCTTTTGCCAGCTTTTAGCAAGTTCTTGAGCTTTTTGGAAGAGTTGAAATCTCTTTGTATATATTTTTCTTTTTTATTTTCTTTTCATTTCTAGATTAATTTTTCCTTCTTTAACGATTAAAGTAGTCTATCAGAACTGAAATGTGGAGCTGAGATTATTGTATATCGAATTTCATTTCTATCTCAACTTGAGTGGATTCTAAACTATTTTGAAACTAAAGTCACCTGCGATTTCAAATTCTAAATAAACTTGTTTGACTGGACTTAGTCACTGTTATTTAAAATCTGTGCAAGTAGAAAGCAAAGCAACTTCAGGAATAAATTTTCTATTTTGATTTTCTTTGTAGATTTAAATGTTGTTTTCGGTATGAAATCGATTGATTTAATTGGTATTGTTCTCAGATGAGCTTTCGAATATCAAGAGCTTAAAATTCGTTAAGAGTCGGATATACTTCCGATTTCTAGGATCCCCCGAAAGTGACACCCCTTGACGGGATTTTAATTCGGAGTAAAGAACAATAACTTGGGGATAAATCAGAATAATATTCATTGAACTAATGCACTCTAAAGATCACTTCGATAAATCATTGGTGAAGTTCTAACCTCTGACTTCAAGGTTCCTTTCTAGGTGACTGCAAGAGTGTATTCCCGAGGCAAAAGGACTGCCTACTGATCTATCAGTTTAATCCATAGAGGTTTCACCTCAATTTGGTAAAATAAACTCGATTCTTGTTAGCTAAGATTCTATTAGTAGTTGATCTTTAGATTTTCTCATCAATCCCTGTAGGAATGATATCCGAACCCTATTCACTTTATTACTCGACACTGGGTACTCATATGATTTAGACCAAAATGAGCTTAAAATACATATTTACATACAAATAAATGTAAAATAGATTTATAATTTTGGACTAGAATAAGTTTTTGCCACATGTATCTAGAACTAATAAATTTTGGTAAAGAATGTACCTTGGTTGATCGTAAATCTTTGGTTCAACAAGTTTTTGGCGTCGTTGTCGAGTACTAAAAAGTTCCTAGTGATAGTGTTCTATATAACTTGAGCAACAATTTGGTCTATACTAAAAATTCAGTCAAACAAGTTTTTTGCACCGTTTCCGGGGATTGAAGTAGAGTTTAAGGATCGATATTCCAACCAAAAAGAGAAATGCAAGTTTGAACAAATTTTCTTTTATCAAAATTGTTAGAAAATTTTTCAAAAATAGTTTTAAATCGGCAAGAGTGCATTCGCTTACTAATCTTTCATTGAATAACTATGATATATTCAAGTTATTGATCTCACTTGATTTCAGTATATCATTTCGTGTACTTCATACATGCAATGTAAGGTTAGAAGTTGAACTCCAAGTACCACCGAACACTAAACTAGAGAGTACCACCTAGAAATTCAAGAAGGTGACAAAGAGTGCATGCTGAATTATAAAGAGCAAGAAGAGACTAATCATAATGAGCCAATTGCAAGAGGGGCGTAAAGACCTGGCTGTGAGAGAACAATGAGGACACTGGAGACTGGTCATTAGATGAGTACTCATGCCCAAGCAACCCTACCATAGAAGCAAACAACCTCAGCCTGAGCCCGCACTCATCACCATGGTTCAACAAAGACCAAGATATTTACACTCCAAGGAGGATCCAAATGAGCACTTGGGGAGGTTCTTGAGGATGGCAAACACTATAAAGCTAAATGGCATTAGACCAGTTGCAGTTGTTTCCATTTCATTGAGGGATGCTGCTTAAAGGTTCAAGTCCTTACCTTACGGCTCGGAAGACAACATGAGATTTGTAGAAGCTCACCCAGCAGATTTTTCTCTCCCACTTCACTTCGCAGAGAGGAGAAACCATTATGCCTAAAGAAAGAGATGAGGTTCTTAGAATGCTTGGGAAAGGTATAAGAAGCTACTTAGAAGATGCCCCATGCATGTCATAGAGTAGATGATTCAATTAGATATATTTTTCCATGCCATGAACTACACCTCGAAAGGGATAGTTGATGCAGCCTCAGTAGAGGCCTTTAGAAGGAAGAGTGCGGGAGAGGCCTGCACAGCTTATGGGGAGTTGGTTAAAAGCACGTCTGGGGCTCCATACGAAGCCGGGGGTAGTGTGGGGCGGGAGGAGGGTGTGATTGAGCTCGATAAAGTTATATTATGAACAAACTCAACAGCTTAGGAAATAAAAATCATTGACCCGTGAAGTGGGATTGTGGAAGATGTTGAGAAGAAAAATGAAAAGGGACTTACTCATGAAGGTCCCTACAATATGGAGGAAGCTAAATATATTCAGGGAAATCTAAGCTACAATTTTAAGCCCAACAACAACATTCCAACCCATTACACACCTGCCCTTAGAAACCACGCATGTGAGGGACTGTCTTTTGGAGGTGGAGTCACGGTAAAGTTATTTGGTCTGAGACTTTCATTGAAAGTGTATCTGAAGGGTTTTCCAAGGGCCAGTAAACATCGGGCGACCATCAAGCATACAATCAGGCTAAAGATTCAAGTCTTTTTGAGGATCAGATATTTAAACTTCATGGTGAAAGAAAATAAAGACATTAAACATACATGAGCATAAGTTTGCTGATATTGCAATATTGGAACTTAAGCTATTTGTGTTTAGACAAGCCTGATACCTCTACGAAAAGTCTTACCTTGAAACTCGAGTAGAAGCATTTGCTTGAAACTTCTGTGAGAACCAATCCAAAGAAGCATTTCCTAGTGACACAAAGAGGAATCTCAAGGATTGTATGGCTATAACACTTAGGAGTGGCAGAGAATTGTAGAAAATAGAAGAAAATGAGATAAAGCTAACTGAGAAGGAAGAGCAAGAAGAAACTGGCAAAGAAAACAAACTGAACATAATAGAATTAACAAATGAAATAAAGAAATCAAATGTGCAGCAAGAACAACAAATTTAAGAGAGAGAACTGAAAAGGAAGGAGGAAGTGAGAGCCTATCAACCTCTGATCGTCCCTCGAGAGATTGTGGGGATCAAAAGCCCAGATGATGAATTCTAAATTCTTGAACATATTTAGAAATTAGATAGAGCATTCACTTTTCTTGAGGGTTCCAAGCTCCAGTACCTCATTATGCCCAAATTTAAGAAAGACATCATCAACTTAAGAAAAGGGTTAGATGAAGATGGAGTGGTAAGCATTAAATGAAATTCTGTTCTGATAATCGGAAGAACATCTGACTAAAGAAATATAAAGATCAGGCGGCTTAGATTCCACTCTGGCTGGCAAGGGAACTATAGATGGTAGGGCTTTATGGAGTTACAGTTACAACATCAATCGATGCCATTGTCTGCTCGTGAAAGACTAAGTTTTGGGGGAGTTAACTCCTGGGTGACTCTAAGATGACGGGGCAGTGCATGCTCAACTAGAAGGAATCTTAGAATAATATGCGATAAGGTAGGAAAGTTTAACATTGGACTTTGTTGTGATAGACATTAAAAGAAGACAGTAAGTTTCATTCTTTTAACAGACAATCCATTTCTTACTTCCTTGATAGCCTTCAGTTGATGTAAGGAGGCTGGGGCTACTCTCGGAGTAGGAAATGAAGAAGTACACTTGAACCTTAATCAAAGCTTGAAGCAACCTAATTTTGAAAAAGTTGAATGCAACAATCTTACGTGTAATTCTATGGTTCAGCGATCGATGATTGTAAATTAAAATTAATGGTGAAAATATGATGAATTTACTATATATTGAGGATTTTGATACTGATCATCTGAATGCTAGGGAAGAATTAAAAGAAACCGTATTAAGTCTTAATGAAAACAATGCAGAAAAATCAAGTAGCGGTGAAGAGAAGGTATAGGAGTTAGAAAAATGTTATGAGGGGTTAATTATGAAGAATTTGCCTAAACACCTGAAATATGCCTTCTTAGGGGCTGAAAGATCAAAACCTATAATTATAGCAGATGACTTGACAGAAGATAAAGAGCAAAAATTGATTGAAATTCTCAAACAGCATAAAGAAGCCATAGCCTGGTCAGTGGAAGATTTGAAAGGGATTTGTCCAACAATTTGCATGCATAAAATTCTCCTAGGAAAATCTGGCTTATCGATTGAACATTAAGGAGGTTTCAGATCAGTTATGAAAGAAGTTGTGAGAAAAGAAGTACTTAAATGGCTGAATGCAGGATTTATTTATGCAATCTCATACAACCCTTGGGTGAGCCCAATTCATGTGATTCCCAAGAAAGGTGGATTCCGCGCGGTCATTCGTGAAGAATGAGTTCATTCGATGACGAAGCGTGACGGATGGAGGAACTATACTGCATTGATTACGAGGCTGAACACTACCGCGAGAAAGGAATCCACTATCGCACGCGCTGCACTATTGATCAAATATTGACGGGTTAGCGGAGCTCCCTCTTTTGATTTGTTGAGTGGATATTACGGATATAATGAGATCGTCATGTATGAGGACAGGAGAAGGCACCTTTACATGTCCGTATGGCACCTTTGTGTTTAGAAGGATGCCATTTGAATGCAGCTATCTTTTTGCTCTTGCCTTTGAGGTGTATGATGTCCATTTTCTCTCAGATTTGATGGAGAAGGCTATCGAAATCTTCCATGGATGGCTTTCGGTTATGGATCTAGTTTTGAAATTGCTGAAAAATTCTGACGTACTTGAGGTCTTTGAAGACCCGAAAACTTAGCTACGAGGCGGGAAAAATGTCATTTATGGTAACCTAAAGATATTGTCTTAGGGCATAAGAATTTCTACAAGCTGGACTTAATGTTGATAAGAAGGTTTACGTTGACCAGAGCTACGATGCCACCACTGCTACTTTCTAAATCGAAGGATTAGAAGTTTTAGGTGTGGTGCCATCAAGATTTATAAAGGACTTCTCCAAAATATCAAAGCCATTATGCAGACTACTTGAAAAGGAAACAAATTTTGAATTTGATGAAAAGTGTAAATGTGCATTTGAAGAAATCAAGGCTAGGTTGATCAAGCTCTATCATAGCGGCTTCAGCTGACAAGATTTTGAAATCATGTGTGATTCCGATGATTATACGATAGGAGGCTTGATCCTTAAGCGAAAACGAGAGAAAATCTTGAGGCAATATACTATGCCAACAAACTTTTAATGAAGCACAAGAGAGAACTACTCTTCTGAAAAGGAGATGTTGGCAATGGTTTTGCACAGCGAAAAGTCTGACCCATACATTACGGGATCGAAGTGTCATCACTCCATCTTTGATCATCTGACAAATCGAAGTATCTCGTGGCAAATAAAGAAGCAAAACCAAGACTTATTAGATGGGTGCTATTACCGCAAGAATTTGACTTGGAGATCAAGGAATGAGAAAGGCAATACAATGTGTGATAGCTAATCCCCTTATCAAACTATAAAAGCCTCTTAAAGATGAGAAGGGATTAAAATAGAAGAAAATTTCCCATAATAGCGTGATTTTCTAGTAACCGAGTTCAAGTACCATGGTATCTTTGGCATTGTAGAACTATTTATTTAACATGGAATTATTCACAAAATTCAGCTCAATGAAAATAAAGTTGAGGACTAATGCCAAATTTTACATATGGGATGACCCATTGCTATTTAGAAGAGGAGCATATCAGATTATCAGGAGATGTGTACCAAAGGCATAACAAGGTGAAATTTTAGATAAATGTCATGCATCACCATATGGAGGACACTTTGCAAGAGGCAGAACAACCCAAAAAATTCTCCAGTCAGGTTTTTATTAGCCAACCCTATTCAGAGACTGTTCTAAATGGGTGAAGCATTGTGACAAATGTCAAAGAATGGGCAACATAAATAGAAGAAATGAAATGCCTCCGCAAGGAATCCTGATGGTGCATATTTTTTATGTATGGGAGATAGACTTCATTTGGAAATTTATACATTCTCCTTGTTATGGACTATGTATCCAAATGGGTGGAAGCCATAGCTTGTCCCATAAATAATGCCAACACAATTATGGGGTTTATTTAAAGAAACGTCTTTAGTAGAATTAGAGACCCAAGGACAATCATAAGTGATAAGGGAAACCACTTTGCAAACAAGTTTGCTTACCAGCTCTCTGGAAAACTATATGGAATCTTTATATTATGGGATTGGCTTATCACCCTCAAATCAAATAGGCAAGTGAAATATCGATAGAGATAAAGATCTACTGGAGAAGGCAGTGGCTCACAAAGCGAGAAGGCGAGTCGATAAAGCTGAATGATGCATTGTAGGCTTACATATTTGCTTATAGTCACCTATTGGAATGTCCCAATGAGATTATATTTGGAAAGCCTTTTCATCTCTAACCGAACTTGAATATAAAGCTATGGCAATAGGAAAGTAGGAAATTTGAACTATGATTTCCAAGCTCTGCCCAAGAACCCTTCAGGCGAAATGAACTAGAAGAAGTGAATGAAGTTTGCTAAATAATATCTAGTCTGGGGTGAAGACCCAAAATGCGATCAAAGAATTTTGAGAAAAAAATTTCAAAGTAAGAGAGCTAGTCTCTCTTCATCCTGAAAGCTGAGGCTGGACTCTTCACCAGGAAAACTGATCAGGTGGAATGGTCCTTAAACAGTGATAGAAGTTACACCTTTTGAAGCAGTTACAATAAAAAAAAATTTAGGAAATGAATTTAAGGTTATTTGTAAGATAAACATTATTTGAGACAATATATGAAGGAAAGAACTGTTTGAGGAGAATTTGAAGTATAGGAAGAAGTTGCTGAAAAGAAGAGCATATTTAATAACAAATGTCACAGTAGAACATAAAAATGAGTAGGCTATGGGAGCAACCCAAGCAATTTTTTTCTTTAGACAACTTAATTGTGTTTAATTTAGTGTTTTTGATTAGTTTAACTAATAGAGTAATTTTGTTTTAGATTATTTAAAACTTATTTTAGTTAAGTTTTTGCTTTATTTTAGGACAATGAAGCTACAAATATCTTTGAAATTCAAGTAGAAACACTTCGACTGAACTGATAGAAAATGGAGTGACTACACAAGGGAGTTATTTTGCCTAGCTTATTCTTTAGAGGATAATGCACGCTGCTAAGTTTGGGGGGAGTTTACATTTTTATTTAGGGTGCATAGTAGCTTCAATGTTCCTTTGTTGGGAATTTTTTATTATTTTTTGAGTTAAATGAAAATTGTTGCGAGTCTGAAAATATTTTCTTAGATCAGAGTCATTGAGTGGAGAAATTGAGTTTTATTGTCCATGCTTGAATTAAGATGCTTGATTCTTGTTAATTTGTATCTGAAGGCGTGATTTGAGTATGTAGAAACTAACAAGGTCTGAGAAAGCGACCAAGAAATGGAAGAAGTTGCGAAATACGATATCCACGAGCATCATAATAATTATGACATTAGCTCGATAATATTCACCGATAATATTGACATGACGATAATGACATTGCCCTTAAATCGCGACGTAGTTTTTGTCGCGACATCGATTTCTACAAGTCAAGACCATCAGGCAATGTCATAGACATCAAGGCAATGTCGCGACATTGCAACTCTAATCGCGACATTGTTGATCATAAAATTGTTGTCGATGTATGACATCTACACTCAATGTCATGATGTGCATTCCTGATATGGTGACATCGCGCATAGAGCGACCTCCGTATTTTAAAGGGGACATGGTGTGGAGTACCGAAATCCCAGGCAATCGCTGTACAGAGACACTAAACTTTTCAAACATAATTCAAGGAAACCAAGAAGATGTAACCACAGCTCTCCACACTACTAGATATGAGTAGTTAGAAAACATCATGGGGAAGTGCAGAGAAAGGTGTGAACAACTTCGGGGAACGGTACTCTGAGATAAGAGAAGGAAAATAAGGAGGTGGAGATTGGGGCGGGAGAAGCCGCGAATATTCTTCTCAGAAACCAGGGGCTAGGCATTCGAGTGAGTGCAATGGAATGGGTTTGTAGAGGAAAGAAGTTTCAAAGAAATCGTGCCACCCTTCGAGGAGGAAATTGAAAGAAGAATTTGGGAGGGTTGTCTTGCGAGAGCACTTAGATAAACCAAGGGGCCCCCAGTGGAAAGATTCTAGCGATCTAGAGCCAGAAGGCAGACTCTTCACTTGGGGAGATGGGTCCCTTTAGAGAGATTTCATCTCCCAAGCGATCATGACAGAGGAGGGGCTACAAGTTTAGAAACATAAACAACTAAACTTGAAGAGATTCTTGAGAACTCATTGAAGAGGCCAGGAGATAGCATAAGAGGAAGACCATATCGATGGCACTCTGACAGGGAGATTGGCATAGTAATAACAAGGTATGGTTCTACCTGGTCAAATCAGTTCTCAAGCCCTCCAAGCATGTCTCTACTGTAAAGACTTAGAATTGCACTTTTCTCTTGGCATAAAACTGGACAAGACTTCAAAGTTGAACGTGGGGAAAATAATCAAAGAGTCCATCTTGGACTATGCTAAGAGTAAATTCTCAGGGAACATCCCCCACCCCTCTCAAATCAAACTCCTGTGTATCAAGGGGGATGTAAAGTTCAACAAAGAATAGGAGGAAGGTGGTGGGGCCCTCATCTACTCTCACTCTTCTGGCTGGAGCCCTGAAACTCTGAAATGCAGAAAGTGGGGAGGAAAGAAAAAGCAGAGAAAAATAAGAGAGTGAAAATAGTAGAACGGCTAGGAACCCCGGCCACAATTGTACTCAAAGAAGAGAGTGGTAGTGAAAAGAGGGGGGCTTTGAAGCCTACTAAGAGCGACGGTGCTCTCCCCCGCTCTGAGATGAAGCTGACGAAAACTGCAAAACTAGAATTGAAGAAAGGAAAAGAAAAGAAGTTGAAGCTAAAGAGCGATTACAAATAAACTATATCTAACAGAGAAAGGGATGAAAGATGAGATGTGAGGAGATGTGGCTTGACTCGGGTGGAGGGACAGTACCTTAGTGAACAAAACAAGAAAAGAGAAAAAACCATCGTGACCTTCCTAGTAGAGATGATGAAGTGGAGAACTAGGCCAGATTGAGACGAGATTTAGAGCTAAATTCGGAGCGAGAGAGAAGAGAGAGAGAGCTTTTGTGGTGGTATGTAGCTTCTGAAATATACTAGTCGTTTTGACATGTTTAAAAACGAATATTTGTGAGCTGTTGAAACTACTAAGTGAGTTAAAGTAGAAGCATGGAAGCGAGAACTAGAAAATTTTAAGACTTAAGGATAAATTAAGTAATTTAATTAAAAGGGACTTAAAATCATAAGTTGTAACAAGATTTGAGGCCAAAATATGAAATAAGGAAATTGGAATACTAATGATCAAAGTTGGAGGACAAAAAGCAAATAAGAAAGTTTATTTATAATATGGAAGGGGCTTCCAATGGATTATTTTGGTATAAAACAAAAACTTCACGTATGGAGCAAGAGAAGAAAGGAAGAAGGAGATCGAAGCTAGGTAGTGGTTCCATATTTTTTGGTATGGATATTATGGAAGTAAGAATCTGTGGTTTGTATGGAATTCTGCGAGGAAATTTTATGAGTTCCAAAACCTGAGGTTTAGTTAGGAATTGATCATAACTGCAGGTTTGAATGAAATTGAGTTGAAAAACTCTAACTTAATTTAAAAATGAAATTATGGAATCCTCCATTGGGATTTGATTCATGGGTTAATTAAGAAGCACATTAGGGTTAAGGGTTTGAACAAACCTAACTGTTCCTTTTTAGTTTGTGTATAGGTTATGACGTATTAGACAGATTTAATTTTGGAAGAAATTCATGGAAGGAATTTTGAGAAGAATGTGTAATGAAGATGAATTAAGTATAAACTTTTGAGATTCAGTTAGAGTGGTTTTGCAGATGTATATAAGTATTAGTTGATTTAGGTAGCAATATATGGAAAAAGGGAAGAAAAACCCACATTACAGGCAGATTTGAGAACATGTGCAGTGCAGTCGGGCATGCCGGTCGCGAGACAGTGTTACATTTTCTTTTGACCGGTGTTACCATTACATTTTAGCCATAACTTGCTCATTTCTGATCAATTTGAGTGATTCAAGTTGCTGGTTAAAATATACTTCCAGGAGAACCAAACATCCTGAAACCGTTACAGCTAATTGGATTCTAAGTGGCTTATTTAAAATTCACTCAAAGTGGGGGGCTATGTTCAAGCCAATTCTTTGCATGTACTGGTTTTCTCACCGGCCGGTAGTCACAGAGTTGTTTAAGGACAACTTGAGTTATTGGCTCGATTTGGGTGATTCCAGTTAGAGGGGAAGAGAGAACCATAACTTTTATAGCTTTAAAGAATTACAGAGCATTTATCAAATATGAGTCAAGACTCTTTGGAAAATGATATTACAAACTGTATCCCAATTGTAATATCATTAAATTAATGATTTAACTAGAAAATATGTATGCTAGTTGGTGTTAAAGTGGAATAGATTGATTAAAGTAAAATAGGTCATAAAGGAAAGGGACAAAGACCATGAATAATTGTGTGAATACAGCAGGAATATCTTAGTATAAGTATATAAAATGCCATATGGAGCAGGCATGAAACACTAGGAACTAGATAGCATGTAAGGAATGAAATATATTAGAACTAAGCAATGTAGTTAAGAGTACAGATATAAGATAGTAAGTTAATGAACTCATACTCGTTTTCGCCTTGGGCGTTATTGAATGGCGGCGTTGTGGCACTCCTGCAGTGGGTGCCCGGCACATTAATTGCCGGTACACTCTAATTAGTCTTTGCACGTGTTGTGCTCTGGCGAATTAACGGCACATTAATTGCCGGTACTCCTAGTTGGCGCCGGGCGCCCGATTTTACTAGTGCCGGTACTCACGATTAATGCTCTGGTACTCTATTAGTGACGACACTCCTGTGGCCGGTATGGCACGTGGTACCGGTACTCCTAATTAGTACTTGGTACTCACGATTAGTACTTGATATACAGCTGTGCCGGTACTCCACCGGTGTGCCCGTGCTCACGATTAATTACTCACGTTACTCTACGATTAGTCACGGCTTGACCTCTCTGTCGGTCTGCCAACTCTTGCTAATCGATGTGGCACGCCATTACTCTCATCACCTTAGGTGCCATTTATTGTTGTGTCTTTACTCATTTTAAATGTCACCAGTTACGAGCATTAACGTTATATGATAAGACTCTGAATAACAAGTGTTGAGTAAAGAAATGGAATATGATAAAGATAAAAGTACCTCTCTGGGCACCTCTATATACATTGTATGAGTACCTACAGGTGCTTTGTACAAATGGAAAATCTCCATCATAATTACCCTCTGAAAGATTTTTCGTATCGGTAAATAAGTATAAGTTTTTGTAATAAGTATGAGATCCAGTGAGTACCACGGGTACCACAAAATAATGAATTAGGAAATGGCACCCACCCGTAATTTTTGTACGACTCAGCTTCAAGTAACAAGATCAAAAATAAAGAATAAGCTTTGTATCACAAGTATAAGTTCCGTAAGACATGTATAAGTTCTGTAATACGCGTATAAGATCTGAAATACAAGTAAGTGCTCCGAAATACAAGTATACGTTCCATAAGACAAATACTTAAGTTTACGCCAATACCGTATAAGATCGAAATATAGGGATGTGCTCCGATATGAAGTATACATTCAAGCCAAGACAAGAGTATAAGTTCCATAATCTGTACATTATAGGATCTAAATGCATTATCCCTTTTCCGTAATACAAGGATAAAGTCAATACCGGAATAAACTACGTAATTACCAAGTATAAGATTTGTAAGACAAGGATAGTACTCTTGTAATCTGAGAGTATAAGATAGGAATTACTAGTATAAAGTTACATGAGTGCCTCTGGTACCTACTGTATACGATTAAATTATATCTTAGTACCTACAGCGGTACCTCTGTATAAGTATAGGTTACGTAGTACCAATAGGTAAAACTATATAGCTGGGATAAGGATGAACTTTTAATTAATTTCTCTACGGTACTTTAAAGCGTAAGGGATAGTTTGTAATGCATTATGTAGGTAAATATCTACCATACCGCCATTACTAGTTGCCTCAATAAGTGTAATCTCAGGTAGTATAGTATAAGTCTCTGCTTCAATTTAATAAAATTATGAAAGACTTGCAAATTTTCAGGTGCACAATTATAAGCATAGGATTAACGAGACTATAAGTCAGAATAAGTAACCGAAATTATACCAAATTAATTGTAAGTAATCTGTATAGCGTAAATATATAGCTCTCACGGAATCTAAAGCTGATGCTCAGATGGCAGTGTGATGCGTGATAAAAGTACCTCAGTCTTAGTATATATGAGGTTGGGGCTGTATATAAAGATGGATCAGTATCAAATCATGTGTCTTCACCGGGAATGGCCTAAGTATCACTTGTCCCTACGGGGGATAATCAATAGATTCTGAAGTAGTTCAAGTATACATCATCTTTAGGAATCACAGAGATAAATTATTATAATTCAGGACTTAAATATGAGTCATAGGTTCCAATATCTATATCATTCATTTGGGCTGAATAAATTAATATGAATCTGAGCATAAATGTGTATCCCTAGGAGGTTTGGAATGAGACCAGTACCAATATTAGTATAGAATCGAGTAAGTATAAATTAGATTATAAGTACCAGGGTTCAATTTTATGTTGAATGCATGTCAGTATAAAGTTGTTCACCAGGATCAATTATGCGTATAAATATGTTCTCATGATTATTCTTGAGGAAATTTTTGATATCTGTTTTCCCATTCATATTAGGTACATTGATTTCAGTATAAGTACATATTCTGTTCATTATAAGTTGCAGAGATGTTCCATCAAGCAGTAGCTTAGCAGTTTTCATCGTTGTGGTGCAGAGAGACATCTAAACTTAACTCTGGTTTGGGCCAACACTATATATCAAAGGTTCATCCTGATAGTTATACATCACGAATATATGAAATTAAGTATAAAGTTTATTTTTCATATCATATACATAAATTAAAATGGATTTTGATATGTGTATAGATATTGATGAACACTACCCAGGTGAGTGATTACCGCAAATTTACCATATCTTATCTTAGTAACTGATCATTTTTTGATTCTAATGTAAAAAAATTAAGCAAAATAAAAAAGCGGTGAAAGATTCCGAGTGTATATGGTCTGCCCCAGAACCTCAGTTAGTGTCTGATCAAGTCGGGTGAGAAGATGGGTTGTAGGAGTAGTGAGAGGGATCGAGGCGCTAGAATCTCAGAGGTGAGAGAAAGGATGGGTAGAAATTTGTTACAAAATGAGATGCATTTTGGTGTTAATTTCAAAACTGAAGGAATGGGACACAATCTGAAGAGGGATAGGGAAGTGAGCCTCACATTCTGGGAAGGAAAGCTATCTGGTGAAGAACTTTCAGACATGGTTAAACTCCCGATATGATAGATCATTCATAATCTTGAGGTGAATTTCATTGATTCCAGCTGATTCATCAGGAATGGGACAAATAGTGATCGAGGCATATTGCCAGGATAACAGAATGGTTTTACCTAGAGCTCGCGAGTGAATAGGCAGGTTGTAAGACCCCAAGAAGCTGTCTCGCTTTTGACCATCCTCCAGAATTGTTCCTTAAATGACCACCAGTAAACCTGTTTTTGCCCTCATTCAGAAAAAAGAAATAAAGTACTAAATGGTAAATATCTCTTTCACAGTTAAACTCTTTCGTGATTACCTTGTGAATAATAAGTGAAGAAGCATTTTTCTAATCTAAATGTATATTAATATCTTTGTTTTCTTCATTCCTTCTTTCTTGTTTCCTTTTTTTCTGTTTATGTTTTTTTGTGATGTAATAAAGGACAATCAATTTTGAAGTTAAATGATTTGACATTAATGGATCAAGTGAGGTTCAATTCATACAGATACATTGGTGCAGAGGACGTAAATGATAAACAGCTGAAATATTAGTTTTTAAGCTGTTAATGCAGAAAGAATCACGAACCGCAATAAATACTTCAGTTCTGGAAGTTTTACCACCAATTGTGTTTAGTTGAAAATTTTGCAGTTGTCGTATTCATTTTAGGCCATTGGCTGTGACCAACTTATTTTGAGTTCGATTGGGAATGCATGATGAGTTAGCGTACTATTAGTTTGATAAAATGATTAAAATACTGATTAAAATAAACTGATAAATTAACATGAAGACATTAATTCGTTTTGGAACCGAGCCATTAAATCATAAGGAAAATAGAGCGAGAAAATTGATTACAAATTAAAGATTCAATGGTGATAATGACCGATTATCTTCAAGATTTGAATTCAGGGGCTGAATTAAATAATCATCGTCGGCTGATAATTCTAATTTTCTTAAACAGTACAATTCAGATAATGACTGAAAACTGGCACATTGGTCATATGTAACGAAACTATTCAGCGGGTTGGGTATATACTATACTGATTCTTCAGTTAGTCAAAAAGATTCTCATAACTTGTTTAAATTATTGTTTAGAAATCATAAGCATCAAAACCGGGTGGAAATAGTTCCAGAATACCCATTCTTGACCAATTTATTTAACTTTAAAGACTATACTTTGATATAACGGCCATATGTGATGCCCCCAGTTGAATTTCAGTCAATTTCTGCTCTATCCAAGTACTAAACGTATTAATATTCTTTTTAAATCTGTCTTTGGTAAAAGATTCACGTGTTTGCCAAGGCTGAATATGAGTGCAGAAAAAATTGAATTAAGAAGGTTAAGGTTTGGAATTTCCAATTTGCAAAGTGAAGAAGGGTGAATTAAAGGATATGGAAGGAAGAAGTAGATTGAGAAAAGATGTGCAAAAAGTGCAACAACACATAGTTAAAGTTAGGATTAATTTATTACCTAAAATGTGTAGTCTAATTATATAAAAGATGAGCTTTCAATTTGATTGCTTCTTACATATATCCTGAAGAACGTCATCTCAGATCTAACTGAAAATAGAGTTATGGCTCTGAATTCAGATCTTCCTTCTTCCCCGGCTTTCTTCGGAATGATTCTTTTCGACAGTTGTCTCAAGTACCGGTATCGACAAAGTCTTCCAGACACTCCTCCGGCCTCAATATCTGCAGTCTCACAATTTTGATCATCATATTCGTCCAATATTTCTGATTGAGCGAAATCTGACTGCCCTTGCCCTTCCCTTGGGGTCGGGGGATTGCATTAATTCCTCACAATCTTCTTCCAAAGGTTCTTATTCCTCTTCCTCATCTTTCTCTGATGATAAGATATTATTTTACATTGTAAAGCTTCCATGGCCATAACCCAATGGTCCGCATCCCTCCAGAAAATCCCGGATAACATGAACCTTACGCCGTTTATTCACCATGAAAACATCAGAATTAATAGATGCACTTGATTCATCTTCCAACTGATGTTTCCTTTCAGGAAAACAAAGATTTTTTTCTGAAGAACTCATTGATGAACCTAACTGCAAGGACGATTGGAAAGGACTCAAGTTCCTTTCAAAACAATTTGTATTATTTCTTTAATGAACACTGCTGAACCCAAAATTCCCTTCCCTTCTCTTCAAGCCTATACAGTATATACTGATTTCAGGGACGGCTCTGGGTCACTACGAGTGGTCCGTAATTCATGATGTAATGTTCATCATAGTGGGATAAGGAGTCATGGGCGACCACGTCAAGGCACTCCATGACTGTCCACGCATCCCACTAAATTATGAATGTTTCCTTGATGCCTGAGGTGACTTGGTCCAAAGTTCCCATTCTTGATCTCTCCGATGCCCGAGGTTGTCAAAGTAGTAGTATGCCCGACCTATATGAGTCATCTGCTCAAAAGTCGTTCACATCGATTAATTCAGCTATCATCCGGGTAGTATTCGGGTTTTGTCTAAACTTGGGTCAATAGCACATGATTATCACGTGAAGTACGGATTATCCCATTCCAATGATCAAAAATTAGCCCACAACAATATCCTACATCTGTTTGGTTCCATAGAAAACCCATGAAAGGAACCTTAAAACTTTTCATACTTCAAACAAAAAGTGAAAACCAAGAACCCCTTTCAACTTTAATTTTCAATCAAGAAATCTACCATCTATGTATACCAAAGTGAAAATAAAAACCCATTAAACAAATCTAATTAAAACTCCTAAAATGAAAACAAGTAATTGTGAAAAAGCCAAGATCATAGAAAGAATGAAAATATGACCTGTAGCTTTGAAGAAATATCTATGTTTTTTTTACAGTATAAAGACCAAACCAACTTCTTCCAATTTCCAATCTAATCAGGTGTAGAGACTTTTTTGAATTTTGATGTCTTCTTGTTGTAGGAGAAGAAATAAAGGGTCCATGACTTTATTTAGTGCTCTAAAATGATAAAATCTATTTCCGTTGCGATCTGAACCCGATTTCGAAACAATGTTACCATCTTTTTCCTTTCTCCTTTTTCTAAATTTTAATATATTATATTTCTATGGAAATCTCAGTCCAATTTTATTTTTATTTTTTTGTGAGATAATCTCAGTCCAATTTACAAACCACATATTTCGTAAAGATTATCTTTTTTTTTTCTTTTTTTTTCTCTTTTTTAAATATAAATATATTTTAAGACTTGTCTACATTTGCATGTCTTGTTTAGTCTTAAATTTAGTATTCATTTATAAGAGATAAATGTATTGTCTGTACAATGACTATTATGATAAACTAAGAATATGATAATCTTTATAAAAATAAAAAAGTAAATAAATAATTCTATTTTACTTTCATGACTTTTACGGTTAAAATAAGTTCATAGTAGCTGAGATACTGCCGTTACTAATATGAATAATACGAATTCAAAGCAATGAAATTGAATTCTTGTACTTACATTTTGGTTGCTTGTATATATGCATTTTATGATTAATAATACTATTTAATCCTTTCATATGAAAAATAAAGAAATATTCAACAATTAAGGTAAGCATCGATTAAAACCGTGGCTAGAAGGCATGTATAATTCTAGCAAGAAGACTTCCACTTTTACTACTTGTAATGATTTTCCAGGAAAAAAAGCACAAATTTAAATTTTTTAAAAATAATAAAAAAAGACCTGTTCAATTCGACGGTAAACTAAGAAAACTATATCCATATTCAGAAGGTTCTCCAAAAATGGAGCTATATCCATATTCAATTGGACGGTAAACTAAGAAAACTATACAATAATAAATTACAAAAAACAAATTATATATAAAGTCTTGTGCTATTACCACAGGCAGGTAAAATCCATTAATTAGATAGTCTATTGCAATATGTTCAACTTATACTTTAGACCTGTTCTTCTCCACAAACATCATATTGGGTTTTATATTTTTACTGGAACTTGAGTTGAATTGTACTTCTTAGATCAATGGAAATGCATCTGTGTAGTAATTCATATTATCTTATTTAAAGTTCTCATGATTAATTTTCTATTACCTTCACCTTGGTTATCGTAAGTTCTTAAAAATACTAAGAAATTATAATCATATTATAATTATTTCGTTTTCCTGGAATTTGATCAGTTGAATTGCGACGCCCCAAATCTCGATGGTACTTTTTTTTTCTTTTTTTTTTTTTTTTTTACCATGTGAACAAAGGTTCACAAACAAGGCCCGTAGAAGCATTGTCTATGAACAAGCCTATGAACAAATTCTAAGTCCTCCTCTTCGTGACGCCTTGGTTTATCCTACGCGATCACAAGACACATCGTGGTGCTGCCTGCACTTCTAGCCTTTGCACGCCAATTTATCGCAGAATCCTGAAATTCTGCCAGGCTAACTTCTATCGCGACTTAGATTTCTCTCGGTTACTTACGTATTCTCTAGCTTCGACTAAACATCGTCCCGACATGAAACAATCTATCGACAGAAAATCTCGCTTGCCAACTTCTTCGCCGCGGACATGAAAGCTTTGTTGCGCACGTGGGGTTCCAATCTCGCCAATCTTTCTTGCGACGGAAAAATTCTATCGCAACACCAATCCTTTCCTCTAGGTGAAACTCTGTCACGACATAGAATCTCCTATCGCGACAGGTCCCCGCCGCACGCAGCCCCCGTCGGCTCACCATAGCCCGTCGTGCACGCACTAGCCTTTCAGCGTGAAGGGCCCCTCCCATGGGCTGAAGCCTGGTCGCGACATGCGGAGACCTCGTAGCGACCTAAGCCTGGCCCAGCCCCAAACCCTGTCACGACACAGAATTTCTATCACGACATAGGGTCGAACGATCTTTGTCGCGATAGAGAAAGCCCCCGCTGTGACCTGCATCACCCAAATTTCGCCTGGAATACGCTGGTGACACTTGAGATCCCTGTCATGACATAACCGTAAGCTTGTCGGCGATCGGGTCACGCATGAGCATCCTAGCCTCGCGCTCATGCCTGTCGTGCGCGCTCAGGCCGAGTCGTGCACCTAACCTGAGGACCATGCAGAAAGTCATGTCGTGGCACATTGTCTAAAAAAACTCGCAACAGAGTAGTGAAACTCGCCGCTATAGAGAATAATTACGCGACTCCAACCTCGGAATTGGGCAAGAAATTTCAACGACAATTCCTTTCCCCGCACTTCCAAACTTCTTTCAAAGCATTTAATCCATGCCACGTTCAAAACATATTCTACAAGCAGTTAAGTCCTGGGAACTCTATTACACTACACTAATCAAGTGCAAAAACAAGTTTTTATTACAAAACTTCTCATTTACATAATCAAAACTTAATGTTCTGTCCAGAATATTACAAAACCAGAAAACAAGCCATAATCTAGCCTTTTCCTCACTAAGACCTCAGATATCTCCACCTCCGGGTGTACCTCCAACACTTGAAAATATTTTCCCACGACGGGGTGAGCAATGCCCAATAGAAAATATCTTCTATAAGGGCTACTCTCCACCTAAGTGCACATGCAATGCCATGTTCACATGTCCACACACATTCAAGCAAAAACATGCAAATTTCTACATGAATGATTGCATGCCATGGCCATCTCTAGAGTCCTCACTGACTCCTTCACACATGCCTTTGCCATGTATGAAAAATCGCTTCAAAACAAAAGATTTTTGTTTTGAAACTCATCGACATTCTCCGACATCAAAATATATCGACAACTTCAAACATAGCTTAGCTGGACATGCTCCCAGAAATGGCTTGACAACCCTCCGATAAATCTGCTTGTTCAAAAGTCATTCCATGCACTCACACCCGATTCACGCAATGTCCCATGCACATGTAATGCTAATGCCACTGCATGGAGTTTACATATTACATGCATACAAAGGAACTACATGGAATATTTAAAAATCATACTTCATGCCAAGCATCATGGGCAACTACATCTACTGTATGTAATTCCTACCCATACATAATCCATATTCATATTTTAAACACACAAATATTAGCATGTTATTCATCAAGCAATCAACATGTAAACTGGATTTTTCAGTCTCAACCTAAGAAAAATGAAGATACACAACCTATTTCAATAAGTGTTACTTCCAAAATTTCCATTTTTTCCACATACGAACTATATTTAGTCCATATTTTCCAACAACTATAACCTCGTCTTAATCGGTGATTTCTTAGAAACATAAGTGAAACTTCGTAAAACTAGTCCTCAACCCACCAACAGTTTGATCAAAAATGTTTTTGAACCAACCCTCCCGCTAGGGCTATAGCTCATGGCCATTGAATGCCTATTAAACAAGGACTAACCATGGTAGGAGAAGACCCCTACCTGTTGGAGCACAGACCAGCCCCCCCTTCAGAAATTAAAGTCCTGCATGGCTCCTCCTTTCTCCCCTTTCTTTTCCTTTCTCTCTATCTTTTCTTTTCTTTCCTTTATTTTTCTTTTCTTTTTTCTTTTTCTTCTTTCTCTCTTCTTTTGTCTTTTCTCTCCTGTCCCTCTTTCCTTTTCTCTCCTATTCCACCGAACTTATTTGGTCTTGGTGGAGAATTCCCTCTCAAACCATTTTGACACTTAACATCTCTTCCATACCAAGTGTCACCCATGCCCACTTGTCCACCACTATCCTCCCATGCATGACAAGAGCATGACACTTGGCTTCCCATGTGCCAAGTGTCCTCTCCTCTAGTGCCACATGGAACCACACCCTCATGCCAAGTCTCACGTTGATTTGCCCATTCGTCTCAAAATAATGCGAAATTTCGACCGCTTCGAATTCGGCGAAATTTGATCGGTGGTACCTAGATTTCGCGAGATGAAAATTACGCGTGATCCTCGTCGTCATTCGAGATCTAGAGAATTTTCCGGACTTATAGTCTGTATTGTAACAGTAACCTATCGTTTCGCATTACTCGGTTTTTCACATGAATTGTCTCATATCAATCAAATGCATGCATCGAAAATATTTACTTTGTGCTATGTAAAGTCTTGATATGTGTTGACCCTAAAAATAATTTTTCGGCCTAACTGGTATTGGAATAGGCCGAATAGATATGTCAGCCCAGGCCCATGAGAATCAGCCCATGAAAAGGTCCAGGGATATTTCTGGAATTTTTAAAAAAAATTCAAAGATACTAGTAGAGAATATTGAGATTGTCTCAAAATCAAAAGATGGATGAGACTTTTTCTCCAAGTCAGGACATGGTAGAGTGCGTGGGCAGTGGTGGAAAGCTACTTAAGGAGCAAAGACTCCTTATTGAAGGCATAGACAGCTATTTGGATAGTGGGTTGGTGTAATTTCTCTAATGAAAAAGTAGGGAAGAGCATTTTCTCCAGAGAAGGAGTTAACTGGAGCAGTTGGCCCTAATGAGAAAGTAGGCTGGTGCAGTTAAATGCCTATAAAATGGAATCAAAGCATCAGAGTGAGGGGCGAATTTAAAAACACTCAAAACCAATGTGAGAGCATTTCAGCATTTCTCTTATTTTTCTACAAGTTCATCAACCGTCTTTTCTAGATTCTTAGCTTAGTTTTACATGTTTTTCTTTACAAGCATTGGTTACTTCAAAGATTTCTTACTTCAGCACTTGATTTTCAATCCAATTCTATAATGAAATCCGTTATTTTTCAAGCTAGTCCGTTAAATTTCCTCTTAACTTTCAATTCAGTCCATGTAGTCTAATTTTCAAGGCATTTTTCTGCTTAGAATCTAGGAAACTGTCAAGGGAACTAGGGGATCCATTTTTTGCTTGAACAAAAATTAGATTTCAACACAGTTTCAGTTCAAAAATACTATAATTTTCTGGCATGTCTGCACATTCACCAATTTATGTGTTTTGTGTATGTTCTAGTGAATTCCACTAGAAAATCCACCGAAGCATATTTTTGGCACACCCAGTGGGACACATCTTTTGTTTTTTATATAGTTGTGCATATTCCACGGTGGGGCCAGATTTTTGCTGAAGAATGCCACCAAAATTAAGGAGTAAGACAACTGTAGAGTCTCCAAACTCAGGATCTGATGCCACGGGAAGTAGTACATGAAAGAAGAGCTCCAACCCTGGTAGAACATATAGAAAACCTGATGAATTCTCTAGTACGGCAATAGGGGAATCCATCCAACAACCCTTTTGAACAAAAAGAAGGAAGGGGTGCAGGTAATGTGTATGTGCCTATTCTTTTCTAAAATAATTCTAACGAATTTCAAGCTCTGATGCAAGAACTAAAGAGCCAGATGAGTGATCATGACTACCTTTATGGAAGAAATGAAGCAGCAAGTTCAATCCATCTTGGAGAACCTTAGAGAAAGGAGGCAACCAAGGCAAGAAGTTGCTTCTAAGCCTAAAAAGCAATTTGCTAACGAACTCGGGGAGTATCATTCTGAGAACCTACAAGAAGCTGGTGAATTTCACCTCTCACCTATGCAGTGGGTGTTAGATACTTTCTCCCATAGGAGACGGTACTGGAGAACGAGTTAGGAAAGACCTAATGTAGCCATGGCCATAGCCCCTCAGAGGATTTTTGGTCAAACTAATCCACTTACACAGCCTAGAGCATATGAAGGGGCTTTTCTTTCAATGAAGGCCCGAGGGGCATCATGCAGCCACCTGCATGAGTGAATGGAAACAAGGGATAGTAAGTTCAACAAGTTCCTTAACAACCTTTTAGGCAACCAACCCTAATACCAGATTAATGAGCAATCAGAGAAGCGATGCAGGAGTTATATGGGCCAAGCCTTAAGGAAATTAGCCGCCTGGAGTTCTACAAACCTTATCCATAAATGATAGACAAGGAGAACCCTTACCCAAGGGGGTATATGATCCTTGATTTCTCCTTGTTCTCTGGAGAAGATGTTTAATCCACCCTAAAGCATGTTGCTAGATTCACTATGCAATATAGGGAATTAGCTAACTATGAGAATTTCTATCATTTCAAGCTTAGACTGTTTCCTAACTCTTTGATTAGGGCAACATTCACTTGGTATACAACATTGCCAAGGAACTCCATTCGAAGTTGGCAGGAGATGGAAAGTAGTTCACTCGCCTGCCCGGCGTATTGTAGAACTGTCCAGATTGACTCAAAGAAATGGGGAGACCACTGATTTGTTCATCTCTCGATTCAAGAATATGAGAAACAAATGCAAGATTCATCTTCCAGAGACAGAGTACGTGAAAATGGCCCAAAGAGGTTTGACCATTCAATTAAGGAAAAAATTCCAAGGTATGGAATTTAGAGATTTTTATGAACTTGCAACTAAGGTGACAAAACATGAGTAGCTACTCAAGGAAAAAAATTTATCGAAGGAAGAAGTCCATGGGAACCTATTGTCAAGAGGTGAACCAGCAAGTAGTAGTGGCAGATCTATCTACTTCATGGACATTCACCTATCCTCTTTTGGTAGAAAAGGCACCTGATTTGTGGAAGAAGGCACAAGTTGTTGGTAAACGGGTTTAGTATACTTTTGAGGTAGTGAAGACAAAGGAAATATTTGATTTCCTGATGAAAGAAAAATTCATTACCTTCCCTAAAGACCACCGGATTCCCAGCAAGGATGAACTAAGGGGAAATACTTGCAATAAGTACCATAATTCATGAAACCACACTACTAATGCATGTTAGGGTTTCAGAAATGTTATACAAGACAGGATCAACAAAGGGATACCCAAGTTCCCTGACAAAAAAAAGGCTATGGCAATTGATGAAGATCCTTTCCCACTAGTGGCTTCAATCAACACTGCGAGCTTTGACCTAAGAGCATTGATAGAATCCAAAAAGGCTAGGAGATTTTCACCAAGTGTCAGGGTAAGAAAGGTATGGATTCCTAAGCAATAATTGACTTATAAAAATGACTCGATAGCAAAAGGAAGAGTTCCAGTAGCCAAAAAATGGAAAAAGAATGGAAGGTATCCATACCATTCATTTAAAGACTCAAAACAGAAGGCAAAGAACAAGAAGTTCTCTAAGGAAAAGAATGCTTCTCCAAAAAAGAGACATGTTTCTCCAAGGGAAAAGAGTATGACCCTTCAAGAAGGAAAATACCCCAAAGGTTTATAATTCTTCCTACTATCTCACCTGTACAAGAATGGCATGCGATGCAACATAAAAAATTTCCTCAAAAGCTCACCAGAACTCAAAAAATGAGAATGCAAGAGACAAAGAGCCATGGAGAAAAGGCAACTTCTTGGAGAAATGCTGTAAGGAAAGCCAAAGGAGGCAAAGAATCTTAAGGAAACTATGCTGCCTAGTCTAGAGAAAACCAGATCAGGAGGAAAAGCTACAGAGAATGTTGAGGCTATTTGTAGTTCAAACGAAGAAACAGATTTGGGAACTATTCTAATATGTACAAAACCTTTTTCCTTGAATTATTCTACTAGTTCTCTGACTTTTCCAGCTTTCTTCAAATTAAAGGAAATGGAGGAAATCCTAGTAGAAGTGAAACATAAACAATCTATAGTAGATGAAGGTTGCATTTATAAGGGGATTACCATTGAACTCTCCAAAGAAAGCAGGCCCCAAAAGGTGATACTTGAGAAACTCTCTATGGAAATGACGAGGCACATAAAGCCTTTGTACGTAAGAGCCCATCTCAATGGCAGACCAGTATCCAAGGTACTGATAGATAATGGATCAACGGTAAATGTAATGTCATTGAGGATGCTGAGAGCTTTTGGGAAGGAGCATTAGTGATCCGATAGAAACAGAAGTGGTTGCGTCTACCTTTACTGGAGAAGTATCCCAGACCTTGGGGATACTACCTATAGATATCACCATTGGCAACAAAACTGCATTATCTACCTTCATTGTGATAGACTCTACTACAAATTACAACATTTTGCTATGGAGGGACTGGATTCATTCCAACTGGAGTGTGACGTCCTCTCTTCACTAGTTCTTACTATTTTAGAAAGGGTAATGAAGTGGAGTTGGTGCAAGCAGATAAGCAACCCTTCATGGCGGCTACATGATCTATGAAAGCTAGGTATTATGATCAAGAATTCGGTCTAATCAAGCTCACTAGTAAAATGAAAGATGGGGTCCCAAGGAAAGCATACATGGACTCAAAAGGCTCTATAGAAATCCAAAAAGGAGGCGGCCAAACTCCTAAAGGTGACTACAATCGTGCCTTACATGCCTATTAGTGGTCCAATCATCGAGGAGATCGATGATGACTAATTTCTCTCAAGAAAAAGGCAATAGCTGCAACTGTAAAATTCAAAATGAAAATGCAATATATTGTTGAAAGGATTGAAGAAGAGCACCCTAGGACACCTATGGGGCTGAGATTATTTTTTGAAAGGGATGAATATGAAGAAGATGAAGAAATACATATAAAGGATTTGGAGCATGCCCCTCCTAAGTTCGAAGACACGCAGCCTCAAGTACACGAACCCATGAAGGAAATGAACCTTGGCATTATGGAGGAGCAGAGGATTACTTATATTAGTTCCTTACTACCTTCCAACTTGAAGGAAAGGATTATTGCAATATTACAGGAGTTCAAAGACTGTTTTGTTTGGAATTATGACAAGATGCCAAGGTTGGACGGGATCTTGTTGGAACACCTCTTGCCTATCAAGTCGAAGTTCCACCCCTTTCAGCAACCACCCAAAAGAATGTCTAAGGAGGTAGACCTGAAGGTGAAAGAGGAGATTGAGAAGCTTTTGAAGGCCAAATTCATCATACCTACAAGGTATGTGTAGCGCCCCCATACCCAACCCGACCCGGAGGCCGAACCGGATCCGAGGACATGGACCAATTTTACCATATATACATTTTCAAATACTATAGAAATAAATGTCACATAATCATTTTGATTCAAGAGGGCCCACCGTTTTCTCAATTAACACATTCATTCAATATGGCATGTATGCCCTTTCAACATTATCATTTACAAAACATTATCAGAGTTCATCTCCACAAATAAATCAAATATGTTCTTCCCATGAAAACTTATTCATTTTTGGTTTCATTACAAAAAGGATCAAGTAATGTCATGGGATGAAATGTATGCATGAGACGAAGAGTTTACTTATACTCTGCATGATTCGACAATGACTTTGAACTCTACTGTCTTTGCTCTTGTCCCTAGTCACTCGGTACCTACGCGATGATAGAAACAATGCGCTAAGCATTTTCATGCTTAGTGGTTCTATGCAATTCTCTCTTCATTTCAATTAAACACAAATATGCAGCTTTTCTAAAACAATGTTTCGACACAATTTCAATAGTCCATGCAATATACATTTTATATATGTCCTTATTTCACATACTTTCATTTGCAAATCAATTGATCACTTCAAAGTATACAATTTCATATGCAATATTTCATTCGAAACTCAAATCATGCATTTCACACATTAACTTATAATTTTTCCCTTAAACGAATTTAACCATTTCTTTCGATGCCTAGATAACGTGAATCACAAGATCAGTTCGACGGCTGTCAATCGCTAAAAAACATTTTATAACACAGTACGGTCCGCTGGGCTACTGACTGGTTATTTAAAAATCATTGTGTGTACACTACCGATACTATTCCGCTAGTCTACGAATCAGTATGCCACTATATTTCATTTCATTCACAAAAGACTTAGTTTCGACCCTATTGGTATAAATTAATCTATCCTTAACTCGAATACGATTTGATTACATTCTATTAAGGGCATTAAAACTCAATCATAATAATTTACAATATTGTATATACATTTATACCCACATAATACATTTTGATGCTCATTCAATTTTTATGGCAATGCATTTGAAATCAATTTTCCCAAATCGATTAAAACAAATCATATATGCAGTTTTCTTGAAAATCATTTCAACCAACTATCACAAAACCTGAAATAAGAAGAGAGGTATGGAGAACAAACCCAAAAGGTTGTCGCTCCACGATTCCTATCCCTAATCCCTGCTCTTGGGTCGCCCTCGCCTACCAACCCTAATCCGATCACAATTAGAGAACAATATTAGTTGGTTTATTTAGGTTTCTAGTTAGGTTGTTTTCTACCTAACTTCCTTCAAGTAAAATTTTCTGGGAAAAATGGGCCACATTTTACCCAATTTCCTTCAAGTCCATTGTTCCCCTATAAATCTATTTTATTCAGAAATTGGAATCATCCAATTCAGAGCACTGAAACTCAAGATATGTTCAAAACAATCGGGACTACTCTATTTTCAAAACATAACAAGAATTTACCCGAAAATAAAGCTTTGACAAATTTCTAGGTCCAATGGGGTCCAAATTTGAATACACTTATTTCAAGGAGATTTTTTCTCTAGAAGTCTAGTTTACCCAGAAATTTGAATCACTCAATTTGGATGAGTGAAACTCAACTTATGGCCTAGATACCAAAACTAAACCAGAATTTGCCCGAAAATAGAGCCTCACTTTGATGAATTTCTAGGTCCAATGGGGTCAAAATTTGAATACACTTATTTCAAGGAGATTTGTTCTCCTAGAAGTCTAGTTTACCCAAAAATTTGAATTACCGATTGATATGATGGACAAAACAAAAACATGGGTTTTGGAAAATTTTGATAGCATCTTCCCTAAAACCCCAACATTTCCTTTATACAAAAATTCCTCAAAACCAATCCTAACCCAAAATCACTTTGAAACTTAAGCCAAAACTGATCTACAACCATTTAAAACACTTATATTCCAATTTAGGGTTTTCATCAAACCTAAACACAACATTAAAGGGGTTAGGGTTACTTTCATACCTTTAATCTCTGTCTTTTCACTTCCTTCTTCTTCATTCTTCTTTGTTTGACTCAAATCCTTGGAGAGCACAAAGCCAACTTGGTCTCCTCTTCTCACTCTCTCAACCATGCCCCAGTTCTCAATGTGAAGATATTCCCAAATGAGAAATTCTATTCAAAGAGCAATTTTTAGTCTTAACTCAAAACATTCACTAGGCTTGTTTGGCTAGCACATTATTTCCTCATTTTTCATTTTTTTCATTTTAATACTTCTTTTCTTTTCATTTTCTATTCAACTTATTACCCTTCTTCCATTTTGGCACATACACTTCTCATTTATGACCCTTGGGTCCTTATTTTGATATTTTACCAATTTAACCTTAATTATTTTATAATTTTTGGGTTTTATCATTTTTTTGTTCTTTAACAATATAAATTCCAGAAAAATACAATTTAACTTATTTTATACCCTAAACATGTTATAAAAATGTTAGGTTATTTTTTGGGCGTTACAGTATGTGTAGTGGTTGGCAAATATTGTCCCTGTAATGAAGAAGAATGGGAAACTTAGTGTTTGTGCAGACTTTAGGGATTTAAATGTTGTCACTCCTAAAGACATGTATGTAATGCCTATTGCTGACATGGTAGTTGACTCCACTGCAAATAATGAATTATTGTCCTTCATGGACGGTTTCTCTAGGTATAATCAAATCCTAATAGTTGTTGATGATATCTAAGACTACCATCAGATCTCCAAGTTCCTTAGGAATGTTTGAATGGTCGGTCATGCCCTTTAATTTGAAGAACACTAGTGCAACTTACCAAAGGGCTATGAATGCCATCTTTCATGATATGTTAGGCCACCACATGGAGATTTACATCGATGAAATTGTGGTTAAATCTAAGAAGGTCGCTCGAACATGTGAATCATTTAAGGAAGAGTTTTGAAAGGATGGGACTCCATTAACCAAAACTCAATCCACTCAAATGTACTTTGGAGTTCAAGTTGGAAAGTTTTTAGGGTTGATGGTTCACCAAAGAGGAGTGGAAGTGGATCAAAACAAAGTCAAGACCATTGTTTCAGCCAAGGTGCCCCAAAATAAGAAAGAACTTCAAAAGTTCTTGGGTCAGGTGAACTATTTAAGGAGGTTCATCTCTAATTTGGCAGGGAAGACTAAACTATTCTCTGACCTAATCAAGCTGAAAGAAGTGGAAGACTTTAAATGGGAGGAACAGCACCAAGCAACTTTTGATGGAATCAAAGGCTACCTTTCTAAGTCCCCCTATTTTAATGTCACCTCTAAGGGGTCAACCTCTCAAACTCTATCTATTAGCTACAAAAGAGTCTATAGGATTCCTTCTAGCACAAAATAATTTTGAAGGCCATGAGAAAGCTATTTACTATTTGAGTAGGGTCCTAAATTCAACATAAACAAGATATACACCCATTGAGAAGTTGTTTTTGGCCGTATACTTTGCATGTACAAAATTGAGACATTTCTTGATCAAGTCTCAAGTGTATGTGGTCTCCTAAACCAACTTGATCAAATACATGCTAAGCTAACCCTTAATCACTAGACGAATTAGGAAATTGTCCCTTACTTTGTCAAAGTTCACCTTGGTCTGTTTTCTACATAAATCGGTCAAAGGGCAAGATTTAGATAACTTTCTAACTGATCATCCTTTATTAGAAATCAAACCAGAAAATGATGTGGAATTAGGGATATATGAAGTAGAAAGACGGCCTTAGGTTCTTAAGTTTGATGGCTCTAGCAAGGAGAATTCCATTAGAGCTGGATAGTAATCATCTCACCAAAAGGAATAAAAGACTACCCTAACTTTCAACTTGGCTTTCAAGTGCACCAACAATCAAGTTGAATATGAGGCTTTAGTGATCGATTCGGGAGATCTGCTGAGTCCTCGGGAGCATAAGAGGTACATATCATTGGGGACTTTCGATTAGTGCTTTAGCAGCTAACAGGGGAATATAAACGCAACAGCTTACTACTAGCTCCTTATTACACTGCTTCTACTCAATTGTTAGATTCTTTCCACTCCATGGATTTTGAATACGTGCCTAGGGAATCTAATTGGGAAGTGGATGAGATAGCACAAGTAGCCTCAGGTGTGAAGATGAGCGAAGAATTGACTCATAAGGTCATTGTGCTGGGAAAGAGGAATCACCCCTCAATTTATGAAAGGGGAATCATATTAGAAGTCATCAGTACATATGCAAATGTTGTAGGAGACTGGAGAATTAAGATCGGAGACTATTTAGAAGATCATAACAGGTAAGTCCCCTGTAGGGTGAAAGCTCAATCGCAGAACTTCGTCCTATTGGAAGGGAATTATACAAAAAGGGACCAGATGGGTTACTGCTCAGATGCCTATCCTTCCCAGACAGCATGGAAGTGATGAAACAAGTTCATGAAGGGGTCTATGGAGCCCATCAAGCCAGGATAAAAATGTGATGGCTGATAAGGAGACATGGCTATTTATGGCCAACCATCCTAAGTGAATGCATCAATTACTCCAAGAATTGCCAACAATGTCAAAAGTATGGCAGCATATAAAGGATACCTGCTGTGGAACTACACTCAATTGTGAAACCATGGCCTTTCAAAGGATGGGCCATGGACTTAATTGGGAAAATCTACCTAGCTTCATCAAAGGGACACAACTTCATCTTAGTTGCTATAAACTACTTCACTAAATGGGTGGAGACAGTACCCTTTAAGAAGGTAGAGTAGAAGGATGTGATCCAATTTATCAAGGAGCGAATCATTCATGGGTTTGGAATTCCTTAATCTATTACAACCGACCAAGGCACCATGTTCACTGGGGATGAGATGACTTATTTTGGCAAGGACTATGACATTCAACTCATTAGATCCACTCCCTTTTGATGCCTAAGCAAATGGGCAAGCATAAGCTTCTAACAAGGTGTTGATAAAAATTTTGGAGAAGATACTGGAGGATAATCCTAGAGATTGGCACATAATTTTATCTGAGACCTTATGGGATTATAGAACTTCTAAAAGAGATTCTACAGGGCTAAGTCCTCACTCTCTAACCTATGGGCATGTAGACCAATGGAGGTGTGTTCCTTCTAAGGGTATCCATGTAATGGCCTTAATCCCAGAATACAAGTGAGGGGCCAAGTGATGATGGAACTTAAGGCATTGGATGGGAAGAGATTACAATCGCTCAACCACATCATGATCCAGGAAAAGAAGGTGGCTCAAGCCTACAACAAGTGGGTCAGAATAAAGAATTTTGAAGAAGGGGAGCTCGTTTGGAAGGTGGCACTACCTATCAATTCTAAAGACTGAGAAATGGGGAAATGGTCTCCTAACTAGGAGGGACCATATAAGGTTCACCAAGTACTGCCTGGAAATGCCTATTGGCTATCAAGCCTTGAAGAGGAGCCACACAAAAAGTTCATCAATGGGAAACACCTTAAGAGATACTTTCCCACAATGTGGGAAATGCTGGACACTACCAAGAAGAACTAAGGTAGGGAATGAGGGAATAACAAGCAAAATAGGTCCTATTGACCATTTTTGGATTGGAGAAACTATTCCTAGTAGTTACTTTGAGTGATAAAGTAGGTTATTTTGGCCACTCACTGCTCAAACCTTTTGTATTCCTCAATGTCATACTTGGTATACCCTCATTGTTTTGTGAATAAATAAAGTAGGTCCCATGGCCACTTTAAACCTGGGGAAGTGCATACTTATATTTGATTGGAAGGTTAAAGTAGGCTTTCTGATCCATATTAATCCTAAATAAAGGCTTTTCCCCAAGAATGGGCTTATTGTGTATCAATTCTCCAAAAGTAAGTTCCATGACTACTTTAGGACTAGAGAAATAGGGATGACCTAGTGATAAAGTGGCTTCTTGGCCATTACATTCGCCATCACACTAATTTCTCCAAGGGTGTTCTTGTTTCCTCTTCTGACAGTCCCATTACGTTTTGGTGATTGGCAAAGAGCTAAATAGCTCTGCTGGATAGATTTCTCGTTCTCACATTCATGCTTTTCTCCAAAAAGTCTACTTTATGTCCTCATTTTCCTAAAGTTGGTTCGGTTCCAAGATAGGATTTTAGGCAGTAAATTAGCCTTTGGCCACTTCACCTCAGAAACACAAATTTCTTCAAGTTTCCCTATTTAATTCTCAAGGAAGACTTCTTGACCACATTAAGATTGGGGGAATAGGGATGGAAATATCCGAGTGAATAAGGTAGGCCTCTAGGTGATTAGTACCCAAAAAGTGCTATTTTGAACCCTATTTATTATAGGTTTTGAGTGCTTTTGTATACTAATCATTCTAATTAACCCGATTTACACATTACGGCCCCCTACTATTTGCAGAATGATCACATTTTGTGGCAAATTTTGCAATTTTTAAGTAGCCATCTGAGCCAACATTGTCAGTCGCCCAAACATGAAGAATTTGAGTCAAACTCAACACCATGTGACGGGAGACCAAGAGAGAAGAGCAAAATGTGAAGAAATAAGAAAAAGAGGATGCAGGAAGGTGCTGCAGATGCGCTGGGAGCAGATTCAGGATGGTGGAACAATGAATTTCACAGGTACGCCGCTATCTTAATGAAGTTACCGGGCATACGAAAATTTGAAATTTCAATATGCATCAAATTTTCGCTTAAGCTAGCGCAATTGCTTACCTTATAAAACTGATCGTCATAGCTTTAAATTTTTGGTTTTCGCTTTATTTATTGCTACTGATATATAAAATTCTTTTCGCTATATAGCGAAATTCACTTTTCATAGAGAAAATCCTGTCCCTGTGTTTTTGATGTTTTTGATTCCAAACGACCTCGTTTTGATTAATTACCATTTTGTCCCTATTGTAATTTCATATTTTAGGCCTTTTTGTCATTTCACATATTGGGAATGGCTATATAAGCCAACTTATAGCTTTTTGTAACCCTAACTTTCAATCTTTCAGTACACGGCAGCTTTTGTTCCAGTTTTCTCTCTTCTCTCTCCTCTTTCTCTCATTTTCTCGGCTACCAAACACTCCTCTGAGGATGACAACTCAGAGGATGCTTATCTAGACCTCTTCCTCCTTGAAGAGGAGGGCTATCAAGCTTGGATTTGAGGTAAACCTAGATACTGCTTTTATCGTGAGCATTTATTTTCATTTATGTTCCTATCCTTCAATTAGTTTAAATCTCCTAAATGCATCTTGATTGACCAATATTTGGCAATCTTTTAGGGTTCATTGGATGCTTATTGTTAGATTCAATGATATCCATTAGTTGCCTTCTATTTGTCACTGTGAGATGAGTCCAGGAGGTAGGTTTTCACTGTCTGGGACCATGAATGTTTGTTAAATGTCATATTTCAAAAGGGAAAATCATAGGTTTAGTTTTAAAGCTAAATGAAGATCCAGCTTCAGGGGAAATGACTATATGTTGCGCTCCCCAATGCGAGGAAAAAGACCCGAGGACATGTTAGTTGCCTTAAAACCCTAAACCTGTGGCCCAAAACTTCAAGGATTTTTATTTTACATTTTATTTTATTTATTTTCAGTTTGCAAACCACCAACCCATTGTTTTTATCACCACCTTAAAATCCAAACCAAATTCACCATTTTTACTTCACTTAAATCATTTGTATGAAGAAACCTTATCCCCGTGTTCGAATTTCTAGACACTACACTGCAAAGAGTTTCGACTACGGCAGTAGGAGGAACTTAGGATACAAATTTTGTTGATTCCGGATCACCCTACCATGGCACGAATCACTAGGCCACTGGGTATACATATTTCCTCAAACAAAGCACTTAGACAAGTTCATGAGATGGTATCATAATCACTAAGATTGAGGAATGAAATGATAGATGAATGGAAAGGTCCTATAATCACTCTAAGATTGAGGAAATAAGCCCTCATAGGAGGCAGTGGGCCTTGTAGCCACTGCGACATTCAACATAAGCAGAAATGAAGGGAAATAGTATACAAAATCAAGAAATTTGGACAAGGAATGAAGAAGTTATGCAAGCTATAGTCATTGTCACGACCACAAAAATTCATGGTCGCAACCATGAACCTCTTTTGCAACCACACTGCTTACACCTCTCAGACGCGACCATGAACCTCTTCAGCCATTGTTTTCTGAATATTTCAAAAGATAATTCAACCTAAGTCACAATACACCCCGTGTGGTGAACTTCTCAATGTGGTCATGACCACAGTGCTTCATGGTCTCGAATATGACACAAGAGATGGATAAAGACTATGATGAGTTTATAATATTATAATAAGATATTATAATATTATAATATAAAATTAATAATATATTATAATATTATAATATTATAATAATATAGGAATGGGAATAGTTTATTGCATGCCAAATTTTATGATGAGTCTTAAAGACATACAGCAAGATGTTAAAATAGGAATTAAAACAAAAGTATATGAACAAGTAAAAGGTAGTAATTTAGTAATTAATATAGGATTTATCGGAAGATGTACAAATTATGCAGATAATAAAGTAAAAATAAAAGTAGAAGATGTAGTAAATCTGTTAAATACCAAAGGGGTAGGAATGATTAAACCAGAGGCAATAAGTACAGAAAATTTAGTAGGATTAGAATGGAATTTAGAAGATTTTGTAAAAGAACACAAACAATTATACCAAAATAGTTTAGGAAAAACCAGTATAAGATTTATAGACTATAAAAAAATGACATCCACCAAGAAAGTGAAGAATACCAAGAAGAATTAACATAAACAAAAACAAACTGGAACTCTAGAAGGAAGAAATAATCCAATAAAAATAATACTTTACGAAGCAGACGGATTAATAACAGGAGAAGAAGATTTATTAAAGATAGACATTAGCTTTAAGAAAAGGAAAGATAGAAGAAGACGAAAGATTAATCTATGATACCTTAGGAAACATTGTAGTCATAAAACTAATAGAAGATGATAATGAACCATAGAATCAGATAAAGAATTATGAAGGATGGATGATGGATGAAGAAGTAAGTAGTGTAGCTTCTCCTACACCTTTTACTAGAAGCCAACCTATGGAAGCAAGACACAATAGAGGAGGAAATTTACCTAGACCACAAGTAAATTATAAACAGACTCGACCTTGCTTCTAACTCATATATGAATCTATACACTATAGACTTAAAGGAAGACCTTACCCAATAGAAAAACCCTATAAGTTCCAAGAACATGCCTCAAGACAAATACTAAACATAGCAGCTCATGATCCACAATTACGGTGTGACGCCCAGAATCCCGAGGGTATATATTTTTTTTTTTTTCATTTCCAACACACCACATATTCAACATAATTTAGTCCTTTTACTACAAGGACTTCAAGAAACCCAGAAAACTAACCAAAATATATTTATCATGAAATAGAGTTTAATTACAACTCTTAAATTCATAAAATTACAGAAAATACAATATACAAAACAAGGCATTTCTAGCCTTCTCTTCACAACTGAGGCTCAGAGCTTCGATCATCCAAGTGGCACTTTAGTACCGAAAAATGGTTTTCCCCAATGCATAGTGGTGAGCAATGCCTAGTATTAGAGAAAAATCTCCTACGAGGGATACTCCCCACCTAAGTGCACATGCAATGCCATGTTCACAATTTCACACACATTCAAGTAAAAATATGAAGATTTCTACATGAATGTCCACATCCATACCCCATGTCTCGAGTCCTCACTTGCCCTCACACATGCATTTCTGCCATGTATGAAAACTATTTCCAAAACAAATGATTTTGTTTTAGTTCTCAGTGAAGGTCACTGGGACAGACCATTAAATGTTGACCACCCGATATTTTTCTCATTGAAAAACCCGATAAAATCCATGGACAACTCGAGAGATTTATTGGACAGACTCCGATAATCATGGTGGACAACCTTCCGAGAAAAACCGCTTGTTCAAAGCCATGTTATGCACTCACACCAACATTATTCACGTTATGTTCAAAGCCATGTTATTCATGTTATGCACGTGAAATGCAATGCTACTGCATGGTGTTTACTTGTTACATGCATGCATATACCAACATTATTCTCACAAAACTGAATGTTCTTCGAACAAGAATTAAATCGCGTAAATCGGATTTTCTTTCCGTATTTTCTGGCCAGAAAAACCAATTACATTACTCTATTTTTTTTCATTAATAAAAACAGATAAGTATCAAACAACAAGAATTAAATCATGCAACTAATTTTTTTCCAGGGGATTTCAGTCAAAATAAATAAATAAATAGTATGCATTACTTCCATTTTTTTTCACACAAAAACAGCATGTTATTCAAACAAGAATTAAATCATGCAAACTAGATTTTTGTCCAGATTTCCAGTTCATAAAATAGCATGCATAATGAGCATTTTTCACACCAAAAACTGTATGTTATCAACTAATAAAATAGACATACAAACTGGATTTTCTATCCGCGTAACTATAAAAACAAAGAAGCATGCGGTCCGGAAGAAACACATTCAAAGAAGCTCAACTCACCCCTAAAACTCAGCTGAAACCAAATGAACCTAGAACCCAAGGCTGGTCTCCAAACTATTTTGAACCAGCCCTAATTTTAGGGCAAAGCTCCATGGCCATTGAATGGCCCCTAGATAAAGGCATCCCAAGTAGGAGAAGAACCCTACCTCTTAGAGTATAGGCAACCTCATTTTCTTCCTTCTTTTCTTCTTTCCTTCTTTCTTCCTTCCTTCCTTTCTTTCTTCCTTCTTTTCTTTCTTTGTTTCCTTCCTCTCTTCTCATTCTAACAACTGATTTTCTTCCTCCTAAACCACCAACCTGCTTGGGTTAGGTGGACACCACCTCAAACCGATTTGACACATGGCATTACGCCAGGTATGGTTCTCCATGGCTCTAACTCATCCCACTACCATGGCATGACACATGGCTTCCACCCAAAGCAAGTGTCCTCCTCTCTTTGTGCCACATGGCACCACAATTTCGTTAATTATCACTCAATTATTCATCCATTCGCCTCGAAATACATGAAATTTCATTTGTCTGGAATTAGCAGAAATTCGTGCTAGATTTATGAGATGAACTCAATGATGTAGTCTGTGTCGTCATCCGAGATCTAGAAAAATTTCTAGGCTTACCTTCTGTACTGTGGCGATAGTTTATCATTTCGCATTATTTTGGGTTTTTACATTTCGTCTCGAAATTCACACACATATACATACTAACACATACATATGCAACAATCATCTGCCAATTAATGACTAAAACCACTTACCTCCATCCTCAAAGAGGAAAGGAATACTGGTACGCATCGTGTCTTCACGTTCCCATGTTGCCTCCTCGATTCCTCGGTGCTGCCACAACACCTTCACTAGCCTCACAGTCTTGCGTCGCAAAACTTGATCACGACTATCCAAAATACGCACAGGTCCCTCCTCGAAGGTCCCATATGCATCAATAATAAGCTCTCCCCAATCCACTACATGAGCTGGATCTGGAGTATACTTCTGGAGCATGGAGACATGGAACACCTCGTGGACACCTAATAAGCTCGGCGGTAGCGCCAACCGATACGCAACTGTGCCCACCTTCTCTAGTATCTTAAAGGGCCTGATATACCTCGGCAACAACTTCCCCCGCTTTTCGAACCTAACCTCTCCTTTCTTAGGCATCACCTTCAAGAAGACGTGATCACCTACCTCAAACTCTAGAGGTCTTCAACGTCTATTAGCGTAACTCTTCTACCGGCTCTGAGTCATGAGAAGACGCTGTCATATCAAACCCACCTTCTCCGAGGTGTCTCTAATCAGATCCAGACCGGTGATAGAGCTCTCTCCCACCTTCGTCCAAGTAATTGGTGACCGGCATGGCCTCCCATACAGTGCCTCAAAGGGTGTCATCTGTATACTCGCTTGATAACTATTGTTGTAGGCAAATTCCACTAAGGGTAAGTGCTCCTCCCAGTAGCCCCTATGATCTAGAACACATGCTCGCAACATGTCCTCTAAAACCTGGATGGTCTCTCCGACTGACCATCTGCCTGTTGATGAAAAGCGTTGCTCATGATCAACCGCGTCCCCATAACCTTTTGGAAGCTCTTCCAAAAGCGTGTTGTAAACCTGGGATCCCTATCCGACACTATGGACAGGTACTCATGTAGTGTTTCTTCTCACGCACGTATGGCACAAATTCCTCGAAGTGAGGTCACATCCGCCTTCCTTTGAAATGTGCCAACAGTGGCGAGTCCACAATCACCCATACCGCGTCATGCCTCCGTGGTGTCCGTGGCAAGTGGATCACAAAATCCCACGTAAATGACATGCTCCCGCCCACTTAGCTACCCACGGGCTGGTAGCTATTGACTAATGCTCGGCCTTTACTGGCGGCGTGTCGCGCTGCCTCTTGACATTGAGACACCATGAACAAAGTCTCAGATCATCGCTATCCCTTCGATGTCTGGCGGCGAAGATCATAACATCTTTGTGCCACACGGATGTGCGTGATCGGGAGCAAAGGAACTCCCTGAGGATCTCTTCCCTCAAATCCGTCAACTAGGGAACCACTACTAATCCCCTATACCGAAGACTACCGCCAGTGTGTATAGCCTAGCCTTACGTTAGCGTACTTTGTGTGCGAGTCCTTGATGGGCCAGCGAAGCCATCAACTCCCAGGTACCTAGCTTGTCTTATCACTGAAGTCTAAACTACCCCATTATCTCGAACATACGCCTCTTGAGAAACTATGGTAGCGGTGCCCCATGACTTACGGTAGGTGCATCGGCCTACATTTACCTTACCATGGTGGTAATGCAACGTGAAGTCATAATCCTCCAAGAAATCCATCCACCTGCGTTGCCTCATGTTGATGTCCCACTGCGTGAAGATAGACTTCAGACTTTTGTGGTTTGAAAACACCTCAAACTTCTCATCGTATAGGTAGTGGCGCCAAATCTTCAAGGCAAAGACTATGGTCGCCAACTCCATGTCGTGCGTGGGGTGGTGCTCATGGTTTTCAATTGTTGGGAACGCAGCTACTCATCTCACGGACTGCATCAAGGCCTTATCCAGTTGATCCTTTAGGCATCCTGGCTCTGATGTACCTTTGTCCCCTTTCCGGGACTATCAGAATAGGAGATGAAGTAAGCCTCCTCTTCAATGTTTGGAATGCCTTCTCTCACAGGTCATTCCTCAGATGAGCCTCCTTAGGGTCAATCTAGTCATAGTTACGCTATCGAGAGAAATCTCGAAACCTCCTATAGTACCTCGCCAATCCCAAGAAACTGTGTATCTCAAAGATTGACTTCGGTCTCTCCCAACTCATAACAGCCTCAACCTTCTCAGGGTCTACTAACACTCCTGAAACTGACACTATGTGCCCCAAGAAACCCACCTCGTGGCAAACTCACTTACTAAACAGCGTATAGCGGTGCCCACCAGGTACATTTGAACCACCCTTAAATGATCCTCATGCTCCTCCTCCGATTAGGAGTAGATCAAAATGTCACCACAAACTGATCTAAATAGGGTTGGAACACCCTATGCATGAGATCCTTGAACGTTGTTGGTGCATTCGTCAAACGAGGGCATCATAAATGGCTGAAGTGCCCATATCGTGTCAGTATTGTCTTGGGATATTTGCCCTTACCTGCTCTCAGCCCGATGAAAACCGATTGCAAGGTCTATCTTAGAGTAGACTCGCGCCCAAATCAACTAATCAAACAAGTCATGAATCATCGATGGTGATCTGATTCTGCCAGTCGTAACCTGTTATTATCGGAGTAATCAATGCGATCAAAAGGTCTTATCCTTCTTCTTCGCAAATAAAACTGGAGCGCCCATGGTGGTGCTCGGTCTGTAAAACCCTTGGCAACTCCACAATATCTGAACCTTGAGTTCTGCTGACTCTTGGCACCATCTTATGCAGAGGCATAGAAATGGGCGACGTACCAGAGTGTAGCTCAATGTGGAAGTTTCATCCCTCGGCAGAGGTAATCCCGGTAGCTCATCCGAAAAAACATCCTTGTATTCTCATACTGCCGAGAGCCAGATCAAGATCTGTGCCTCAGTCCTCTAGGGTAAAGCTAGCCTTGACCCATCAGCTACCCATGCCATACAGAGTCATACACGACCTAGAGGCGAAGCATCGTGTTGTCCCCTAAAGCATTGACACGAGTGCTAGTCCTAAGTGTGAGTGGTAACTCTCCCTATGCTCACAATCAGCCAATGACTCGATTGTGGAGTGGCAGTCCATCCCAGGATGACAGTGAAATCTGGTACCCCCTGTCCATGACCCTCATGTCCTTTGTGGTAGAATCCTGAGGATCTCTATTGTAACCCCGACATATCATATCCACACTCACCCTAGTCCCTAGGGGAGAACTCACATGCATCGGCTCTTCCAAGCTCTTAACCTCTAAGCCCAATTTGACGATGAATGAATGCGATGCACCAAAATCAAATAATATTCTTGCCCATAGGCGAGATAGCAAAAACATACCACCATGGGCTGGTTGATCTATTGAAACAGGGAGTGGCATGATGGAGTAAGCAGCGCCCTAGGTCCCCGAAAGTCTGGCTTTTGTGAGCATCCTCAGGCCGGAGTGCTGCGGCCTCTCTAGCCCATCTATGTAGCAAGGACACGGCACCACAGGACGATCTTGGTTCTCTTGCACCTTGTAGGGTTAGAAGGAACATATTGCGTCTATGCACGTCCCACTAATGACTGGGACTGAGGCGTCCCATGGTCCTGAGATCCCTACCTCTGAGGGCAATCCCGCCTCACACGTCCATGCTGATGGCAATGGTAACATGTGATCGGCTCGGGCTGAATGAATCTGGTCTAACCTTGGTTTTGATAATGTGACCTGTCCTGAAACCCTCATAGGCCCCAGATGCCCTCGCTTCTTTCTGGCCCCAGGAAAAAGTTTGGCTCTCCTTTCTCTTACCACTAGTACCCGCATCTCGGATACTCCCTGCATCCTTTATCTCTCTCTCTATGGCCATAGCAGTCGTGACCATAGAGTCCATATCCTATATGAGGAATCCCGCAATATTGCCCCGGATGGACAACTTCAGGCCATCCTCAAACTTCTCGCATAGCCGTATCTATGTACGTAAGTCATCCACCCCAAAACATGCAGCTCGGTGAACTTGGCGACGTATTCAAGCACCGTCCTACTTCCTTGTCTTAACTTAAGGAACTCTCAAGCCTTCGTATGCCTGGAAAATGCCGGGAAAAACTTGCTCATGAAGAGCCCTCGGAACTCTCCCCAAATCATCATCTCTAGGTCCCTTGAGACCTTAGCCCAATCCCACCAAATCTAGGATTCACCCTCCAGCTTAAACATAGCTAGTATGATCCTCGTGGCATCGGAGGTGATCCCCATGGCCTCCAAAACCCTCTCGACCTGTCGGACCAATGGTCGGCTACCATCGGATCCCCTCCTCCCCTGAATGATGGAGGATGATGTGCCATAAACCTCTGGAGGTCACTTGGTCCTCCCTGACCCCCAACTGCACTAGCTTGTGCAATGGCAACAGCTGCACTAGCTTGTACAATGGCAGCAGCTGCAACACCCACGGCCTCCGTAAAGGCCTGCTGATTAAAAATAGGTGGTGTGCCTCATGGGCGACCCCTACGTCCTCGTCCTCGACTTTCCATCTACACAAGTCCAATGGCAACTTAAGATTTTTTTTTTTTTTTTTTCCTTTTCATTCAATTAGTAGTGTACTTGCCAACCACTAATACAATTTAATTTCATTTCCAAATTATCGTGTTCAATTCATTTTCCAAACCCCTAAGGGTATGTTTTCTAACCTTAGTATTCCACATACATTTTATCATGTAAAATGTTCACCTTAATCAGAAATCTGAGATCACACACATCAATTCATCGAAATGCATAATGGATGCATGTTCTAAACCCATGTCCAACGAGTCTTAGGTATTCATATACCTAAACTCTTATACCAAGCTGTGAAGTTAGTATCAGGACCAAACTTATGGATACCCATACCTGAGCTCCCTAGGTATTCGTATACTAAGCTCGATACCTCTGTGACCTTGAATCTAGGGGTCTTTTTTTCTTTTTTCGTTTCACAACACCATATTCAACATAATTTAGTCCTTTTACTACAGGACTTTAGGAAGCTCGGAGAAAACTAGCAAAATATAACATCACGAAATACAAGTTTAATTACAACTCTTAAATTCATAAAATTACAAAAAATGGAGTGCTTTACACTTGAATTTACAATACAAAACAAGGCATTTCTGGCCTTTTCTTCTGGCGAGGTCCTTAGTGAGCCTCATCGTCCGAAGGCTTCCTCCGATTACACGAAAATGGTTTCCACGATAGGATGAGCAATGCCAGTGAGAAAATCTCCTACGAGGGCTACTCCCACCTGGGGCACATGCGTACCATGTTCACAATTTCACACACATTCAAGTAAAAATATGCAGATTTCTACATGAATGTACACATCCATACCCCATGCCTCGAGTTCTCACCGACTCCCTCACACATGCATTTTACCATGTATGAAAACTATTTCCAAAACAAAATATTTTTGTTTTAGTTCTTGTGAAGGTTCATTGGACAGACTCCGATAAAATGTTAGACCACCCTTCGATATTTTTCTCATTAGACAAACTCCGATAAAACTGTGGACAACCCTCCGATATATTTTATTGGACAGACTATGATAATCATGGTGGACAACCTTCCGAGAAAAACCGCTTGTTCAAAGCCATGTTATTACCTCACACAGATATCGTGATGACCTGAAGTACGTGAAATGCAATGCTACTACATGGTGTTTACTTGTTACATGCATGCATATACCAACATTGTTCTCACAAAACTGCATGTTATTCAAACAAGAATTACATCATGCAAACTGGATTTTTTTTTCCAGATTTCCAACTCATAAAAAAAAACGGCATGCATTACTTCCATTTTTTCACCTGGCTTGCATGTTATTCAAAACGAAGTGGAAATCATACAATGGATTTTTTTCTAGATTTACATTTCCGAAAAAAAAAAATATATATATATATAGCATGCATTACTTCCATTTTTTTTAACACAAAAAATGCATGTTATTCAAACAAGAATTAAATCATGCAAACTAGATTTTTGTCCAGATTTCCAGTTCAGAAAACAGCATGCATAATGAGCATTTTTCACACCAAAAACTGCATGTTATCAACCAAGAAAATAGACATGCAAACTGGATTTTCTTTCTAGTTTTCTAACCAAAAACTGTTGTGTTTATGCCTTAGAGATACTGCATTGTATTTAACTGCCATTTGAATTGTGTAGATGGCTAGTCGAGGGCGAAGGGCGTGGGGCGTCCGGTACTGGTCGGGCACTACGGTGTTTGACCCGGGGAGCTTTGCTGAGGCGATAGGTATTGTGGCTCTTGTGGTTGCACGGGGCTAGTGCAGCGGCAGGTAGTCGGTCAGAGTAACCTCCAAGGTTTAGGGCACATCCTCGACATTCACGGGGGGAGGAGATCCGATGGTGGCGAGACGTTGGATTCGTCTGAAGTGGAAAGGTGTTAAAGGAAGCTATGGAGATTACCTCGGCTACCGAATGTCAGGACTAGGCTGGCGTTCCGGCTAGAGGGTGAGCTTTCAGTATGGTGGAAGCTGGGCAGGCCTCTGAGATCTAGGAAATTGTGACATGGGGAGAGTTTCAGGAGCTGTTCATGGGTAAGTACTTTCCAGATACTGCGAGGCATGCGAAGGCTCAGGAGTTCCTAGAGTGACGAGGGCGATAGGCGTGATGGATTATGTGGCTAGATTCAGGCTAACTTGGAATTTGCGGTGATTACGTGTACAGTTCATGGCCAAGGTTAGGAGATTTGAGAATGGGCTGAAGTTGTCCATTCGGGCCAGGATTATAGGACTTCGCCTACAGGATATGGACTCCATGGTTGGGACAGCCCTGACCATAGAGAGAGAGATCGAGGATGCTCGGAGCACTCGGAATGCGGGTGTTGGTAGCAAGAGGGAGGATCAGCCTTCTTCTAGTTCGAGGAAGAGGCAGAAGACTTCTGCTTCACATGAGTTTTAGGACCAGGGCCAGGATTGGGCATCTAGTCAGCCAGGGCAGAGGATATGTTACTTCTGCCAACAGCCTGGGCATGTGAGACGAGTTGCCCCCGAGAGACGAGAATCCTACAGGACTTTGGGACGGTAGCGGTCTGATTAGTTTTAGAATAGTATACGATTCATTCCTCCACACCTAGTACGGTCGGAGGAACCGGTTTCAGTTTCGAGGTGCTATGCAAGCGCAACCGACGGCATGGGTGGGCTAGGGTCAGAGTGTGGGTGAGAAGTCGAATACGGGACTCACGGCGGGACCACAGTCGACGAGCAAAAGATATGTTATTTCTGTTGACAGCTTGGGCATATGAGGCGAGATTGTCCTAGGAGGCAGAGGTCTCATGGTACTACAGGTTGAGCATATAGAGCAGCCGGATATGTAGGGTACGTTTCTACTCTTGCACTTGTTGACTAGAGTAGCGTTTAAATTGGATGCATCATATTCATTCATTGTTGCATCTTGTGTGATGGATTTAGGCTTAGAGGTTAAGGCCTTTAGAGAAGCCAGGTATAGATGTTCTTCCCTAGGATGTAGGGTGAGAGTTGACCTGATAGGTCGGGATTATGAATTAGAGATCTCCGAGATTCTGCTTATGGTGGACCCCCGGGAATGGGGTGTCACAGTATGTCGTTGGTTCGTAGTGAGTAACATGCATTCAGTCGAATTATTAGGTGCAGTATAGTCATTCACCACTCTTGGTGAGTGTGGGTTGAGTTTGTCTTTGGGACTACGTCCAATGAAGACTCATAGTTTAAATCAGGAAATGAAGAGTAATTAAAGTGTGTTGGGCAAAGCAAGATGGGGGTCGTTAATCCCCTAAGGTGAGAAGCCTGGAGTTAGGGTGAAGGAGACCCGCGGTAGTATCCGAAAGGTCCTGTGTGGGTGTAAGAGACCCGATTAGAGATCCTAAATTTCTATGTGGGTGTAAGAGACCCGGGGAGATATCCCGAATGTCTATGTGGGTGTAAGAGACCCGGGGAGGTATCTCAAATTTCTGTGTTGGTGTAAGAGACCCGGGGAGGTATCCCGAATTTCTATGTGGGTGTAAGGGCTGGGGAGCTATCGAGAATTTACGATATTAGGTGTAAGGGCAGTGGAGTTATCCGAAATTTCTATGTGGGTGTAAGAGACCCGTGGAGATATCCAAAATTTCTGTGTGAATGTAAGAGGCTCGTAGTGTAGGCCGAAGAGTTATGTTGAGATGAAAACACACGGTCAAGTTATCACGTAGACTTAGAGTTGAGTGATAGGAGTCGGGGGTGACTGGATACCCCTTTGGAAATTGCATTGGGTGTTGTTGAGCCGACAAGGGCTCAGTATATGGATGTCATTCATGACATGGATTAGGATGACGGCCCATTGGGTGGTCAGTGATTGTGACCTTGGGAAGGTCAGTTTTACCAGTGAGAGTTTAATGTGGGGTTACATGTTGTGGATTATATCTGGTGTTAAAGGACACGCTGCGATAAATACGGGATCATAAGGGTAGTTTGGGAGCAGTGCCCTTAGTGGAATTCCTTCTGTATGGAGTTATTGAGGCGGTATACAAAATGTTTTATATGAGGCGTGTATGGGAGACAATGTAAGTCACCGTTATATTGGTGAGGTGGGAGAGAGCTCATCACTTAGGTCGATCGATTAGAGACACCTTCGAAGGTGAAACGTCGACAGCGTCTTATCGCGGCTGAGCTCTGGAAAGCTATGCAGGCGTATAGCGTCAACCCTTAGAGTTCGAGGTTGGAGATCATGTCTTTAACTTGAAGGTGATGCCTAAGGAAAGTGGTCAGGATTTGAGTGCGAGGGAAGTTATGGCAGTTCATTAGACGCCGGATACTCGAGAGGGTAGGCAGCGTAGTGTCTTAGATTGAGGCTTTACACTTCGCATGTGGGTATCACGAGTTTTCTGCGTATCCATGCTCCGGAAGTATACTCCAGATCCAGCTCATGTGGTGGATTGGGGACAGATTGAGGTTAACACTGATGGGACCTTCGAGGAGGGACCAGTGTGCATTTGATATTGGGATGGGTTTTCACGTACAAGGCCAGGTAGGCTAGTGAAGGATGCTATAGTGGAATTATGGGCGGAGTCAGCGTGGGAGCGAGAGGACACGATCATCAGACCACCTATCCCTTCTTGTTGGGGGATAAAGGCGCATGGTTTTAGTCGTTTAATATTTAAATGTGAGTTTACATCATGGTATAGTGCACGTTGCATGTCGTGTGTTGTGTTGTGATTGTCAGGAATTTCGGAATGAAATTCGCTGAGAGAATGTAAGATACGAGAAAATTCAATTTTACGAAAAATGGCAAAATGTGTTCGGTCAAGACTTCAGAAATTTTCCTAGATCTTGGATGATAAAGCGGATTTCACCGTTGGAGATAGTCCTCTGAAATCTAGCTAACAAGTCGAATTTCATCGAATTAGGGGACATTCAAAGAGTACCGCGTTCAAGACACCAAATATCGAATTTTGTAAAGCGACATGATGTGACAAAATGCCATAACATGTACTCATGTGTTTCTGTTGAATGAGTAGAGAAAGGATGAAATGGACAGCCGAGATAGTGCGAATCTTCGGAAATCGAGAAGCTTAGGGACATGATTGGTATTATGTGATTTGTAAAAGATAATAGGACAAAAGTTTGAATAGTGTCATCTCCTACAATTGAAAAAAGCCAAAAAGAAACGTGAAGGGGAGGAGATGAAGTAGGTTTGAGATTTTGATTTTTAGAGAGAGAGAAATTAACCTTCTCTGCAAGATAAGACGTCGAGCAATTAAGATTCTTCAAAGCAAGAGGAAGTTGCTCTACAGCAGTTATGACACCTGTTTTAGGAACAGGCAAACTCCCAGTGAGGTATTTTATCCTACTTGAGTTACACTTTGTTTTAAGTGTTTTCCTTGGATGATTGAGTTGATTTGAGGCCGTGAGGGCCGTTTGATCAGTCGAAACTTGAGACCGAATTGATGAATTTTGAAGCCCATTTGAGCAGTCCGTGGCTGTGTTGGGAGAAGCTGTTTTGGAGTGTTGTTTATAATTGTGAAATAAATTGTGTGTTAGTGCGTATGAGGCCAGAAATGGCCATGAATTTGGGTTCACAAAGTGAAGCGATGATTGGTGATGGCGTGACGATAACAGTTCTTAATTCATGTGAATAGTGTTCATGAAATATTTTGTGAGAAAAATGTGTAGCGTTGAATGATTCATTAGTTAACACGTGTTTGATAATTAATAGTAAGCTAATTTTGGTGTAATGGATTGATAATTTATATAACATGTTGTTGTGATTTAAATTATAGTAAAATCTTATTAATGATGATATATTTGCATGTGTTATATGAATTATTGAAATGGCATGATGCATTATAAGCATACAGCGGTAACCCTAGAAATTAAGTGTGAGTGCATGACATGAAGAAAAGAAAAGACTGATTATTTTTCTCATACACTTGCGGCTTGAGCGAGTGTGAGGGTCGGTGAGGGACTCGGGACATAGGTTAGTCATGTAAACATTCAAGTGGATCCGTATTTACTTGGCGTGTATGTTTACGTGGATCGTGCATATGCGCTTAGGTTGGGGTAACCCATTTAGGGATTTGATTCACTACTGGGTGATAGCTCGCCCTGTCGATGAGTCTTATTGAGATACGGGAGCGTTAGGAAAACGACTCATCTTAGAAGCCAATTTTGAAGAAAGTCGGGTTGTGGCTTTGGTGTTTTTGGTTTAACATTTATTAAAATTGCAAACTTTTGATATATGTTTGGTAAGAGTGATTTATTAACTCTTGAAACTATTGTATATAGTTGGGATATATTTTACTGAGGGTTGATGCGGGAGCCCACAGTGGCCATTTTCAGTGTGGTCTCGAGATACGAGACGTGTAGATTTCAGTTGTGAGTGATCCAATGGACCCGGGTTTCAAGGACTCACATATTTACACCACAAACATATGGAGCAGAAGAAGATTGAAAACAAAAGAAACATAAGCCTTATAAAAATATAATAAAAGATATTTCTTAAAGAGATCTACTAGAAGAAAACCTTATTTAGATCCTAATAGACATGTTAGAAAGTGTAACCCAAAAAGAATATATAAAAATAAACTTCAGTGTTATGCATGTGGAGAACCAGATCATTTAAGTGCAATTGTCACAGAAAGAGAAAAAAATCTATATAATACTAAGTATGCTTTACAATGTACAAATGAAGAATTGGCTCAGAAATGAATAGAAAATATCGTCTTGAGCAATATATGGTATAGTTAGCATAAAAGAAGGAAAAGAAAACTCATATAGTGAAAATGAAGATTTAATAAATGAATTAGCAGAACTAGAATTTTTGAGTTATAATTACATAGACATAATGTGAACATGAATGGAAAAAGAATAGTGGATTAGAATATAGTATTAGATGTTTTAAATGTAGTAGTTGGATAGATTACATAGAAGCGAAATATGAAATTTTATTGAAGGATGTATGTATGTGAAGAATATTTCAACACTACTTTAGTATTGAAAGAAATGAACATCCAGAAAATATAAGACTTACTCTTGTAGCCCCCAAAGAAAGCGGGGGTCGGGTTGACAACCAGTCAACCCCATGAAATACTGTTGAATGTAAGATGAAACAAACTACTCTTCTGAAAATCGGTCTGAGAGTCTCTTGTGAAGGCTCTGCTGAAATACCTAACCTGTCTAAACAACATCATAAGACATATACATAGTAAGCGACCATAGGCCCATCTGATAATACTCATCAATAAACATCAATTATAAACCATAGCTTCAAGAGTTAATAAATTACTCTTATCTGACATATATTAAAAATTCTAAATTCTAATACATGTATATAATAAATACCCAAAGCCATGACCGACTTTGCTTCTAAACGGCCTCATGATGAGTCATATCCTCATGCGCTCTGTACCTGAAATAATATATTCCTGGCGAGGTGAGCTAATGCCAGATGGTGAATCACTAATGAGATTCCTCCCCACCTAAAGTGCATATACGTGCTCGATGTAAACACACACTCAAGTAAATCTGCAGTGATCACCACTTGAATGTCTAAATGCCCGTTCCCATGTCTAGTCCTCACAGGCTCCCTCACACTTGCCTATGTGAGAAAACATCATTTCAAAACAAAACTTGTTGTTCTCGAAAATATATTAAGTATTGATGAAAATATGGGACTACCCTCCGGCGAATGTGTTGAATGTGCTAAAAGCATTACATGAAGCCATTGACGTGTAATTGTAGGACCATCTCCCGGCTTACATTCTCAGGAAAATCATCTGTGAAATTCTTTGTATTTTTCATTTTTTTAGAAAATTCATGTCATGCACACACACCTAGTTGCTAGATTGCAGTTGCATAAATGCATTATACCATTTAAACCTGATTTATATAACACGTACAAATATATCATCATGCATATATTTATAATTTAAATCACAACAACATGTTATATAAATTCTCAATACATTACACGAAAAATTAAGCTCACATGGGCTGAATTAACAAACACGAGAGCAATTCGATTTGAATTACTCAACCAAACACATTTTGTCACAAAATATTTTGTGAACACTATTCACGTGAACAGTGAAACCCTCGGGTTACTGTTCATGGCCAATCACCTAATATCGGTTCCACTTTGTGAACCCGAATTTCATAGCCATTTCCGGCCTCATACACACCACAATACAATTTATAGCCTAATTTATACACTAACAGCCCAAACAGTCCGTGGACTGTCACGGATTGTCCAATTGGGTTCCATAAATTTTTCACACGTCGGTCCCAAGTTTTAGGACCCTATGATAGTTCAGGCCTCCAGAGCCGACAGTCATCAACCGACACTTAAACAAGGGGTAAAACAAATAGGATCTTCCTCATGGGTTGTCGAAACTCAGAAGCAAATACGCGTTGCCCTTGCCGCGTAGAATGACTTTCCTTCTTGCTCGAAGGAATCTGACAGTCCGATCACCCGGGATCTTAGAGAGAAGTCACACTCTCTCTCACTAAAATCAAAAACCTAAGCTACTATAAGTGTTTTCTCTCCTTTCACATTTTTGGTTCTCAATTAAAGGTAGAGGATGACACTATTGGCTATCTTGTCCTATTATCATTTAAAATTTAAAGAATACCAATCATGTCCCTAAGCCTGGATTTTCGACATTTGGCACTATCCCGGCCGTCCATTCTCATCCTCTCTCTACTCATGCAACATATGTCACATGTTTATATTATCTGTGTTTTTATACATCACATGTAATTTACGGCACCCGATACTCGATGCCTTGAAAAATTGCAAATTATTGTCTCGAGGAAATTGAAGTGGTAGCTAGATTAGTGAGGCGATTAAACGGTGAAATGCCTTTGTCATCTAAGATCTAGAAAAATTTTGGATTTTTATCGAAATTACGATTTTGCCCTTTTTCCAAAAATTGGAATTTTCTTAGGTCTTACATTCTCCCCTCCTTAAAGGAATTTAGGTCCCGAGGGAATTCTATACAATCACATGCATGATGCAGCGTATATACCATGCATGTAAACTAGTCATTAAATATTAACGGCTAAACCATATACTGCTCATCCCTAAACAAGAAGGATCGGCGGCCCGCATCGTGTCCTCGCGTTTCCACGTTGACTCCTCCACTCCATAGTGCAGCCATAGCACCCTCACTAGTCTCACGGTCTTGCGTCGAGCCTGATCAGCATTATCCAAAATGCACCTTTGGTCCTCTCGAAGGTCCTGTCAGTATCAACTCAATCTGTTCCCAATCACCACATGAAATTTTGGATGGGTATATAGGAGCATGGAGACGTGAAATACCTCGTGGTCACCTGACATGTGGGGCGGTAAAGCTAACCGGTATGCTCTGGCCTCCTACCCTCTCAAGAGTATCTAGAAAGGTCGATAAACCTGGTAGTGCACTCAAACACCCAGTCAGCCTCCTCTCTTGGCGTCTTGAAAACGTGATCACTGACCTCGAGCTCTAAGGGTCGAGCGTCATACATCGGCGTATGGCTCTGCTAGGCTCGAGGCCGTGAGAGACAGTTGTCTTATCAAGCTCACCTTCTCGGAGGTGTCTCTAATCAGATCAGGACCAGTGATGGAACTCTCTCCCACCTCGGTCCAACATATGATGACCTGCATGGCCTCCCATATAATGCCTCATATGGTGCCATCTGTATACTCGCGATATCTGTTATTGTAGTCGAATTCCACTAGGAAGTGCTGCTGATACCCTTATGATCCGGACCTGCTGTGTGTCATCTAACACCTGTATAGTCTCTCGGACTAACCATGCAATACGTGCATGGAAGTTGTACTCATGGTCGGTCGTGTGCCCATAGCCTTTTGGGAAACTCTTCCAAAGTGCGCGAGTAAGCCTCGGGTCCTGTATCCGGCCTATGGATCTTTGAGGTACTCCATGACGGACTATCTCTGAGCTCTCTGATCGGTGAAATTGTTAGGGATAGTGCCACAGCAGAATTTGTATTTATGTTTTGTAAATTAATAAAAGTGTCTTATTTATTACATTTAGCTATTTTGTGCATAATGTATGAATAAAACGTCAGAAAATCCCAGATTTATTAATGTAACCATAACACTCATTGTATACTTGGTTATACGAGAGGATCGAGGTTATGGATTATAAATCCAAAATTATTAAAGTAATATGGTGGTTGAGGATCTTCAAATTAAAATATTCTTGGCGGTCGCTATCATTGAGAATGAAGTGACCTTAATCCGGGTCACTAATGTGGTGACATTAAAGTGGAGGCTCCATATATAATAAGATTATATAGGACAGGACCAAGGCGCAGTTTTCGAATTCTTTTAAATACCGTTTGTCTCAAGAATTCAAACAGTGCCGCTAGATGATCATATCTGAATCAGTCTCAATCTGATGTGATTGAGTGCCCGCGGTAGGAATTGTTGAAATCAACAATATTTTGTTTCCTATGTTCCTCTACTGCCGTGGTAGAGCTACTGCGATTATAGCGGGATCTAGAGATTAGAGACACGGGGATGAGTTTCATGAATGATTCGCATCGATGGAAAATGGGTGAGACTTTTTATTTGGATTTAGGATTTATTTAAAAACGGGGGGAAGTTGTTTGTTCTTTGGTTAACAATAATAAGCTTAGTGAAGTGTGAAATGAAGTAACCTTGAAGGCTTGGGTCACTAGCTTGATGGCATGGGAGTATTGAGAGTGTCTCGGGTTATTCCTGCATTAGGAGCAAATGACATATAATTAAAGAAATAAATGGATATTGTTTAGCTATAAAACCTAACCTAAAACCACTCCTATTTGAGTCAGCAAGTACTAAGCATTCAAAAGAAGTCCCATTCAGTTTGAAACCCTAGCATTTAACCTCATTTCATAAACATTAAATGACATCTAAAAGAATGGTCATCTTAAGAATGCGCACAGACACACAAAAGCATGGCAGTATTGACCCGAAAGACATTAAATAGCATTAAACCTAGTTTGGAAAGTATGGAACCATAAATGCAGTACCTGTAACATTTAAAGCATGAGGACAACCTGCAGAAGCCCCAAAACCAAGCTAGCACCCCTCCTCTTCAAGGCTATAGAGGCTTAGTCAAGCATCCCTTGAATTGTCATCATGAGGGTGTGTTTGGCGGCTAGAAAAATGAAAGAGGAGAGAGAAAGAGAGCAAAGTAAACCTAAAATGAAAAATTTGTAGGAAGCTGTATTAATGAAAAAGTTCCTCTTGAGTTCTGAAGTTGAGGGGCTTATATAGCGACCCCATGGTGTGAAATGACAAAATTACCTAAAATATGAAATTACAATAGGAATGAAGATGGTAATTTATCAAAACGTGGTCGTTGGAATCAAAAACACAGCCTGATTTGAGCAATTTCGCTATTAAGCTGAGTATAGCGGGATTTAGCTTCTCACTATTGAGAATTTCGCTAGCCTAGCGAAATTTTTGTGAGATAAGCGAGGATTAGGAAATTTTAGCTAAAGGCAGTGAATTTGGCTAGCTAGCGAAATTTAGCTAACCTAAGCGAATTTTCACATAGCGAAAATTTGGCTAGAGTTGCCGAGAATTTTAGCTATGATTGTAATTTTGTAATCCTGCTTGATTTTGCATGAAATCTAGCGAAAATCACAGTTGTTCACAGCTATACGTTTCACTCTTTGCACCACTTCCTGCACCTTCTTATTCATCACTTTGCCTTCAATTCTTCACTGCATCTTGACATTTCATCACCTCAGCTCGGTGAAATCATCGAGGATTCTCGCATTCAGCGTAAAGCCAAGCCTAAGCTGGCGGGATTCTCAATATCTGAAACTATCCAAAGGAAACAATGCGAAAACAAATTAGATGCACTAAGTGGACATGCACATGACAATTGGCTTAATTCATATGATTGATGCGCAAAAGCACTTCAAGCATCTTAAATAGGGCTCAAAATAGCACTTTTGGGCCTCCAAACAATCATAGACTCACATTTATGTCAGTGGGCCTTTTAGTCATGGGTTAAAGCTAGTTATGGAATGAGCCCAAATACTTGTCTTGGAGGCCCATTGATGTCGCGACTGGGAATGTGAACTATGGACATGGAATCCAGCCCTTATATGGAAGTTGGAGCTGAGTTAGTTCCCTTAAGTGTTGGTTACAGGCGAGCAGTTTGGCGCTCTAATTTATAACATGTTTATAAATTAACTGTTCACTAATGGATTAATGGAACTTAGGATCAAAGATATATAATTAGAGGCGCAAAATGGTAATTTCACTTGACCTTTCTGGTGTAGACCACTTCTTAGGATAGGCTAGTGTAATGATTAAATCAATGGACACTACGAATTTTAAAGTAAAATCGTCTTGTAAGGACAAGGTTCAATTTCAAGTTTTAGTGGAATAACTGCGAAATTAATAAATTAAAATGATTGATTAAGGGTTTAATTAATTATTGAATTTATTGGAGCTTGAAATTACAGGTCCATAGATTTAAATTCCACTACTCCTATATTACTACAATGAGCGATTCATGATTTGGAATATATTACACTCTATGATCAGGCTTGGAAAATAATTTTGGACGGTTACATATTAATTAGAATTTGTACAAGTGTATTGGACGGAGTTATAGATTAAGAGTATTAATTATGACTGTTACAAATAATATTGGACAGTTATAGATTAAAAGTAATAAGTAGAATGTACAAATTAATCTTGGACGATTCTGATTATGAGTAATCGATCATTGTTCATATTAATCAAGACCGGGGAAAATTTGAAAATATCCAAATTGGTTGGATATTTATGCAATTAGGGTTGATTATAAATAAGAAACCCTTGCCCCAATGAGAAAAAAAAAAAAAGGAGGTTTTTTCCATAATTAGTCTCCTGAGAGTCTCTTCCCTGTAGATCCTCGGCCTCATGTGTCGAGCACGCAAGGCATCCGTGCGTAAAAACTAGAGTGTATTGCTCCAGATCTCGAATCGCTGGTGCCCACGCACTTCATGAAGAGTAATAATTGGAAGACCTTGGTGCGTGGAGTTGTTTCAACCCTACTAGCCAACAAATTCCTATAATAATAATGTATAGATCTGACTCACCTTTTGATATTAATATGTGTTTGCATGGGTTCCCGAAAAATAAGATTTTCTTTCGAAAAATTTTAAAACCTAATTCACAAGGCTTTGATTTTATTTCCATCACTTGCATCAGAGCGGTCCATGTAAATGCATATTAATATATATATATATATATATATATATATATATATATATATATATATATATATATATTTTTTTTTTTTTTTATCAGGTTTAAGAAAATTGTTTTCGATTCATGCATGAGCGGGCATTCCGCATATTTTAATGTGATTATTTGTGTTTGTTTATGGATGGATGAGGGTCATAATTATATGGTGTTTTTAGGTTAGGCTTTCTTATTTTCCCTAGATCTCGTGTTTCACATATAGGATTGTAATTTTTTCGTATTATCAGGACCAGAAATTACACAACGGGCTTGGACATGAAGATGGAGCAGCTTTGGGAATTATGTAATTGCAAGAAGCCCATTATGTAATTTAAATTTTTTTTTCCCATTATTTTTTCAAAGGTTGTAATTATTAGAAATACCTAAAACACCCTACTCGCTTATTTATTTATTTATTTACTTTATGTTATCAAATGTGAAATGCACTAACATGCCCATGCATATAACATGTCGGCAGATGAATGCCCATCATATTGCATCATATACCATCCTTTAGGAAACATGTTCTACTAGGAATGTTTGTTTATTTGCCATCGAATAATAAATTAAATAATGGATATAGTTTAATAGTTAAACTTGGTAATTTCCAATTACACGACTCAATGCGCTAAGCACAAGTAGTCTGCTTAACCTAGATTATTCAATTTTAATAAAAATGATTGATTTTGTTAAAAGATGGTAAATAAACAATAGGCCCAAATATGTTTGACTTAAAGTTAGTTAATTAGGCCCTTTTCACTATGGAGCTAGTTTCTACCTAAACTGTTAGGCCCAATTAGGATTGGATTAGTTACCACAAACCTAGCCCAATTGGGATTGAACTTCTATACGCCTATTTAATAGAATAGATTCTCTTGTCACCTAGTAATTAATTATATAGGATATAATAATTTGCTGTGATTGAAAACATATGATGTTTTATAACTAGAAACACATAAGTTTAAAATATTTGTTTTGAGAAGGGCATAATGTGCCCTACGGTCTCCATCGTTAGTCCAACACCGTGAGGTTTGTAGGCGCCAAGGACGCCTTGATTACATCCTCCCACGAGGTGTCCACCAAGCACATCATCGCTGCATCTCCCATGCACAGGCTCGATGATGTATTCCAATATCGACCTGCCCACTGTACGCAACTGGGGTTGCTGTTAGAACCAAACGATGGGTCACACTTCAAGAAGATACAACAAACTGCTAATCGTATTCGACCGAAATAAAGGTAGTTAATAAAATGAGGAAAATATGAGATATTCTTGAGTCTCATTTATTAATTCGAGATAGTCTCAAATTAATTTATAATTAGTAATGACCTACTCCTAATGCGATATTAATTGTAGGTTAACTTACCTCGATTAGCATTTTTGTTTTATGTGTTTTAATTTCTATGCATTCATGCATCACGCTTACTATTCCAAAATATATTCATGTTTCTTCTCACGCATGCAATAAATAATGCTTATTTAATTTCAAAGAATAATGTCCGCTCAAACCCATAACGCTTATCGCGAATGAATCCTTAACCAGCGATAATTTTGTAAAGTGGAAAAGTAATGTTAATATCGTATAGTCCGTTAAGAAAATCAATAGATTTGTTCTCACCGAATGTCTCGTTGGTAACTCCGCAGTCAATGCCACGTGAGTACAAGAACCATATGAACTGATTCAAGCCACAACAAAGCCTGTGTTATGAGTGCTAGCCGCCACGTATATGCTTAGGCTAAAACATGAGAGGATGGAAACCGCCATCAGATTCATGGATTCCCTCCAAAACATGTTCGGAACTAATCCGAACAAATACAATATGAGCTACTAGAAAGTACATGAACATGAAGATGAGTAAAGGTACTCTCGTTTCCTCGTGACCATGTTCGAACATGGCTAATTATATAAATGAGGCGTATAACAGACTGGGCCATATTAGATGAGTAGCACACCCAAGGAGTATAATAATCGATCTTACTCACTTCGATTTCTTCCAATTCACCAAAGAATCTATGTTATGAACAAGTCGGGACTACAATGTAAATCAGTCACGAATGAATTGCAAACCTTCTCGAGGCCATCTCGAAGACAAGGACTAAAAAGGTCAAGCAAATGTTGCTTAAACTATAGCCTCATCCTCTTCTTAACAATAAGAAGAAGAGGAAGAATAACAAGGGTGCCTCAGAAGACCAAAGAAGGCTGTGCCGCCTCCCAAAGCAAGCGATACAGCTATGGCTCCAAAGAAAAGAAACCCAAAGGAAAATGTTTCCATCAAGGAGTCGGGAGTGGCATCGAAGAGAAATGTACAAGTATCTCCGAATCGAAGGAGAAAAAGAGGCAAAATTTGATTTGATCGGTTTTAGAAGCCAATCTAGTGGAAGTCGATAGTCAATCCCGATAATTGATTCAGTGGTCCACTAACCATATTTGTTCTTCTTGCGTGATGCTTAGTTCTTCCAGTGGAGCTCACGATGGGGAGGCTCGACGGTACGTAAATGGGCCGACGTGTCGACGCTATGAAGTGGGAGCCGTTATTTAGAATTAGGGAATAAATTTTTTTGTTTCAACAATGTTTATTGCATTCTAGATCTCAGAGAAATTTGATTTCAGCTTTCTAAGTTGTATGAACAATCACATCGTTTCACTTATAATAATAAGATTGTTATTTCCAGAAATGGTTTAAACATTTGTCAAGTGCAATACGAAAATGGGCTTTACATTTTAAAGCCAAACAAACGAACGTCCTTAACACCGAACTATTTGTGAGTAGAACATCCTAAGCCTAAGAAGCAAAAGACTCTTTTTGATAATGATGACACGTACCTATGGCACCTGCAAGTGTTAGGACATATAAGCCTCGGATAGATTAACGCACTTGTAAAGGATGGTCCTTGAAAGAGCTTGTGTCGGGCAATCTCCAAATTATGAACTCGGCTCCGGAAGGCAAATGACTAAGAGATCTTTCTTCACAAAGGGCTTTAGGCAAGGCCACTGAACTTGTACATTCAGATGTCTCGCGACCTCCTCAATGTCCAAGCTGGGGTGGGCGGGCAGTTACTTAATACTTCGTCACTTTCATCGATGACTACCTAGGTAATGGTATGTTTACCTATGCAAAGGAAATCCGAAACTTTGAAAGCGAAGAATTCTAATGAAGCTAAAAGACGCCCAGTAAATCATTATCAGGCCTTCGACGGGACGAGGAGGTGAATAATTCGATACGTAGTTCGCTGATCACCTAATCGAGTACGCATTATATCCCAAATTACAAGACTCCGAACGCCACAAACGTGAACGGCGGAAGAAAGAAGAAATCAACAATGCTTGACATGGTTAGGTCTATGATGAGCTACTCCTCATTGCCACTATCATTCTGGGGATATGCGCTGCAAACTGCAGTCTACATTTTGAATGTAGTTCCCTCTAAGTCTATCCAACACACACCCTTAGAGTTATGGAGTGGTCATAAACCCGGGGCTTACATTATATCCGTATATTGGGTACAAAGATATGTACGTAAAGGAGACCGAAGCAGAACCGGGAATTATGCAGGTCTCCGTTTGTTGGTTACCCTGTAAGGCACGAGGGGAGGTTTGCTCAAATTCTCACAAAGAAAGTATTTGTATTGTCGAATGCTACCTTTCTTGAAATGACTACATGGCAAACTTCAAACCTCGGGCTAGTGGTTGTGTACTAGAGGAATTACAATCCGATCGACATACCACGAACAAGAATCAAGTATCGGGAACGAATAAAGAGACTACAATCCTATGGCCAGGATGTCATCAGCACTTGACGTTAGTTGAGGGTTTCTCAAACAACCACCCGCACAGGCCTGAAGCAAATGTCATGTAACCGATACTAGTGATGACGATCCATTGTCATACAAGCATGCGATGATGATCCCCATATGACAAGTGGCTAACAGCCAAGGAAATCAGCAAAATGGAATCTTATGTATTCCAATTATGTCTGAACTCAGATCTTCCCGAAGTCGGCCAAAGCCTATCGGGTGCAAATGGATTTATAAGAAAGAGTGAGGTGTGGATGGGAAAGTGGAGACTTTCAAAGCACAGCTAGTAGCCAAAGGCTATACACAAAAGGAGGGAGTCGATTATGAAGAGACTTTCTCCCCAGTAGCTATGCTTAAATCCATTCACATCCTTCTTTCCATTGTCACTGCTCTCGATCATGAGATATGGAAAATGGACGTCAAGACAGCTTTTTTGAATGGTTATCTTGATGAAAGCATTTATATGATGCAACCAGAGGGTTTCATAGTCGGCTGGGCCAAGAGCAGTAAAGTCCGTGCCGCTTTAGGTCCATTTATGGGCTTAAGCAAGCTTCAAGGTCTCGGGAACCTGTTGCCTGATGAGACGATCAAAACCTTCGCTGAGCAAAAATGTCGATGAACCTCAGGTCTACAAGTACATCAAGGAAACCAAAGTAGTTTTTCGTGTCAGACAGATGATATCCTACTCATTGGGAATGATATAGATTATCGGTTCAAAGAAACGGCTAGTCGGTGTTTCAAATGAAAGATCTGGGGATGTTTAGTTATGTACTGGGATCCAAATCATATGGATCAAGAAGAATTGTACTCCCGCACCGTCTCAAGCATCTTATATCGATAAGGTGTCACTCTGGGCTGATGCAACACTCACAAGGGTCAACCACCGACCCGACATGGAATTGCTCTAAGGAGCGTTGTCCCACGACACCTAAGGAAGAAGAGGACATGACTGCCCTTACGCCGCCAGCGCGCCACGTGATGCCATGTCACAGATAATACCGTACATCCGCAGCGATAGAATTGTCACCAAGTTACCAATCCAACTCCCCGGGTCATGACCGGATTACAGAAAGCACATTCTCAAGTACCTTAGGAGAACGAGAAACTATATGTTGATTTACCTGGGGCCGACCAATACCATAGATATACCATTTCGACTCGCTGCCGACAAGGACGCTTGAAAGTCGATCGTCTACGATTCACTCGTGGTGGAGCTGCGGGTATGGAGAAGTCAAACAATCCAAAGACGCAGATTCTACTCATGGAGTTTAATATATACGGCCAGGAAGCAAATTTAAAGAAGCGTCTAGCTCAAGAAGTTCTTTACGTATCCTGGTTGTTCCAAATATGGATAAACCCATAGTACTTTTACTCGTGACAACAGCTGTCGTGGGCAAACTCCAAAGAACCAAGGAGTCACAAGAGAGGAAACATAGAGAAGATCATCTGATTAGAGAGACTGCAATCGGTGACGTGGGTCATATAGGAAAATAGCATCGCAAGACAACCTCGTGATCCGCTTCACCAAGACGTTAATTCCCGCAAAATCGCTTTCGAGGGTCACTTATCTCGGATGGGCTTACAAGATGTCTCACATGCTTTGTGAGCAAGTGGGAGATTGTTAGGGATAGTGCCCTGTAAAGCATGAATTTGTATTTATGTTTTATGAAATTAATAAAAGTGTCAGATTTATTACATTTAGCTATTTTTGTGCATAATGTATGAATGAAACGTCAAAAAATCCCAGATTTATTAATGTAACCATAACCTCATTGTATAACGCTATACACGAGGATCGAGGTTATGGATTATAAATCAAATCGTCCGTAATAAAATTAATCAGTCAGGATCTTTCAAATTAAATATTACCGGGGCGGTCCGCTATCATCAGAACAAATGAAGTGACTTTAATCCCGGTCACTAATGTGGTGACATTAAAGGAGGCTCCATATATAATAAGATTATATAAAGACAGACTAAGGCGCAGCTAATTCTTTAAAACAAGCCATTCCTGGCGAATTCGCACACGCTAGATGATCATATGCGCATCGCCTCTCATTCCCGAGTAGTCATACACTCCTTTATGTCAACTCGCTCGAAAGCCATGTTGTGCTCATATAATGGGCCCAATACTGTCTCGAGGCCCATTGATGTATGCAACTGAATGTGAACTATGGGATGAATCCAACCTTCCTATGGAAGCCGGACAAGCTGGTTCCTTATGTTGTCTGAACTCGAACAGCTGACGCTTAATTTATAAAGGTTTATAAATTAATCGCTCACTAATATCAATGCAACTTATGATCAAGATATAATTAGAGGCGCAAATGGTAATTTTTAACCACTCTCTAGTTATGAACCACTTAGAGGATAGAACTCGCATGTAATGATTAAATCAATGGACACTCGCCAATTTCCGAGTAAAATCGACACCGTGAAGTGACAAGAGTTCAATTTCAAGTTTTGGGTGGAATAACTCAAATTAATAAATTAAAATGATTGATTAAAGAGTTTAATTAATTATTAATTTATCGAGCTTGAAATTACAGTCCATGGGTCCTAATTCCACCCTCCTATATTACTACAATGAACGAGTCCATGATTTGGAATATATTACACTCTATGATCAAGGCTTTGAAAATAATTCTTCTCGATAGCTATATATTACTCAGATCAAGATAAATTAATATCGATGCTATAGATTAAGAGTATTAATTATGACTGTTGGCAAATTAATATCGACAATTATAGATTAAAAGTAATAGTAGGACTGCTATTAAATTACATCGACAAGCATATGACATGAGTAATCAAGACGACTGCTTCATATTAATCAAGACCATATTGGGAAAATTTGAAAATATCAAAATCAAGTTGATATTTATGCAATTGTGGTTGATTATAAAATAAGAACCTTGCTCCCAATGAAAAAAAAAAAAAAGTGTTTTTTCCATACCTCTAGTCTCCTAGGAGAAATCTCTTCCCTTAGAGATCCTCATTCTCATGTGTCGAGTACGTACAGTGTAGATCCAGCGTAAAACTAGAGTGTATGCTCCGTGATCCGAATCGTTTGATGCCCACACACCCCACAAGGAGGGTGGAATTGAAGACCGTGTGGGAGTTGTTTCAACCCTACTAACCAACAAATCTCCTATAACAAATAATGTATAGATATGATCTTCACCTTTGATATTAATATGTAAGCTCAGATTGGTTCCTCGAAATAAGATTTTCTGAAAAATTTTAAAACCTAATTCCGCTGCGTTTTGATTTTATTTCCATCAAGAATCTCTCCAATGTGAAGGTCAGCCGCACGGCTAGAAAATGCGCCGACTTCGTGAGCCGGTCTACTATCACCCATACCGCATCGTGTCTCTGTGGTGTCCGTGGAAAGTGGGTCACAAAATCCATCGTGACGTGCTCCCACTTCCACTCAGCCACCTCCAATGGCTGAAGTAGTCCCGCCGGCTTTGCTCAACCTTAACCCGTCGACACGTGAGACATCACGCGAACAAAGTCCCCTACGTGTCTCTTCATTCCGCTACGCAGTACCGCTTACCGAAGATCCCGTAAATCTCGTACACTGGATGCACGACAAATCGAGAGCAATGAAACTCCCTGAGAATCTCCTCTTAAACTCCATTAACTAGTGGAACCACGGCTACTCCGCCCTCTATACCCGGGGCACTACCACCGTGCTGATGCCATCTGAAATTTCGCCACCCATACCCGATCAGACCCGGCCAATCGATGGACACTATCTCTACGTCCTGCCACTGGGACTCAATCACTCTGCTCAACAGAGACGATGTAGCCACTAAACTCCCCAACGTACCCTATGTATGCTCGTTGTACTGTAACCCAAACTGTCCCACAGTCTCAAGCATCTGCCACTCCCGAGAAGCTATACTAGCCAACGCTCCTCGTGACTTCCAATCGAAGACGGGCCATCACATTTGCCTTACCAGGTGGTACGCAAAGTGAAGTCATAACTTCAGAATCCCATCCATCTCGCGCTTACTCTGCTATCGAGATCCCGTCGCTGAAAAATATACTTCTCGCATTTTTATGGTCCGAGCAATACCAACTCCCCTCGCCACAGGCAAGGCGCCAATCTTCAAGGCGAAGACTACTAGGGCCACCAACTCCAAGTCGTGGTGCGTAATTCTTCTCATGATTCTTCAACCGACGGAACCATAAGCTACTACCCTCCCCGAACTACATCAAAACATCCTGGCCCGGTGATACGAGGCATCAATACACTCAGGTACCTGTCTCTATCCCGACTATCAAGATAGGAGCGGTAGTAAGCCTCCTCTTCAACTCCTAGAATGCCTCCTCGCACGGCCATCCTAATCAAACTCGACCTCCTTCCGAAACAATTTTTGTCATAAAGCCGCAATCGAGAAACCAATGAATCTCCGATACCCAAATTAATCCCAATAAACCACGTATCTCGAAGATTGACTTCGCCTCTCCCAACTCATCACGGCCAACCTTCTGTGCCCACCGACACGCCCTCGACGATTAACCACGTGTCCCAAAATTCACCTCGCAAGCCAAAACCGTGACTAATTAACTTAGCGTACAACTGATGGCTCTTAACAACTGTAATACAATCCTCAAATGATACTCATGCTCCCACTCTGACTAGGAGTATATCAAAATGTCATCCACGAAGACTACGACAAACTGATCTAGATAGGGTTGGAATACCCTATGCATGAGATCCATGAATGTTGCTGGCGCATTCGTCAATTCAAAGGGCATCACCATAAACTCAAAGTGCCCATAACGTCCTGCAAACGCCGTCTCGGGATATTTGTCTCCTAACCTCAACCTATAGTAACCGCAGTAAAGGTTCATCTTGCAGCAGCACTCCGCGCACTCCTCTCAACCGGTCAAACAAATCATCATTCCTTTCAAGAATTCAAAATTCGATTCTGATCGTGAACCCCGTTCAACTATCGATAATCACGCACAAATAAGCGGTCTGCCTTCTTCGCAAATAGAACCCGAGCGCCCCACGGTGAAGTGTCTTCGCCTAACGAACCCTCATTCAAGAGCTCCTGTAATGGACTCTGTCTGGCGTGCAACTCAACCGGTGCCATCCTATGTGGGAGTCATAGAGACGGGCGAAGTACTGTGGTAACTCGACACCGGCTACCACCATGGAGGAATCCCGTGAGCTCATCCGGTAAAAACATCCTCGCATCGCAAACTACCTGGGCGCGCATCTAAATCGTCTCTCCGCCCTTTCAGTAAGGCTCGCTTAGCCAACCCGCTAACTGCCCTCACCTAGACTCGTATACCGTCTGGGCAAACATCATGTTTCGCCCCCGAAATACAACACGAGTACCGCCCCGCGTAGCTGTGAACTCCGCCGCTACAATCGATAACGAATTTAGTCGCCACCAATCCATCCCTGTGATGACATCGAACTCTAACATGTCCATGACCTCAGTCCATCAGAGTAGAATCCCCAAGATCTCTAACTCGCAACCATGCCACATATCATCCCTATCCTCGCCCTAATCCCTGTGTGGAGAACTCACATACAAGGCCTCCAAGGCCCCAACCTCTAAGCCCAACTCTATCACAACCGATGCAAAGAATGAATGAATGCGAAGCACCGTAATCAAATAGCACTCGCTTACAAAGTAGATAGCAAAATCGCACTCCCAGATAACCGGGCCGATCCGCTTAACTCAGCCCCTCGGCGCAGGATGGCGCAGGACACACCCCGAACTCCCGACGTCCCTGCATCTTCGGGGCCCTACCCTAACCCCGGCCTCTAACCCACTCGTGCAATGAGGCCCGTGCAGCCCCCCGTGGATCAAACCGGCTCCGACCGCACGGGTCGCGAGGAATATATTGTATCCCGTCCCGTCCTACCGCTTAACTGACCGAGCCGCCGAACCTGATCCCCGCCTCTGGGGCAACTCTCCTCATACTGCTTCCGCCGCCGCGTGAGTAAAGATACTATCTCGCCCAACCCGACTCCGCAACTGACCGTCTCACTGATGGCCGCGACTGAACCCTCGTGAACCGGTTCTCCGCTTCTTTCCCCGAACTAGAAGACTCGACTCTCCTTCCTTCAAGCACTAACACCCGTATCCCGAGAGTGTCTGAGCATCCTGATCTCTCTCTACGGTCGTGGTCAACCATGGAGTTCATGTCCCAGGCGGCGTCTCAATCCTACCGAATGACAACTTCTCAAACCCCATTCTCGAATCTCCTAACCTCGTCATGTCCTGTGGGCCACGTAATCCTCAAAGAAACTGGGCTAACTCCGTGAATCTAGCCACATAATCCATCACGCCATATCGCCCTCGTCAAATCTAGGAACTCTTAAGCCGCATGCCCGCAAAGATATGGAGTACTTACCCATGAATGCCCTAAACTCGCCCATGTCATCAGCTCTAGATCTCGAGGAGGTTCGCCCCAGCTCCACCATATTTACCTTAACCTCTAGCCTGAACGCACTTGGGCTCAGATCTCGTAGCCGTATGTAATCTCCATAGCCTCTAACACCTTCTCGACCTGCATGAACCAACGGTCCGCCACCACACCTGGATCTCCTCCCTCAGGAATGGGCGATGATGTGCCTCAAACCTCGGGAGGTTACCTGACCTACCACCGCTACACTAGCATGTGCACCATTGAAGAGTCAGAATATTCCACCGGGCCTCAAAGAAAGCTCGCCGGCCAAACACCGTAGCTCGACCGCGACTCCCGTGACGCCCCACGCCCCGCCCCGACTAGCCATCTACACAGCTCAAATGGCGCTTAAATACAATGCAAAGATTCTAAGGCATAAACACAAATTTCCCATGACACTACACCATACACAGTAAAATATATTACATAAGTCCTTACATTCATAAGCAATGCAAGACAAAATCATTTATGTATCAAATCATATTTAATATCAGCACCATTTTTCAAATTTTCATTTTTTTTTAATTTTATCTCATTTTATTTTATTTTATTTTATTTTTTCAAAAAATTTTATTTCATTTTTTTTTCGAAAAATCTTGTGAACAAAGTGTTCATGAATGCTATCCAAACAAAGGACTCAAAAAACAGTATTGAGTCCAAAATTGGCCAGGCACCAAGTGCACAAATTACCGACCAGATCGCCGTGACTCCGAGATCGCCGTGCTACGCCAAGATCGGCGCCGTGTCGTGGCTCCGACTCCGACCGTATCGAGCCCAAGGTCGCCGTGGTCGTTGTGCCTCGTCAGCCGTGTCGCGGGCCTTGTGCCGCCACAAGCAGCACTCCGCCGTGTTGCGGGCCCCGCGTCGACACAATGCCCTCACCTCCTCGCTTTCCTAGTCACAATACACTACGCTGTATCATGATACAATTCCTCGCCCATCAGTTTCTTGTCACAATATAACCAACTCAGACAGGACCTTCACCTGTGCCTAATCGCACACCTCATCGTGCAATACACCTCCTCAGACAACCAACCTCCTACCAATCAAACCCTTCACCACAATACAAAATTATATCGTGGACACGATCCAAACGCACCTTACCACGCACAGCCCGTATTACGACCGAACCCTTGCTGCTTCTCCCTACTTCCTTATCACGAGAGCACTTCCAATCAGACGTGACGCCACCAACGCCCTCACCGCTTAAATTTCTCTCTTCTCTCTCGGGCCATAATGTTGTACTTCGTCATTTTGCAATACAATTTTCCGTACCATCGCACACTCCAGACATGTACCGTGTCACTGCCACAATCTCCCATTGTATCAGGACACAATTAGGCAAAGAGCTCCAACCACCCCGCACCATTTTTTTTTTTCAAGCCGCATACAATTTTTTTTTTTCTTACTACTGAACACCAAAAAAAAATACATCCATTTTTTTTTTTTTTCTCATTCTCCAAGACACCTAATTAAATTTATAAAAATTTATTTTATTCACTTTTCTTCGCTTTTACTCCATCAGAAACCAAAAATCTCTCTCTTCTCATTTTTTTTTTTATTTAATCTTCAACCGTTTGTCCAAAATCTCAACCTCCTATTCTCACACTAACCCTAGTGTTCAACTTTTTTTAAAATTTATTAAAATTTTATTTCATTATCCTATAAACCAAATAAATCTATTAAAATTTATTTTTTTGCTTTTCTTCCGCTTTACACACCGTGAAACTCCAAAAAATTTCCAACACACTATGCTATTTACCTAAACAACTCGAATTCACAACACATAACAATTCATGTTATGCACACTCTTCACACAACAATTCACATCAAATCACACAATCATACACCAACAGCATGCATGCAAAGGTTCTAGTTTTGTCCCGTGCCTTCCTGTAATTTCATACCTAAACCTAACATCGAGCCACACCAAGTGGTGATGTTCTTACATGACTACGGCTCTGGCTTCAGCCCTCAAGCCTTAGGTATTCGCACTCAGTTCGATACCGTCGTGAAGCCGGTATCGTGACTAAACTTATGATACACCACACCCGAGCTCCCTAGGAATCGCCACCTGGGGCTCGATACCAAGTCGCACACCCCAAAACCGGGGTCCGCTGACAACCCGTCAACCTCGCGGACACTCGCATGCCGTAACCCGACATTATTCACGGTAAAATCGGGCAAAGCCCTTTGCACGTGAGCTCTACCCAAAGTACATAACCTGTCCCAAACAACATCATAAGACATATACATAAGTAAAAACGGCCACTTGGGCCCATACAACAATACTCATCAATATACATTAACTATATACCATAGCTTCAAGAGTTAATAAATTACTCTTATACAACATATATTAAAATTCTAGAATTCTAATACATGTATACATAATAATACCAAAGCCACAACCCGCTTCTAAAACTACCCATGATGGCCGCCTCTGCGCCTCTCGCACTAATAATATATTCCCTCGATGGTGAGTTACTGCCCAAGAGTGGAATCACCCCAAATGGGTTACTTCCCCACCTATGCATATGCACATCTAACAAACACACACTCAAGTAAATACGTGATCCTACTCTGAATGTCTAAATGCCCGTTTCCCATGTCTCGAGTCCTCACCGAATTTCACACTTGCTGGCCATGTATGAGAAAACATCATTTTCAAAACAAACTCATTGCTCTCGAAATATCACTACATCAAGTGTCTGTGAAAAATACGGGACTACCCTCCGAGACTTAATGTGTTTGAGAACCTTCCAAAACAATACACGGGCTCCTCCGACGTGTACCATGTGGACCATCTCCCAACACCATTCTCCGAAAATCATCCAAGAAATTCCTTTCTAATCCATTTTCATTTTTTTTTAGAAAATTCATGTCATGCACACACACCTAGTTTCTAGGTTACCTCCCTGCGTACATGAAATGCATTATACCATTTCAACACAATTTATATGAACACACGCGAATATATCATGCATATATTTACATAATTTAAATCACAACAACATGTTATACAAATTTTCAATACATTACACCAAAATTAGCTCACATGGGCTAATTAACAAACACGAGCAATTCGATTTGAATTACTCAACCAAACACATTTTCTCACAAAATATTTTGTGAACACTATTCATGTGAACAGTGAAACCCTCGGGTTACTGTTCACGACCAATCACCCAATATCTGCCTCCACTTTTTGTGAACCCGACTTCATAGTCATTTTTCGGGCCTCATACACACCACAATACAATTTATAGCCTAATTTATACACTAACAACTAAAACAAATCCGTGAACTGTCACATTGTCCAATCGGGTTCCATAAATTTTTCTACACTTATCCCCAAGTTTTAGACCAATAAAACGGTCGCTCGCGCCAAACCAACCGAATCATCAACAAAGTACTTAAACAAGGGGTAAAATGGAATAGATAAAACCCTACCTCATAGAGTTTGTTTTCTTGAAAACTCCAAGAAACCTAAGACTCTACACGCTTGCCTCTAGCCGCGTGAACTCACTTTCCTTCGTCTCCTTAGGAACTGACTATCCGATTAAGTTCTAGATCTTGGGAGAGAGAAGTCACATTCTCTCTCACTAAAATAAAAACCCAAGCCACTGTAGTTTTCCCTTTCACGCTTTTTTGGTTCTCAATTAAAAGGTGTAGGATGACATCACGGCCATCTTGTTCTATTATCATTTAAAATTTAAAGAATACCAATCACATTCCTAAGCTCGATTTTCACATTCGCACCATCTCACGATCCATTCCCATCCTCTCTCTACTCATGCAATATGTCACACGGAGCAGCACGTTGTATAGGTGACTTTTCATGATCATATGTTTTTACTCAAGACCCGATACTTGATGCCTCGAAAAACGTGCAAATTTCGGCTGTCTCGAAATTCCACGAAATTCGACGTGGTAGCTAGATTCCGACGGTAAAATCCGTTTTGTCATCCGAGATCTAGAAATATTTTGGATTTTTATCGAAATTACGATTTTGCCCTTTTTCCAAAAATTGGAATTTTCTCGGGTCTTACAACTCTTTAGATGAAAAGGTTAATAGATTAGAACAAGAAATAACTGTGTTAAAGGAAGGATATAATGATTTAAATATAAATTTGAAAAACATATAGGAAAGAAAAATTAGGAGAAATCCTTAAGAATCATGAACAAGAAAATAATAATATAATAATCCATCCTATAGAAACATGGACAAATTAAGAGAAATAAAGGCACTTCAAATAGAATGTGTACAATAAGAATAGAAAATTTAATTAAAACACATGCACTATTAGATGGCTGTGTCACCTAAGGTAATTATAGATGAGAAAATAATAACGAAAGATTTATAACCCTGCCAGTAGGGAAAACATATGACTTCCCCAAATATGTGACTAAGTCTTAATAGATATACTAATCATTTATGCAAAATATCTTTAAGAAAATTGCTACTCTAGCCTAGAATACTTTTTACCATTAAAAGAAACTTGATAAAACTCTTAAACCTTAGGACACCAAGTTATATTAGGACTATCGCTTTTATTAAAAGACAATGGGCAATAACTTTAATAAAGATTTTTTTACCCTATCAAACATTACATGACAAGTCCATTACAAAAGAAATTAGAAATTATAAGTCCATCAAAATTAGATAAACAAATAGAACATTTTAAAAACCAAGCTATTAGCCAAAAAAATTGTGAGTGTAAAAAAGAAAGACAATGCAGCTTAGGAAACATAATATAGCAAGAAGAATTTGAAGAAGTAGAATATAAAGATATAAATTTAACAAACTTAGTTCATGTCAATAATAGTATAAACTACTTTATGATAAATATAAAAGAAGAACAAATACAAAATTTAGTTGATAGGTTAGAAAAATTAGAAATTATAGGAGAGAATGTTTTAAATATTAGAAAATGATAGCATAATGTATATTAAAAATAAAAATCCAGATTATAAAATAAAGATCGCTAAGATGTAATAATCAAAAGATAGAAAAGATTGTAAACACATATCAATGATCTATTAAAACTAGAAGTAATAAAAAGATCAAATTCATCTCATAAATCAGCAGCTTTCTTAGTAAATAAACATAGCGAACAAAAAAGAGGAAAACATGGGATGATAATCAACTACAAAAGATTGAACGATAATACAGAAGATTATGGATATGATATACCAACAAAAGAATATTTATTAGGAAAAATATGATTCATGGTAAATTTGATTGTAAATCGGGATTTTGGCAAGTTAAGATACACCCAGATAGTATGCCCTAGACAACCTTTTCTTGTCCAAAAGGGCATTTTGAATGGCTTGTGATGCCATTTGGTTTAAAAAATGCACCATCAATATCTGAAAGGAAATATGGATAATATATATTTAGAGATAATGATTTATTAGTGACAAAGATAAATGATATACTAGTTTCTAGCAAAAATAAGAAGAAACACATAGGACACCTCCAAATAGTATTAAAAATGTTAGAAGAACATTGTATTATAATTAGTAAAAGTAAAATGCAACTATTTCAACAGACTGTAGAATTTTTAGGAGTAATAATAGGAAATGGTAAAATATTATTACAACCATATATTTCAAATAAAAATTCTAACATTTCCTAATAAAATAGAAGAAACAAAAGAATTACATAAATTTTTAGGATTATTAAACTATGCGAGACCCTTTACAAAAAATTTAAGCAGATCATGTGTCCTCTGCTACAAAGTAAAGTGTAGAGGACAAAAATATTTTAACCAATAAGATATTAAGCTAGTAAAAACTCTCAAAGAACTAGTCACAAAAGTACCACCACTAGAACTACCATTAATAAATGATTACTTAATAATTGAAACTATGACGCCCCAAAACCGAGGTGTCTGTTGACCACCTGTCAACCTGAGAAAAATCTATACGTCCCGTATCACGAGACACACACATGAGTAAAATGGTCACATTGGCCTACACGTCATACTCTTCAAAATATATCCAACCAATTATATTACATGGTTCAAGAATTGATTGGCCACCAATACAAATATATACTAAAATTTAAAGTTCTAATACATGTTTACAAAAGATACCAGCCACAATCCCGCTTTCTCAAACTCCTCTAATGAGGCTTCCGATCACCTGTGACCTAAAATAATATTCCTCGACAAGGTGAGCTATTGCTCGCAGAAATTACCCTAAATGGTTACTCCCACCTGCGCACATGCAATGATTCAATGTAAACACACACTCGAGCAAATATGTGATCCTACTTGAATGTCTACATGCCCAATCCCACGAGTCCTCATCGACTCCCTCACACTTGCCTAAGCCATGTATGAGAAAATACCGTTTTCAAAACAAAAGTTTTTTGTTCTCGAAAACACACTACCGAGTTTCGGTAAAAATATTGGACTACCCTCCGAGTCGAATTGCTGGATAACGCTCCGAAACAGTCATGGTCCTCATCCGAAGTGATCTGTTGGACGACTCTCCAAGGCAATTCTTCGGAAAATCTTCCATCAAAATTCCTTTCACAATCATGTTCCATTTTTCATTTCTTTCATGTCGTGCACTCACACCTAATTTCCTAGGTTACCCCGATGCACATGGAATGCATTATTCCATTTCCAAACCACTCATGCTAATATATTTACATGCATATATTAACATAAATTAAATCACCACATCATGTTAACACATCAAATTCCATGCATTAACATACTAAATTCCACACAATTCAAGTCATTCATCTTAGCAAGATTTCATGCAAATACATGGATGCTGGTCCAATCACGTAAACCGAATCGTTTTACCAAATCCCAAACCGAGCATCACCGCCCTGCGGGCAGCCCACTCATCAAGCATCGGTCCCACTTTGTGAAACCGAAATCCATGGTCATTTCCGGCTTCATACACACCAAAACATAATTTACGACATAAATCATCACATAACCACCCAAAATACCTTAATCGTCTAAAACGGTTCAATATATTCCAACAATTCGCTCTCCTGGGCTTGGGACCGATCAAAAGGCCACTCACGGCCTCAAATCAACCCAAGCATTTACAAAACACTTAAACAAGGGGTAAATCAAGTAGGAGAAAACCCCTACCTTCTAAAGTTTGTTGAAACTCCCCAAAACTGGTACCCACGCTGCAAATTCTTCTCGTGGGAGAGCAACTTTGCTTCGTCTCGTCGGAATCGACGGCTCGATCGTCGGAATCTCTAGAGAGAAGGTAGAGCTTCTCTCTAAATCCCACTCTTTTCTCTCCCATCCCACCTGGGCTTGTTCCTTCCTCTCCCCTAAACTGTCAGGTCAACTCGTCAAGAGAATGGTCCCTCGCCACATGTCAATCATCCATTTGCTCAGATTACCCCTTATCCACTCTATCCATCTAACTTAGATTTCCTTCCACTCACAAGGTGCCATTTCGTCACTCACAATCCCACTTGAGTTCGTGGCTTGACCCCTTTTCGCCAGATTACTACACTTCACCCACTCATAAAGCTGTCAAGTGTCCCGCACTCCTCCACGTGTTTAAAACGAAATTCGATGCCTCTGAATTCACGAAATTCGACATTGTAGCTAAATTTTGAAACGATTCCAACGATGAAGTCCGTTTGGTCATCCGAGATCTAGAAAAATTCCGGATTTTGACCAAAATTACCATTTTTCCCTTTTTTCATAAAATTAGATTTTCTCGGGGTTTCACAGAAACAGATGAATGTAGACTAGGATAGGGAGCAATATTATTAGCAAAACCCCATAAATATTCAGCTAAAAATACAGAAAAAAAAAATTGTAAATATAGCAATGGGAAATACAAAGAAAAAGGTAATATAAGCAGTATAGATGTAGAAATATCAGCCATAGCATATGCTATAGATAGTTTTAGAATATTAATAATCCCCAAAAAATAAATCTTAATAAGAACAAACTATGAAGCAATAGTAAAGTTTTACAAACCAAAAAACAAAAAAAAAAAAAAGATCTTCCCAAAGAAGATGGTTAAATTTCACAGCAATGATAATTAACATAGGTGTAAAAATAGAAATAGAACATATTAAAGGAAAAGACAATAGTATAGCTGATTCATTGAGTAGATAAATAAATTAATTTTATTTTACAAATGAACAAGCGGATAACTGGGATTATTCCAACTTTTAAGAACCAAGAAAAGGTATTTACTTTCGTAAAGAATTCTCTTAAGGCATATCCTAAAAGTAACATAACCTTTAATCTGTTACCACATTTAGAACTAGACGAAGAACAAAAATTCATTATAGATAACATTTGGATTAGTTTCAACTATATTTTTAACAACCAGGCTAATAAGAGTTTAGATAGTATATTTCATTACTTGTTTAAACTGTTTATCAGAATATCTTAACAAAAAGAATAATGGTAGCATCAATTTCAGCTTTTATGTTACTTACCAAGATCATAAAACATGCATTTTTAAAACATGGGAAGAAGTCATCCCTTATATTTCAAATCATCCTAGACCATTTTTCAAAGGTTTTTATAACCTAACCCAAGCTTTAGACCAATGTAAAACAAATTTAGGAAATAATTACTTCATTAGCCCATTAGTTAAAAAATTTTAAATCATCATGGAAAATTCTATTTAAATTCTGTAGAACCTAGTAGTAGCCAAACAAGCGACTTTAAATTTAGAACATGATTTTCCACCACTATTTCCTCCCCTCCAAAATCAAGATCATCTACTTAGAGAAGAGTTAGAAATATTGAGGAAAAAATATGATAGATCTAAACAAGGATTTCAAATTATGAAGATAAGATAGATAATGAAATAAAAATAAAATTGAAGAACACAACCTCTGAAAGAAAGAAATTCAAACTAGAACATCCAAATAATTGACACTGAGTCTGACTTAACATGTCATAATGTCAAGATGTCTCAGAAACACATGATTTGACAAAAATAAAGTTATTGAATGATGCATGATCACGCTCGTGCTGGCCTGTGAAAGACATATCAAATCCTTTTTGGGTAAGGCTTTCCAAAAAAGCCTTTTAATTCAGCTAACACAATAGGTTGCTAAAATTCTTAAAAAGGATTTACACAATGAAACAGAATCAGAAAGCCTAAGATCGAATAACAGCCCAAGAAAAGAAGATAAAGATGACTGAGTGCAAAAAATATTTGACATAAAGCGGAAGACGACTTGACAAGAGCAGAAGAAAGGCAAGGGACAATTATATAGAAGAGGATTAAAAGAAGATGAAGATTTGACAAAGGCAAAGGACATCTATATTATTTTCTTTTTAGACCATCTTTTGATAAGATTCCCTTAGTAGGGACAAATGCGATCGTCCATGTGTTGTAATTTTATCAAAAACCCACCATATCCAAATTTTTCCTTTGTTTACATCTACTGTAAAAGGAAAGAGGTTGAAGTTTTTTCTGATTTGACGATGGGGCCCAATGAGCACTTGAATCAAATTCTTCAGTCCTATCCTTATCCCTTATCTCTTATCCTTATCTCTTCACCCTTTTTATCTCTTCTTCCTCTATATATTTGGAAGACCTTCATCTAGGGACGTCTTAGAAACCCTATCTTACTGAATCTCTCTCTCTTCCACTCTCAACCCTCTCATCTTCTTTTGTAATATAATTAAAAAGCTTTTAGTCTAAGCTTTCCATAAGAGCTTTGAGCCCAAGCTTTCTTCCTCCTATTGTATAAAGGTATGTTTTATCAATGAAACTTGTTTAATGTTTTTATTCATTGTTCTTTATTTATATGCTTAACTATTAATATTTTTAAACTTTATGGAACATCCTGAAAGTTGTTTCTCCTGAAATCCTATGGCCAAAACAACTGTTTTTCTATTTTCTTCTTTTGAATAATAAACTTTTCTTACTTGTATAATCATAGTCACCCATATCTTTCATATTTTGCTATCTTATCCGTTTGTCTAAATTGACTGCTTAGGACGTTCTAGTGTTAAAGGAATGCATGATTATACTCATAGGATGTTTAATTAGTCAAAATAATTCGTAAATGTTTGTTTAAAAAAAAAATTTAAGGTCATACGAGAGCAAGGAAAACCCTGAATATGACTTATAAAACTTTTTCTACCTCACTTTCTCACCCATTAAAACCCACCTCCTAAAACTGAATCTCTGCCTAAAAAATTTGATGTAACGATATAAATTATTTATTTTCAAGTTCTTTAAAATTATCGAAAGATTTTTCTTATACATCTTAGGATCCACAATAACACAGCCATTTTAGAAATAGCTAACATTTGTGAGAAAAATAAGGTAAAATGTAGATAATGATATAATAAATGGAGTAGCAATTGTAAGCATAAAACGATTTATCAACTAGCATCAGTCACTAATATCATTTTCACCATTCAACTATAATACAAAATAAGGGATTTAATAGTAACTTTAATTTCGTTTTTCATTATTTAAATGTGATGTATTTTTATCTTCTTTTTTTCTTTTAATCGACATTTTTATCTTTTTTTATTCCACTGCAAAATAACCCTCACTTAAATTATTTGAAGCAAGAACCTTTTCTTAACGGTGGTTTAATTAAATGACCTTTTGAAAACCCAAATTCGGTCATTTGACTTTTCATCAATTTTTGGTTGGATTTTAACAAACATACTTCTCTTATTTTCTTGCAAAAATGATCTCTTTTTTTTTAAGAGATGATGTAAATACATCAAATGAAAAAAAGGATTTATGTCCAAAATGAGTTTTTTTTTTAAAAAAAAACAACATATGGAAGAAGTTAGATTACAAATTTGGGATTGTTTGAAGTTTTTTAACCAAATATCTCTTTTTTCATTTCATTTTCATTATCATTTAGATAGTCAGAACAGGAGTATGGACTAAAATTCAAAAATTGGACTAGAATTTTTTATTTCCTCATTGTTATTGACATTTGAGTAATCCTGACATGAAAATTGATTAACATCAGAATGTGATGTCTAATCCCATTTCCCATTCTCTTTCACCAAACTTGATTTAAATGTCATTTGGTTCCTTTTCACTCAAAAAGACTTCCAATGCATTTCCAAATTTCATGAATTGTTATAAGTCCTTGCACTTCTTTTTTTATTTTTTGTTAAAATTAAAATTTGAATATCTGTAGAAAATATATTAATAGCAAATAACAAAATCTTCAAAACAATTTTCTGCTTTCATAAATATTAAGTTTATAAAATATGATCCGAAATTCAATTAAACAAGAAAAAAATCATAAATCCAAGCATTTAAGAGAAATCACGCAAAAACTAACAAAATAAGAACAAAAGTTTTTTTCTGAAAACTAAATATAAAAAATAATAACAATAATAAATAAGAAGAAGAAGAAGAATAAGAATAAGAAAAGAAAAAATATAGACCGCTCATTTGTGATATTTGCATTCACTTTATTTAAAGGCAAAAACTGTCAAAATGTCAAAAGCAACAAATTACAATACACGAGATTTAAGGTAAAGGAAAAAAAAAAAGATTCCGTTGGGAGAATTCGAAAGCCAACAATTGGATCACAGAAGGGCAATTCAGAGAAAAGCAGATTAACATGGAAGCAAAGTACTCCATTGTACAGAGTAAATTGTAATTGCCTGTAGCAGTGCTTCATAAAATGCTACTTGTGCAATATATTACTCCTATCAGACAGACAGGTTCGGATTTTTTTTTTTTTTTTTTTCTTCCCATCCTATGAAAAGGATTCAATTTCTACAACCACCCAACAACTAAAACAGCAAAAACAGTGGTTGTTCAGACAATAGTTTAGCATCAAATTCAGCATAAGAATCCCACTAGCTTACCAATTAACTAACCAGCCATTGGGTGGTTATAGATGTACTCAATAGCAAGATTACAGGAATCGATCTTATCTGCTTCCTTGTCGGGAATTTCAAGCTTGAACTCCTCTTCAAGTGCCATTACAATCTCCACATTGTCTAAGCTATCCAACCCCAGGTCTTTCTGGAAGTGTACATCAGGTGTCACCTGTGATTCATCACATCGCAGATGAAACCAGTTTCAGTTATCTTTTTATGATGTTGTGATGGTAAATTTGTAATCTAGAAGGAGAAATAGTAGTGTTTACTAAAGGAAAATGACAGTGTAAGAGGCAATGCAAACTATATCATATGGGATTAGCAGAAGCAAATTTTGAAAGATATAAATAGACAAATATTATTGAAAAAAATGCAGAAAATATTATGAAAGAGACTTTATTATTATTGAGATAGTTGAGGTATATAAATATATCAATACAATGGCAAAAAGGTAAAAACATAGAGACAATAAAAGGAATCCTAAATATACTCTAATACGCCCCTTGTTACATAGAAAAAAGAGACGAGACCGACATAGAGATTTGGTAAGGGCATCAGCAAGCTGGTCACTAGAGGAGACATGAACAACACGCAGCTCAGACAACTAAATCAAGTCATGAACAAAATAATAATCAATCGCAAGGTGTTTCATGCGAGAGTGAAAGACAAAATTAGCGAAGAGATAAAAAAATTGGCACAAGGTTGTCAGAATAGGGTAGCGGGGCGCCTTTGGGACAAAGTTAGCGACAACGATTTCACGTGGCTCGGCAGCCCAGCAACCGCAATAGCATGATACTCAGCCTCAGTGGAATAATGAGCAACAGTGTGTCGCTTTGTAGAACTCTAGGATATTGGATTAGCACCAAGGAATATAAGAAAGCACTGTGTGGAATGCGATCATCGGGGTTGTAGTGCGCATCGAGGAGAAACCAAGCAATGTACGAGAGTGTTTGCAAGAGCCGGTATGCAGGGATCTCGTCTTTGTTAAGATATGACGGAGCCGTTTGACCGCTCCCAAATGGTGTTCGGATGGTGTGTGCATAAACTAGGAGAGTTTATTCACGGCAAAGGAAATATCCAGCTATCATCCGAAGATGTTGGAAGCCCTGACCACTAGCAATTATGGTGGCATTGACGGTGCAATTATGTAGGTGTTGGAGAGTACCTCGGCAAGCGGTGTAGAGATAGGTTTGGGTAAAGATGTTATGTTTTGCTCGAGATCAGGCTATCTTTTGTTGAGACAGTAGAAGACCAGTGGAAGTAGCCAAAACCTCAACACCACATAAGTAAGATAACGCCTCGAGATCCTGGTGGAGAATTTAGAGTCGAGTTCCCGAATAATAGTGTCGACAAATGAGGGGTCATTCCCGGTAATAATCAAATCATCAACATAGACCAAGAAGTAGAGAAGTGCATTACCGCAGGAATAAACAAAGAGAGACAAGTCTGAACAGGATGTAACAAAGCCGAAAAAGAGCAAGAAAGTGGGGAGCTCCTGGTACTAAGCTCGAGGAGCTTGTTTGAGCCAATAAATAGCCTTGTGTAAAGACAAACATGATGCGGAAAATCTACGTTGCACATACCCTATGGCTACGCCATATAGACCTCCTCCATGAGTCGCCCATTGAGAAAAGCATTATTTACATCAAGTTGGCGAAGGCCCCACTGGCAACGGAATGCAATGCTAAGAACAGTACAAACAGTAATGGGATTTATCACGGGACTAAAAGTCTCATGAAAGTCAATACCCAGCTGTTGGTGAAAGCCTTTAGCAACAAGCTGAGTTTTATACCATGCAGTAGAGCCATCAGGATTTTGTTTGATGTGAAACACCCATATCTTGCGTATTCGATCCGGGCTCGGGAACAAGAGACTAAAAATCTGGGTTTTGGATGAGGCATCATATTCTTCTGCATATCCACAGACCCGCCCGGATCTTGGAGAACTCGGCGGCGGTGTGCAGTTCAGGAGAGGGGATGGGTAAGGAGTCGGGAGGATGTATAGGTGAGGGTGGGGAGGGTGCGGACCCAGCCAGGCGACAGATAAATGGCGGCCCGGAAAGGTGGGCGAGGTCGGGGATGCAGGTCAACGGGAGGTCGGGCAAGGACTCACCAATTCGGATGAGCTCAGGGAGGAATGATGGGGGTGAACTCGACCGCTAGAAAGAAGTGGGCGAGATCAGGGATGCAAGTCGACTGTGACGCCCCAAATCCAGGGGATCCGTTGACAACTCTTCAACCCGCGGAAGATTCGTGGATGTCGGGCAACCCAACACCACACCATTGAGTCCTTTTTTTTTTCGGGACCCAAGATTTAACAAAAATGGGGCAAAGTCTCCTTTATACGGGGAACTCTACCCAAAATTCAACCTGTGCAATTCTGTATGACATGACTCGATATTATATACAACGACCTCGTAGGGTCACATATGGTAAAAATGGCCCGCATTATGGCCATTTATCCATGTTGAACATATAAGCCTTGTAGTATAAAGCGCGATCAGCCCAGAGTTTAAATTACATAGCTGCTTATACAAAGCATATATCAAATTAAGCATTCTAATACATGTTTTACAAAATATAAATCAAAGTCTGTCGGCTTTCTTCTCAAATGTCTCAGCCCTCACAGTAGCGTGATCTCCTGCGCATTCCACGTAGACGAGGGTCCCACGACGAGATTGTGATGCCCGGTAAATCCTGCAAAGGCTTCCTCCCCACCTAAGTGCACATACGATAGTAAATGCAATGAGCGCGCTCACTCAGGAAGATGTCGTCACAGAATGAAACACACGTGTCGTGAATGAGATGTGACTCAGCGTGTCCCATGTCTTAGAGCCCTTACAGGCTCCCTCTGAAACTGAGTCTGACTCGACTCCTGTATGCTTGTATGCCTAGAGTGAGAAACTCACCATTGGTATTTAACGATGGTTCTTTATCAACAAAGCATTTTGTTTTATAAATCAAAAACATTGGACAATTTAGAAAGCTAGCTTTCGTAAAGCATTAAAAGCATTATCTCGAAACCGCTCGACTCTTTGAGGACATTGTCCCACTGAATAAACACTTCCTGAACACCATACATAGTGTTGATTTACAACCATGAAGACCGTGGAGCTCTATTGGACGTCGTCCAGATGTATCGGGTCTACCACCCGTTCACCAAGAATGATGAATGACAACCATGCACACCCACCCTTTTTATGCGATGTTTCCGTGCATATGAAATGCAATGCAAATGTGTCATTGTCTATTCATACCATGATACATATATAATGAGTGTTATATGCACATATGCCTACTCATGCATATTAACCCATGCATCAATTGGACATTTATATCAGCACGAACACATAAATTCAATTTAATCCTCTGATCATGCCAACATATTTAACACACATACATTGACATCTACAAGTCATTGTCATTGGCACTTAGTAGCAACTGTACACCTCATGTTTACTCTGGTGGTAACTTTTTTGGTGATTTTCAATACTAGTCTCATTTACTCATCAAAAAAAAAGTTTTTGATTGTCTCCAATTACTCGAGCATCAGTGTCAAATCAAATAACCCCCCGAATAATATTTATTATTGGATACAATCATCAATAAAAGACATGAAATAAGTTGCTCATTTTTCTTTTATCTCTATTTCTCTAAAATGAGAATAAAAATATGGGTCATTTATGGGTAAGAGGCTTTCCAATTCGATTAAAAGGGTTATACGCTTCATAACTTTGTACATTTACATCATGTATATTTTTCTTTTTATCAGTACATTTACATCATGTATACTTTAATGCACTCTTTTGGTAGGCTCTATTAATAAGATGGATACTTGCCCTATAAAATAAATAAATAAAAGAAGAAGAATGTGCTGTTTGTACAAGGTAAAGGATCTAGCTAGTCACATGCTAAACCTTGTTCTAGCTTAATTTGGTATACAGGGGATCTTCTCAAAGTTAATCAAGATGCTCCTTTTAAATTGGAACAAAACTAGATTGCAAAAAAGGTGTAGGAAACTTCAGAAGTTAGTCCATCTTTATTTGTTTCAGTGTATTTTAGAAGTGATTGTAAAATAGTTAGGGAAGAAGAAGATGATGATGATGATTGTAAAATATTTAGGGAAGAAGATCATTTTTTTTATGAGTAAAGAAGAAGATGATCATCATCATCACCATCATTGGTATCATCACCTTATCTTATTAACATATTAAATTCTTATTACAAAATGATCATGTGTTTCTGGCGAACAGTTATGGAAACGATGAGAGAAGACAACAGGAACGTGGTGTGGTGTTGATGCCAGTGATGGAGCATGACAATGAAGGACCTTTGTAAATGTAAGTGAAAAAACAAAGATGTGAGATATTTGTGAATAAATTATTCATTCTTAAATGGTAGTGAAAAAACGGAAGAAAATATGAGACCAGCATACAACGCGGGATGGACATAAGCGGAGCTGTTCGATAACAATAAATCATTTATCACCTGTGCCTAATTGAGTGGCCTCTTGTCAAGTAATTGGTTCAAAAAAACAAAGAGGCATTATTCTCAACATCCTTCTTCATTGTGCTAAAGCAAGGATCTTATGATTATTGTGTGTGTTATGACCCATTCTGAGTCTCACATCGCTAAGTTACGACTTAGCCTTATGGGTTTATAACCTCGTGGGCTCTCTCCCCTTAACAGTTAGTTTTTAAGGGTGAATTCTACCTAAGTGGTTGTAACAGTGGTATCAGTGGTTCGTTCGCTACAAGGATAGCCCTCGTCGGTTATGGAGGCGCTGCTACCCGCGGATAAGCGAAGTCACCACGGAGTTGTGGGCCAGTTCTGCTACCCGTAAATTCGCGAATCAAGCCCGGCCCAGTGGGTGCGGTTCGAAAGAGAGATGGATTGTTATGACCCAATCTAAGTCCCACATCGCTAAGTTACGGCTTAGCCTTGTGGGTTTATAACCTTGGGCTCCCTTCCCTTGACAACTAGCTTTTAAGGGTGAGTTCTATCCAAGTGGTTGTAACAGTGTATTCTTTATTTAGCATCCCTTAGGTTGTGTACTTTTTTGCAACTATATATCTATCTATATATATATATATATATATATATATATATATATATTGCCACAAAACTCTTGTAGTACCCCCAAAATATCTCTCCAACCAATCTTTTTTTTTTGTTAAGTAGGTCTCCAACCAATCTTGTCAACATCTATGTGACTCCATATCTATGTGACTCCATAAACTGCAAAAGATGGATACCATGAACTTTTAGCTACCCCACAATAAAAGAAGATATAGCCAACTACTTCCTTGTTACTTCTACATATGCAAGGCCAACTAGCTAAAGGTCTGCCTACTCCCACACCATCTACAGTTAGGATACCCTCCACTAGCGCATTTAGCTATGGCCTAGAGTCAGCACATGACTCCCCTGGAAAATTAGTTTTTTTTTCTTGAAAAAAACACCACTAGGCAATATCAAGTTTGATCCAATGACCACAATTTCAAAGGGAAACAAACCAACCATTAAGTTAATTATAGGTTTTAGGCTTACTTTTGCCTAAAATAACCTGCCTTCAAAACTTAACCCTACAAATGCTTTGTATTTGTGCCTTAAAGGAGGGAATTTGTCATGTGTTCACATGAGAGGGAATGAGAAAGTGAATTGGAAACTGTCATTAAAAAATAAAAAATAAGAATAATAATTGCCTATCTCATAATTTGAGTGTCAAATACTATCAGAGCTATAAGGATCTCAACATTAATAATAGAATACAAGGGAGCCATGAGAATAAAAGTTCATAAAGGTGGTTTCTGAAATATAAGAAAACACCATAATCCAATGCATGTGAGAGTTGGTTGACATTGTTTTGTAATAGATTCAAAACCTTAGACCTTTCTGTAAAGGAGGTTGGGGAAATCTGAGAGGTGTTAATGTGGAAAGGGGCAAACGTTTATCAAACTAGGTTAGGTTCGAGGACTTGAGTTCATGCCATTTCCTGGAAGGGGTAGAAGCTTGTTACCGAGATGAAGATCTGGAAAAATGGAGCAAAGGTTAGATGAAAAGAGACAGGATTCAAGTTGGAATGACACTAAAACGAGGCAAGGAGACTTCTCCTTAGCTTTGTTGTGGCTAAAGAGACAAAGGGGTTCTTGTTGGTTGACCTCAAAGGAAAGGGCTTTCAGGGGGGGTGGTCAGTTCTGGTAGAGAAGCTATGTTTTTTAGGTGTGGCTCCTTTATCTAAGGGTAGGAGAGTATGCTTGATGCAGCACCAAAAGTAAAATGCTAGAAGAACAGAGTATGATTGAAATAATTCTAGGAATCGCTCCTAGAAACTCTAGGCTTCACACCATAGGGATCTTTGCATCACACAAAGACACTTGTATTTGCTGGAAATTCTTCATTCATTCATTCATTAATTCTTCAAGACTGAATACAACTATATACATAGGTATTTCTAGGGACTCACAACTTTTGGAACTATCATTTAGTAAAGGATGTAACAAAGAACTAACAACTTTGACTGACTTGGAACTAACAACTTTGACCAGCTACTAAAGACTAATAAAGACTATTGAAAAATGACAACTATTGGAAAATGACAACCATTGGAAATTATAATAACTTTAAAACTGTCATCGATCCCATTATATAAGATCCCAACTAGGCCCTATATCATCCAATGAGTATCAAATTAAGGTTTGGCCTTTGGAGCCTACTCCCTTGCATTTGTGATAGACTTTTAAAGGGTGTTGTCATTTGTCTCCATCAACTCCCCCTGGCTTAGGAAAACACAACCCTAGTGAGTTAAAGGCATGAAATCCCTCATTAAGGTCTTGATTCAATTGATGGAACCTCTTCTTGGTAAGAATATAAAGAGAATTCTTCTTGGTTATAGGAACTTTTGTTGACCTCTGAACCCGATATTTTCCCATTTCAGCAATAGTCATTGGTTTAATCACCACCTTTTGGTTCTTAAACATAAAGTTGTAGGTGTTTTCTCTCCCATAGCGATGCACACCTCGATCATAGAGCCACAAACGCCCAAGAATAATATGTGCTACTTTCATAGGAATCACATCAAAATTGATGCAGCACCAAAAGTAAAATGCTAGAAGAACAGAGTATGATTAAAATAACTCTAGGAATCACTCCTAGAAATCCTAAGCTTCACACCATAGGGATCTTTGCATCACACAAAGACACTTGTATTTGCTGGAAATTCTTCATTCATTGATTCTTCAAGACGGAATACAATTTATATATATATATAGATATTTCTAGGGACTCACAACTTTTGGAACTACCATTTAGTAAAGGATGTAACTAGGAACTAACAACTTTGACTGACTACTAAAGACTAATAAAGACTATTGGAAAATGACAACCATTGGAAATTATACTAACTTTAAAATTGTCCTGACCCAATATTTTTTTTTGATGGTAAAATGATATATAGATGAAAAAAACCTGGCTCCCAGAGTACCTGAAAGTCTGAGGAACACGAGCCACTCTCACCTATACCCATCAAGACGAAAAACCTACCAAGTATCTAAGCTATCTTGCTTTATCTTAGCTTAGCCCATGCACAATGTAAACAAAAGAAAGATTTCATCCTATGAGCCGATGGAGCCTCATTCTCGAAGACCACCCTGTTCCTTTCCAACCACGCGTCCGAATATAGAGGGCGCCATCCAAACTTTCTTGGTTTTTGCTTGAGCACTCGCTTTATGGCAAAGACGGTGGCCGGGCCGGGTGCGGGGAAACGCTGATCGTATCGATGTTAAAAGAAGATTATGCATCTTGGGCTGCCGAGCGTGAATAAGCAAGTGGTGGTGTTTCCTCCTTCTCTTCACATAAGAAACACCCGTTTACTAGGGGAATCCCCCTCCTCTTTAATTGGTCCAACGTGAGCACTTTGCAGAGGCTTGAAGCAAAGCCCGATTTGGGGAACAATTGGATTCAGTTGATCGACAAGGGAAATCTAAAGGAGTGAATCTGTGAAACTACGTATATGTCTGGCCCAGCCATCGATAATAGACTCCTTTAATAACAGACGATCCTCTTGAAAAGGTCTAATTTTCTTGTTGTGAAGGAAATGAAGGAACCTTTCCACCTCTTCCAACTCCCAATCATTAAAAGGTCTAAGGAAGACTGGGGACCACCCCCCCTCCTCCGTAGAAAAATCGAACATACGTACCAACTTCAGTATAACAAGATCCTGACTAGACCACATCGTATTAGGTGCCAAATTCTTTGCATCACACAAAGACACTTGTATTTGCTGGAAATTCTCCATTCATTCATTCATTGATCCTTCAAGAGTGAATACAATTATATATATATATATGTATTGACTCACAACTTTTGGAACTACCATTTAGTAAAGGATGTAGCAAGGCCACTGACTTGGTAATGCAAGACTAATAAAGACTATTGGAAAATGACAACCATTGGAAATGATACTAACTTTAAAATTGTCACCAACCCCATTATATAAGATCCCAAATAGGCCCTATATCATCCAATGAATGCCAAATTAAGGTTTGGCCTTTGGAGTCTACTCCTTTGCGTTTGTGATAGACTTTTAAAGGGCACTGCTATTTGTCTCCATCAATGCTCCCCTACTCAGATGAAAAATGACTCCAGGGAGGAGACAATCCTTAGTCATTTTTTGGATCATAAGGAAGACTCATGGAGTAGAAGGTGAAGTTGTTCACATTCAATAGGAGAAAATGAGGTGAAAGGAAGGGGTCATTGTGCACATGTATAGCCAGTAGGTTTCGCAAGGTTTCAGAGAAACCACTTGATTTATCCTTCTTGAATTATTTTGTGACTGATCTTTGCTCCATGAAAGAAAGTGAGGGGTTGAAGTTTTCAGATTTTGGAGGTACCTTGCTCTTGTTTGAATCTAAGGTTCTTACTAAGGCGGAAAGGTTGCTTGCCAGAGGATCTCAAATAATTAAGGAGAGAGAATTGTACTTGGTAAGGTGATCTCAGGGCAGTCTTGCCAAGGAAGGAGATGTGGCTAAGATTGTTGGGTTTCATGTTTGACCTATGGAGTGGAGCCCTTGAGGCATGACTCAAGTGGTAAAGGGATGGGATGGGGTTATAGAAGACTCCAAGTTTAGGTCCCAATGCGGACCAAAAAAAAAAGAAAAAAAAACGTTCCACCTATGGAATCGAGTGGTGTTTGAGAAGATTAGGGATGAGTGGTGGGTTTGTCATTGTGGATAAAGATACAACTCCAATAACCAATCAACATAGGGCTAGGATTTTAGAGCATCCTATTGGGAGACTTTTACTTAGCTTGCTAAAAGTAGAAGTTGGCAGCTCTAGCTTCTCCTTACAACCATGGTAGGAAGCTCCATCAGGTTTTTCACTTGTGGAGCCATGAAAAAGAGACTATGAGCCCAATGGACAAGAAGTTAGATCAGGGCTTCTGTCATACGCTAACAAAGAGAGTGAGATGGGGATGCAACCCTTGAGTCCAACGTAGCTTTCAAGTCACTCATCCTAGGTCTATGGTCACTAGTTAGGGTGTAGTAGACTTTGACACAAAAGCTGAAGTTGTTGGTTAGACTTGCTGCAAGCCAAAGTTGGTATGAGTGTACAATGGTCATTGCAGTAGAAGTTGGTGAGCCAGGGGGGAGAAAGATTTTCTACATGGTTACTTTTTCTTATTTAAGAGAGGAGGGTCCTTTTAATTTAGGCCTAGCCCAAATTTCGCACCAAAGGAATTACGGGAGTGTATAGCATATTCTAATGCATTGCTCTGTGTCTAGGGAGTGTGGACTCTTCCTTTAGCTCTTGCTAGTGTCACTTGGGTTCTCCCTTATTTGGTCAAAGATTTGATTCTTGGTGGGCAAGGTTTTGTTAAGAGTAAAAATCACAAGAAGATGTGGATGGCAGCCCATTTTGCCTCTATAATGACCCTTTCTGAGTCCCACATCGCCAAGTTACGGCTTGGCCTTGTGAGTTTATAACCATTTGGGCTCCCTCCCCTTGACAGCTAGCTTTTAAGGGTGAGTTTTACCCAAGTGATTGTAACAGCCTCTTTTGGACAGTTTGGAGGGAGAAAAATAGGATTGTTTTCGATAATGCAGAGCTTTCACTCCAACGGATGAAAAAATTATTTTGTCTATTCTTTATGGTATTGATTTAGAATGTTCATAATTTCTTATTCTTTGAATGTAATCAATTTTTTGCATATCCTTAGGCCCTTGAGGCCTAGCTCAAGTGGTAAAGGGCGAGTGGGATTAGGGAAGGTTCCAAGTTCGAATCCCAACGGAGACAAAAAAAAATGAAAAAAAAGAATAAAAAATACTTACCTATAAAAAAATGCATTGCCTTAGGGTTTAATTTGGGGCTGGTGAGTGTTTTCTCACTTCTTTTTTTCTTTCCTTTTTTTTTTTAATAGGCCTCTGTATAGTCCATTCCCTTCACTTTTGTAGGAGAGAGCCCTAACATGCCTACATTGCCTTTTTTTTTTTATAAGTAAAAAGTATTACTGAATGGAGGAGTGTGTTCTTTTTTGATTGATCGAATGGAGGAGTGTGTTCTTATGTGGCAAATAGTAGACATGGGGATGGTTAATGTGCTCTTCATGACAACATCAATGTTTAAGGGGGATAATAAGCCTTTTCCTAAGGATTCATTAATTTCTCATATTGTAATTACAAACAAGGCACTCATGGAAAATGCTAATAGGCATCCTAGGTTTTTGCTACTTTCCTAGGGTCCTCAAAGCCCTAGATGCAATTTAGTCGCCAAGATCGAGGGGTTGAAACTTTCAAGGGATGTAAACTTTGGTTATGCCTTGGAGAGGGAGGATTTCAATAGCCTTCCAAGCAGTTGAGTTCAGTAATTGTTTGGGATGCCAATTGTTGGCATTGAGAAGGATGTATATGCTCTATTCAAAATAATGGAATGAAGGAAATTATGTGGGGATAGGATGTCAAGGGTAAGAAGAAGTCTTCTTCTCATTATGAAAGGGAAATCCAAAAGCTAGAGCATTCAGTTAACTTTAATAGCTCTCCATTCTCTACTAAGGGAAAGGATAGTGATACTGGGGTTTAAGGGATGAGGGTGCTTCTATTATTAAGGTTCTTATGCTGTTTAGTCTTCCTGTTAGGGGTTTTTTTCTTTATGTTGGTTAGGATGGTCTCTTTTCCTTAATAATAATAATAATACAAGCATAATAATGTTATATTATTTAATCTAAATCCAAAGAAATATATAACCATGGGTTAGCATGATCACAAAATTAATAACAGATTAAAAGAATACAAGCATTATAATATAATATTATTTCGTCTAAATCCAAAGAAGTTTATAACCATGGGTAAGCATGATCACCACAAAATAACTTCACCTCTTGAGGCTGTAAACAAAAACCTTTGTGTTTTTCTTTTTTTTTTCTTGGTATGACAAAGAGGTTGACTAAAATTGCAAAACTTATATCAACAGACCAATGCTTGTTACGCACTCAAATTAGTAAAATGATATCCATGGTATTTTCAATCCTTTTCTTCATAAAGACTTTGTGACAAAATGTTATACAAAAAAGGTTCAAGCTACTCATCCGGAGTAGATTCCAGGAATTGATTCTCAAAATCAAAACTTGGCAGAAAGACCATCTATTTAGAAAATGCTTACTGTTACTGCCATTGAATTCATTGAAAAGGCAATAGAGTAGACTCATTCCGCGAGAATTTCAGTTTCCATTGCCCAATGCACTCAAACAGTAACCACTCACAAAATCAAGGAAATTTCGGTGGTTTTAATTACACAACCTAGGGCGTTACCTGGCACAGCTAAGATCGAACTCTGGGCATCCTAAATTTGTAGATGAAGCAAGGGGAAAACAATTTCCCGAAAGGATTCATCAAACTATTGCAAACATACCATACTATAACCTCCACATAATTGCTGACATTACATAGAAAAGAAAGAAGAAAATTCCAAACCCCTCAATTTAGCCAAGCCAGATGGACAAATTCAGGTCATTTCCCACACTATCTCCTACTTAACCGAGAACCAAACAGAGGGAAAAGAAACAATACTGAGAAAAATGAGAAGAAGACAAACTGACCTGTGAAGGATCGATCTTGGGGAAGCTCTTGACGACGGAGAGCACTCTCTCGGCGACCTCTTCCTTCGTGAGATGATCATCGCCATGAGAAGACATTGGTCGGATCCATCTCTGCCAGATGGAAGCTGTGGACGAGGGGGCTAGGGTTTGAAGAACTGGAACTCTCATGTGCCTCAGGATTGCGCCCCTCATGGCCATTGCTACTCTCTCTCTCGTGCGACTCTCTTCACTAGTGGTGATGTGCTAATAGACGGCCAAGGGCAGTTTCGGTATTCCATTTTAACTCGTTGGCACTCTTCACTCTTCAGTTTAAGCCACACTTTAAGGTTAATTAGATCAAAATGGTCGTAATTACATTTTTTTTTTTTACACTAAAAAACAATTAGTTACATTATACTAAAATATCTCCACTAGAACTCCAATCCAAAACCCTCCCTATTTTAATCAATATTCACTTTTATAAAAAAAAAATTTAATAATCTTCTTAAAAATGTTCTTACCACTCAAATCAATGACATTAGTTATTTAGGTCTTTAGATTATTGTAACATAATTTAAAAATTAGTCATTAGTTATTTACGTCTTTTAGATTATTGCAACATAGTTTGAAAAGTAGCCATAATAATACGAATTGAATGGTAAACAAGGTAACTTAATATAAATTACAATGGCATTGTTTGAGAGTTCTGACATTTAAAGCTCGTTTAGTAATAATGATTTTACTTTAAAAAAAAAAAAATTTTTACACATCTATTCACTTTTCATGTTATATTGTAATACTCTTTTTTAGGAATGGGCAAAAAAACCTAAGAAATCGAATCGAAAAATAGGTTAATTGAACTTATAGGTTCGGTTTTGGTTTTGGTTTGACACACATCTCGGTTTCGGTTTACAAAATACAAAAACCGTGGTTTCGATTAACCAACCAAAAAATAAAATATATATAAAATAAGTTTACCTACTTATGTGAGTTGTGACTTTTCCACTTTTATCCGTCTCTTTTACTTTTTTCCTCTAAACAAAGGTTTTACCATTTTCCTCCAAACTAGCATATAGGCTATGATTTCTATGGATTGGTTTTTCTTTGTATTGAAGTTGTTAAAACATGTAGGTGATTAATAAAATCTTAATTAAATTATTTGGTCTCATGCGTTTCATATATTATTTATTGATATATTATAAATATGTATTATAAATGCACAAGTGTTATGGGATTGCAAATGAATATATTGTATTTATTTTTTTCTTTACATTTTTTATTGTATTTATAATAATTATTATAATTTAAACTTTAATATATGATTATGGAACTGTAAATTTATTTTTTTAATTATGGTTAACCAAAAAACCGATATATGGTTAATCATATTAATAGTTAGGTTTTTTGTTTATATAAATCAAAAATCAAAAATCGATGATAGGTTTTTATTTTGTGCCACAGTTCAATTAACCGAACCATGCCCACCCCTACTCTTTTCGGGATTCGATTCTCCCGTTCTCTTGTATACCTATCACATCCATTTACCACTTGAGTCAGGCATCAAGTACATCTAAGGCATTTTTTTTGAATGATGTTTTCTTTTTCTAAAAGTGATTTTAAAAGAATCACCTATAAAGCATTTTTTATGATTTGTTTTATAAATTTTATTAAATGTGGCATTTTTAAAAATTTAAAATACTTCCAAAAATCGATATCAAATAGGCTCTTAATTATTATGATAATATTTTTTGAGTTTTAAATTATAATGTCTAATTGATGACTTTTTTTAGGTCCAAATGAACAATATAGTGGTTTTGTTGCTAAACATAATTGAACTAAAACTAAAAACAAAAGCAAACTAACTTTTTTTTTTAAATGGGATAATGTGTTTATTAATAAGAGCAATCAACAAGCATTACATGGGAAATCAAGTTTGGAGGGGAAAGAAACCACTTATGTGGACTTGACAAAGAACAAGCAACGTGTGCAAGTACATGAGCTACCCCATTCGCATATCACCTGATAAAATGAACTTGCACCTATTTGAAAGATCGTAGAAGGATGCATTTGTGCTAAATCTGTCTCAATGATGCATTTGTCAATCTGCTTCCTTTTGAGCCAAGTTAGGCTTTCTTTTGACTCATTACTTTAGCCTCTTGGACCGAATAAGCATCCATGATATTTGTTGTAGAGCCATGATCATGGCATTAACTGAATCTCTAACAATGCAACTTGTCCCTATTCTTCCTTGGTTCTAGAATATAGCAACATCTACATTAGCCTTCACCCAACCCCTTAAGGGCTTAGTCCATGCCACATCTCCATCACAGGCGAATTAGAATTCTGGACTCTTGTTTAGTGTCTGATGCGAGCCATTTTCATTGAAATAAATAGTTGTCATCTGGCATTGTAGCGATGTCTTTGATGTAGTTTGTTGGTTCCATACCTACTTGTTTCAATGTTACTGTTAGCTCTGTCTCTCCCACTATGTAAGTGTGAGTGATGGATTAAAACATCAACACAAATTTACCTTAAGCGTTAATGCAAAGGACTATTATCTAATCCCGATAATAATGCCATGAAACTTGTTTGTTATATTTCTTTGCAATTATCTGCGATTAAAAGCGGTTTCCTTAAGAGTGAATGTTCTTTACATGGTTTTGATCCATGATTACGCAAGTGTACAGGTCGAACAAGTAATAAAGTGGATTTAAGTCCAGAATGTCGATCGAGATCTCGAGAATTCTCGATCAACTACCACATTACTCGAGTTCCTCTTTATTTGGACTATGATTTGCAATTGATATATCCCCACACAGCAACCTTTAAAATAATGAAAGAATAAAAAGATATGTAAACTAAGAACAAAATGAAATAATGCTTACACTAAAATAAAAAATTAAAGAAATAGGCGTGCGGTTAGTTTTTTAAAGGGAGCATTGAAATCTGGCTGTTGTGAAACATCCATTCCTGCGAACAACTACGTAACTTTGGCCGTGAACCTCGAGATTTAGAATCAGTTCAAGGAAGAAGGTAATGCCATGTGGATCTCCTTAATGACACATTTCATCATCTAATCTTCCTGTTTCTTTTCGGATACGAGGATTAGATAACTACTTTAATCACGAGTTGCCTTGTTGTGGGTATTTTTTCTTTTCAATACTATACGAACATGGGTTGTAAACCTTAGCTCCTAAGACTATAGGCTAAGCATGGGTTTACACTATACTGGTTTCTCGTCCTCAAAATTGGAACAGTTCATCCTTTCCTTGATTAGATCCTTCTTGGCTCACGGGATTGAACTTCTTGTTCGAGCAAGCGAACTCTCTGCTCATTTTAATTGATGATCATTCCAACTCATTCTCGATTTCAAGTGAGTAGAAGATTTATCGATTAGAATTCACAAAAAGCCCATTAGATCCCGATATTAGAGTTCGCATACCCTTGAGAGTTGTTGATACTCTCGGGAATGCCTTCTTTATTGTGTCCTCGGAGGGCCTCTGGAAATCAGAGCATATGACAATCCTATTACAGGAATAGGACACTAATATTTGGATCGGATACATGATAAACAAAACCAGCAAGCGATTCGAGGTAAAGTTGATGGCTACGATAAATTTACGCATAAAAAAGATAAATTCTTTCTTGAGTAATTTCAATGAAAGGCTGGGTTTAAGTGCCCCATTCTGCTGCTTGTTAGCTCTACGATCAAAGAACTCTTTTATGCATCCAGCGGAAGTTCGAGTTCCAAAATTTGTTTGGACTTCAAGCAGACAATGATAATTTGAAGAAAATAACATTACGCATTAAACGACTTCTTGACTAACATCAGGATCAAAAATTGAATGAAATAACGTCTGCTTTTGAAATCTAATACAAAATACTTGACAAAACAAAGAAAAAGAAATAGAAAATTAAAATACACGGGCAACCCGGTGCAGGACTTCTAGTTAAGTAGCGAGCTACTTTCCTTTTGTATGGTACTTATTTATAGGGTTACGATTTGGGCCACATAGCGATGCACTTCGCGTGGGTTTCAAAATACGCGGCCCATTTGTTTGTTGCAATATGTGACTCCATTTTGTGCGTCGCGACCTTGACGATGTCGCGACCTCTCTTTCACGTCGCGACTTCTTCGTTACCTTATGGTACATTTTGATGTCGTGACTTCAATCATCGCGTCGCGACTTCACCTACGCATTATGATCTCTTTTGAGATTGGCGACTTGATCATACATCAGCGACCCGTTTTTCTGTTCGTCTGTAGTAGAAACTTTTTTTATCGCGGTCGCGACTTGCCTTTGCTTGCCCTTTGGATCTGATGTCGCGAGCGTAAAATGGCGTCGCGACCTTCTTTCTTATGGTGATGTCACGACCCGATGAATGGCGGCCGTGACCTTGATACCATGCGGGGCGATGTGCGACCGCGAAGGGCGTCGCGACATCTTGATTCGATGTTGATGTATTTATCTCTTCCAGTATCGCGCGACCTCATGTTCAGTCTCTTTGAAAATCTTTTGTCGCGACTTCTATTTAGTGTCACGACCTCCATATCTCTTGCTAAAACTTCGATCACATTAGCGACCTCGAAGTGGTGGCTTCAGCGACATCATGTCTGCTTCTTCATTAATTCTTGGTTGTCTGATTTGGAGTTTCTGTTGCGACCTTGGTGTTATTCTTCATTCTTTTGTCAAGGTCAGCGACATCAAATTGCTGCTTTCAAAATTAGATTCTGACTTCTTGCTTGAGAAAGTTTATTTCTTGTAAACTTTGAGAGGCGCTCCGCACATCGCGACCTCATGGTGGTATCCGACATCATTTATCTCGCTTTTGGTGTCGACATAACGATGATGTCGCGACATGGGCTTTCTTCATTGGCTGCTTCTTTTAATCGACCAAGTCATTCTTTGTCTCGACTTCTTTCTTCGATCACGACTTCACTTGTTCATTCTTGATTTAACTGTTAAAGCCAAATTTGTTGATGTCGTGACTTGAAATTGCTAAGCTAGCGGCTTCACATCGCGACTTAAATTCGATTTGACTTGGTCTAACTTGCATGCTTTATTTCTTATGATTTTGCTAAAATTGATTTTACTCTTTGTATTTTCCTGCAAATTGGAATTTGAGTCAATTATCAGTTTTCTGCAGACAATTCATCATTATTCTCATTATAAACTCAAAAAAATGGATTAAAAATCTAATGAGTTTTTGGACTCATCAAATTCCCCCAAACTTAAAATTTAGCGTCACTAGCGAAGAAAGAAAAAGAATTGTTTGTCCTCGAACAAATAAGCAGAAAATTTTTAAGACATTTTACGATTTGTTCCCTGCAGATCTTTCTCAGTCTACCCTTCTAATCTGGAAATTAAAAGATATCACTATTGTTTCAAATTTCAGTTTTGATGCAAAACGAGGCATAGTGTACTTCTATTACAAAATTTCTTGATAAACTAATGTGTTTCTTAGTTGTTAAGCAAGTCTTGTTACTGTGTGTGTGTGCGGGTCATCAATCCTTTTCATCTTCATGTTGAATTAAGTGTCTTCTGGGAGTTTTTCTTAATTGTTTATCAAAATTCATATGCTTGTTTCTTATTGATCTCCCATAATGTAAGTAGAAATTCAACCTTAAAATCAATAAGGTCTTTCAGGCTTGTAATTTTGGGCTTAGGTAATTGGGTAGATAATGGAAAAATTTAGGTTGTAAATTACCCGGTTCCATCTTGTCTCTACATTGTTGCCTCCAATTTTCTTCCTTTTTCTTCTTTGTTCCTTTCTGATTCTCCTTGATCTTAGCTTTGATTCCTCTTTTGAATTCTTTTATGGAATTTCAACTTCCATATGTACTTGATTCGACGATTCCTTTATTCTTTAACTCCTTTGCTTTTATTTCCACTAAGATTTGGAATAGTGCCAATGTTTTGTCTTCTTAGGCTTTCTATTACTCTTAGAAGAACTTTGGGCTAGCAACTCCCACATGCAGGTTGGCATTAGGAGGTGCTAGGTGTTAAAACACCCCTACAGGCTTAATTGTTCAAGGAAATAGGCCTTGATACAAAACTTATTCCTTATTTCACTGGCTTACCTTCTTTACTTCTTGACCTTCTTGTCAGGTGGAAATATTATTCCCCCCCGAACTTGTTTCTTCCTTTATACTAAACTTTTGAACTAGAGGCTGGATAATTTGGGTTCTTTATTGCGGGTTTATTGCAAGGAAGGGAATTCGATTTTGATTGCTATTTATTGAAGAAATCGGGCTTATTTGTCCGTCGGGGAACTAGAATATGTAAGCATATTTTGAGAGTAGGCTTAAAAAGAGGCTCGAGTTTGCGAGGATAGCTCATCATTTCTGTTGGATTTGTTTTACACAGGATTTCCTCGTCAATGTCAAACAAAGTCTAGAGACGTAATTTCTAAATCTGAATTACGAGAAGATAACTACAATTCACGTCAAAGTTTCATAAGTTTGTTGGTAGATGTGTATTGTTCTTGAAGACTTGTACTTATTCCTTTAATACACTTACATTATTTTAACAGTATTTTGTTCCATCAACAATAACCAATTTCCAATTTGCAACTAAAGTGCAGTTTAAACGGAACAATTAAATACTCCCCCAATTCCGGTTCTTTATTCATGCGATTTTGCAATTATTTGTGTTCAGTTTATCTCTAGTCAAACTACTTCAACTAGTTAGATATGATATTTCAGCATTTTCATTCTTAGGCCCAAATCCTATCTTATTTTTAACAAGTCAAAGCCAAAAAAAATCGGCTATGACAATGAGCATTTCCTTTTTTTTCACAAATTTTCTTGTTTTATTCATGATGTGATGCAAAAGTTAGGAAGCAATAAATCGGAAGAGAGGAAGAAGGATAAATCGATAAGGAAGGTCTATTTTTTCTTTTGAGGGAGGAGTAAAGATGTTAGGAGGATCGGATCGAGGAGTAGCGAAATTAAGTTGAATTTGGGAAATTTCATTTCATTTCTCTTCTTAACGCGTCATTTTCCCTCTCTATCTGTTCTTGGTCCAATTCATTTGTCGAATCCAACCTTTTTGTTCAAATCATCTTGTCTTGTGCCCAGTGTGTTTGTTGTGCGTTCCATTCCAGTCATGACTTCTAAAAATTTGGAAAGATTATTGTTGATCAAATCCAAATTTTCAAACGGACTTTTCTTGAAGGCATCTTTATCATCAAGCTCTTGATCTACGTGCCATCCTTTTCTCGAAATCCTTGAACATTGACATGTATAGGAACTTGAATCCTTGATGCGCTCCTTAGTCTTGGCTTCTTGATCACGAATCCCTTTCCTTTATAGGTTTTTAGGGTTGAGAGTCAAGTTATGCGATTGTTGTAGAATGATTCATGGCCTTTAACTAGCCGAGTAGATCTTGATCTCTTTCCTCGAATTTCCTTCTTAAATTTTTCCTCTTGATGCTCCGGGATCTTTTTCATCTTGCTCTTCCCTTACATCATTTCTTCTTCCCATTGTTGATCTTCTTTTTCATCCTCGACTTCATATACTTCTTCTCTTGTTCATCTCTTCACATTGTTGATCCCTTCTCTTCAATTCTTTTCATAAACCTCTTCTACGAATTTTTCTTGGAGGTTGAAATTGCTCTTCTCTTTTTCCATACTCTTCTGATTCAGGCCCAGGCATCTCCATTATTTGATTATTCCCCCAGGCTCCCCCAGAGCTTTCACGGGTTCTCTAAATCAGCATTCCTTATAAAGGGGAGAGGCGGCGGTGGGGTTGAAATCCTATTGGGTATCTTCTTGTTCTCTGCCTCTGGAAACATAAAAGTATTCCACTTCTTGATGTGCTTCTAGATTTTCTTCTTCTTCTTTCTGCCACGAGGAAGGTGTCTTCTTCTTGTATTGCATTTTCATTTTTCATCCCATGGGAATATGTTTCTACTATGACCCCCTTTTCTTTTGATTCCTTGGCCCCTTCTTTGACTCCGTCGGGTAATTTAGGTGAAACAGGGCACTCTTCTTCTTCTTCCCCAGTTCCCTTCACACCGGCCTTGTCGCTAGCCTTGTGATGGATTCTTCAGGTGAGGATCGAACCACTATTGCGCTTCATGGTACCTCATTATAAATTTTCAATACTTGTTCGACATCAATCTTGTACCCCTTCGATTACTTAGCATAGAAAGTTGCTTCTTGTTCTCTTCTTGTCTGAAGACATGCTTGAGTGAGGACCATGTGAGCCGGGAAGTAAAACCACACTTTGCCTCTTACATGTCAGATCTCCCACCTTTCGGGGTCTTTTGCTCCTTTTCCTTTCTTCCTTGCCCTTTCACAGTCATCAATTTTTATACTTGATCTTCTCACGGTTAGGGTTGTTCATGACTTCTTGAATTTTGATCCATTCTTACGCCCTTCCATTATACATTTCATTTAATAGTCTTGACTCCATAAGGCACGAACTCCTCGACATAGCGGGTTCTCCTTCCTCGACAGTTGGGTAAAATTCTTGGGCATTCTTGCATATCAGACTTTTGATGTTTGCGAGAATTTGCAACCTCTTTGCTGTCGATTCCTTGAAGGTGAGATAGGTTGGCTGAAGCCTCTTTACTCTGAATCCCTTTCCAGCATAGTGCTTTTTCCATACGGAGAAAGCTTCTTCTGAGACGAACTCGTCTTCCTCTCCTTCTTGTTGCTTTTCTTTTCCCTTCTTCCTCTGTTGCTTTGTGGCCCCAGTTTGAACTACGGTTGTTCGAATGGCTTATTCTCCCTTCGGGTTCAGGATGAACTTCCCTTGATCTAAGTATACTCCTCCATGATTTGTCGGTTGGGATGAGGGTTGAAGGTTCGACCATTAGAAAAATCGGACGGTTTTTAGGAAAGGTTTAGGTTTTGCAAAATTGAGAACGGAGAGATCACGAAGATGAAGGGTTGTATTTGCTTCAAGGAAGGAGATGGTAGTGGAGGGAGTTTCTCAACAGTTGCAATTCAATTATTATTGTGGGCTCTCTATTACTTCATTTATTTGTGCTTGTCGCGACTTAAATTTAGGAATTTGCGATTGTGTCTTTACATCATTAAATTTAGGGCAAAATTAAAAGCGCGGGTGGCATACTTCTCTTATCCATGACTTATTCTTGTTTGTCGTGACATAAGTAAACTATGGGAGAGACAAGTTATCATCATTTAAGAACGCGGGTATTTTAGGACATAGTTGAATTGTCGCGACCCTACCTCTTTTAAAGAGTTGTTCTTGTCGCGACCCAAATGTTCTCGCTGACCTCAATTCTGTCGCGTTAAAATCTGAATACGACTTGTGCCCTTGTTCTTCCTTGATCTTGTTGATTCGACCTGACTTGTCGCGACATAAATCTGAGTCGCGCGACTTAGTACGCACATTCCACAAATTTGATGATCAGACGATTTTCACTCCTTATTAATTTGCACATTTCATAGCATCCATTTAATCATTCCCACCACGACAATTCAAAAATGTATTCTATTCAATTTTCACGGAAATTTATGTGGAGAAAAGTACTCCCCGCACCGAGTTGCTCGTCACGTGAAGTCTTTGGAGTAGTCTGAGTTTGTTCCTTCTACGCTGAGCCATTTGATTCTTCATGCGCATGTTGTAACAATTCCCAGGATTAAATTAATTTAGTACTAACCTAGCAATTTCTAACAAATCATGACTGAGGCAAAAATTTTCAAAAAGCAGTAATAATAAAAAAAAATTAAAAGTCTATATAAAGAAACCAAAAAATCTATATGGGTTTGCCTCCGTAGGCTGCTCAGTTTTGAGTCTTTAAATTTGGACTAGATTTGTTTTAAACTTTCTCTCTCTCAATTCACCGGTTGGAGTTCTTCTATTCTTTCTCCTGTTGAGATAGTGTTTCGATCTTTGCCATTAACTTTGAATTCTTCCCCGACATCGATCCTGAATTCTTTTGCAAGATAGTACTTGACACCATTGTATATGGTCCACTCCATTTTTGATTTCCAGCTTCGCCCAAGAAATAATCTTAATCACGGAGTTAACGATGAACTGATCTCACCTTTCTGAACTTCTTTCCTCGGGAATCCTTTGATCATGCCGTTTCTTTGTCTTGTCCTTGTATATTCTAGCATTGTCATGAAGCTTCGTTTCTCGTTCTTCCAGTTCATTCGGTTAGAAGTCTCTCTTCCTTTGCAATTTTGAAATCGAAGTTCTGGCGTTTGATGACCCACATGGCTTTGTGTATTCCGATTCGAGAGGAGGTGACATGGTTTTCAAAGACAAGTACGTATGGGGACATTCGATGGGAGTTTAAGCGATCTATGCGCGTAATGCATCATCGAGCCAGACCAATCTTTTCGTATTTAGAACTCACCGGTCTTTTTCGGAATTTTCTTTATTTCTCTGTTGGAAATTCGACTTGCCCATTTGTTGAAGGATGATAAGCGACTCATAATGTGTTTGATACCATGTGCGCTCATGAGTTTGTCAAACACCTTATTTGCCAAAATGGCTTCCTCCGTCAGTAATTATAGTTACGGGTGTCCCCGAATCTGCTAAGAATATTTCTTTGTAAAACCCCACAAGCGTATTGGCATCATTCTTAGGACAAAATTTCTTTGCTTCTACCCATTTTTGATACATAATCCACGGTAGGAGTATATGTTCCAAATGAAGCTGGAAAGGCCCGTAAAATCCATTCCCATTACATCGAACAATTGCACCACCCGGGATACCTTGCGGGGGCATCATGCCTTTGCTGATATTTCCCATTCTTTGGCATTGATCCCACCTGACTTTACCCATTCAAAGCGAGTCCTTAAAAATTTGTAGGCGGTAAAATCTTGGTAGGAGAATTTTGTGGGGCTGTTTTATCTCTGTAAATTAATCCTCCAGCAGTGATACATGACATTCTTAGCAAATCTTGCTTTGCTCACTACGGTACACATCTCCTTATAATCGGATCGACTCCTCTTTTAAGCGAATATGGATCATCGGATATAGTACTCTTTGTCGAGTCCTTAACTTTTTCTCTGGCGGTAGGCGGATGCAGTGGCGTAATTCGCGGTAAGAAATTATGATATCGGCATAACGGGGTGAGTTAGATGACGGTGAAATAACCATACGGAAAATTTTTGCTATTTCTCTTCCTTTTTTCATGCGATTGGGTTCCTCTACTCTTAATAGTGATCGGCTATCACATTATCCTTTGCCCTTCTTGTCTTCAATTTCTAAATCAAATTCCTGCAACAATAATACCCATGATCCAATCTTGGCTTTGCTTCCTTCTTTGCCATTAAATATTTAGTGCATGATCGGTGTGTATATGACATGGGACCCCAAAATATATGGCCTGAATTTTTCACATACAAACACTATTAAGCTATCTCCTTTTTCGGTTGTAAGTAATTTTCTTATTAGCCATTTAAAGGTTTTGCTAGCATAGTAGATGGCCTTGAACACTTTTTCATCTTTCTGTCCCAATACAGCTCCCATTGCAAAATCACTGGCATCACACATGATCTCAAATTCTCTGTTCCAATCTGGTTTTGCCATGATGGGAGCTTCCACTAGTCTGGATTTGATTTCTTCAAATGCTTTATGGCAGGATTCATCAAAATAAAACTTACTATCTTTCTCGTGATCTGTAATTAGTCACAGCAATTTTTGAAATCCGATAAATCTTATAAAATCCGGCATGTCCTAAACTTACGGTTCCCTTTATGGCGGGTGGCATTAGGTCTTATAGTGAAACCTTTGCTTGGTCTACTTGAAGCCACATTGCGAAACCATGTGCCCAAAGACAATCCCCTTTTGTAACCATAAAATGGCATTTTCCCAATTCGAGCCTAGATTTTGTCTTTGCACCTTTGAAATCTTTTGTCCCCGAGGTTATGCGGGCATTGTTCCGCTGGATCCATACAGCTGTAAAATCATCCATGAAGATCTCCTGCTTCTTACGCTGGGCGGAAAATATAGACATCATGCATCTTTGGAAGTAACGGGGAACATTACAGTCGAATGGCATTAACCACAAAAGCAAAAAAGTACGAATGGGCATGTAAAGTGGTTTTTCTCCTGATCTTGGTCTGATAAATTTATTTGGTTATATCCGGGTATCCATTAAGAAAACAAAAATGAGGGTGTCACGCGACCTATCAAGCATTTGATCGATGAAAGGTAGGGAAAATGATCGCTACGGTTGCGGTATTGATTTCTGTGATCGATACAAACCCTCGTCACATCACGAGTTCTTGTAGGAATAAGTTCATTCTTTTTCATTTACGATTCTGATGAATCCACCTTTCTTGGGAACCCGCGTATGCTGGGCTTACCCGAAGCATGCGATAGCATATAAACACGCATTTAGCATTTGAGAACTTCTTTTACGTGACTTCTTTCATGGTAGTTGACCTCCTTTGATGCTCAGCGGAAGTTTTGCATTATCTTAGGTAATATTTTGTGCATACAAATAAAGGTAGTGCCCTTGGATCTTGATTGACGAGCAATCGGCACTTGTATTTCTCAAAATTACGGCCAACCTGTTCTTGACCCCGATTGTCTGTTTGATATGATAAGCAGGTTTTTCTTTTTCTTGCTGCAAAAACTCATATTTGAATGGTAGGCAACTCCTTGATGTTAACCCTTACCTTGGCCCCAGTTTCACGCCCGTGAGTTCTTTGTGTCGGGCACTCACTTCATCTTGGTTATTTCATTTATACTCGAGATTGTTTCATTGTGCATGAATTTGAAGCGGAACTTCACAATGAAAACTCTCAGTGCGAAAATTCATCTCGATTTCATTGTTAGAGTTTTGAATGATACAATCGAATTCACTTAAATCATTGAAGGCTGTGCTTCAACAGCCATACAAGTTGTCTTCCTCTGCATTAGGATGTTCAGGACTCTATTAATATTAAAATGCCTTTGCTTCATTCCCGACTCACAGTGTCGGTTCACCTTTAAATGCGTCGATTAAGGCGACTCTGTTTGCTAGAAAAGGCCTTCAGCGCATGAGAGAACTTGAGATCTTCCCTCCATACGCATGATAACAAAATCTACTGGAAAATGAATTTCCCAACCTTGCGAGTACATCCCGAGAATGCCCTACGGATTTGTGCCGATGATCTATCAGTCATTTGTAATGCCAATTCTTTGTTGAGGTTAGTTCCCCGAACTAAGTCTAACATGGCCCAGTAGAGCATAGTTATACTTGCTCGAGTCACATAAAGCTTTCTTGAACTCACATTTCCACATAGAACGGGGGAATAGTGAAGCGCCGAAGTCTTTCATCTTTCTTGGGAGCTTACATTTGGATAATGGCCTTTGCGCGAGAAGCATTGAGTTCTTGTACCCTCCTCGGTATCTTTCTTTTCTTGCTCGGCTACCTCGTGAAATTTTGCATAAAGAGGCGTTTGGTGATCACCTCTGCCCGAATGGGATATTTATTTTCTATTTTCTTGAAAAGATCGAGAATTTAGAAAGCGTTCTTCTCTTTTGACTTACGAAGTCTGCGAGATAGCCTTTACTTGAGGCATAAGTGATACTCCTTTCTTTTTACAGTCATTTCTTGGCCTCATACGTTGTCCAGAACATTCTTAATTCTTTTCTTCGATCTCATCTTTCTCTTTTGCCTCCCAGTCTCTTCATTTTCTATATGTCTTTCAGATTCTTTGCTGGAATCTTCTGAACTACCAATTGATTGTGCGATTTTTTGGGTTCTTGCAGATCTTAGATATTCCCTTATTGATTGAAATATTGGGGTGATCTTTAACCGTATCTCCGTTTTGGTGACTTTTAGCGTTAAACTTTATGATGTCTGTTGAAGTTTCAGTGGTCAGTTTTTAATTCATGGAATTATAATAGCACTCATTATCCCCCGTAGGCTGGCATTTGTTCTCGAATGGTTGAGTTCTCCTCGACCGCAGTATTCATTTACGCCCTCACCTCCCTTCTTCTTCTTCTTTCGGAACCTTAGTGTTTCTTGATATCATGTTAGGGATGTTGTCCCTACGCAGGCCGCATGTGCCCCTCCACCATGAGAAATTCTGCTGGTTCCTCGGTCTTTGGATTGTAGTGGGCGAGTTAGGATTTGGCGAAATGATAACTTCTTTGCTTTCGTTCACGTACCAACACTCCTCGTACCATAAGAATCTTCTTATGTTGGCACATCGGCACTTAACTTCTCATCGATTCTCTTTCTCTGCTCCTATTTCGCCGAAGCGGTGTGCATCTTCTCTCTTGTTTGTCCATCCTATGCATTATAGCATCCAACAGCCTCACTTAGGCGAGTCATCTTGCTCGGCTCTATGACCCCCTTCCTCTGCTTTACTACCTCTTGAAAACTCGAGATGGAGCTTTCATATTGCATTTGCGAGGTCTATCGGATCTCTTGCCTCTTGACGCTTTTTGGCTTGAATGCTCCACAGCGTAAACATGTCTTCCTTGGATGTATCATTGGGCGTGATACAACTATATATCCATCTGGGTCTTGAATCTATTCCATGCGTTTGGGCACCTCTTATTGATCTTTTGAATCTTTCACGGCGACATAAAGGGCTCGTCTTCCCCTTGTTGGAGGCCACAATTATCTCTCTTACGTCTCTACGAGTGAGAGATGGGGAAAAGAATGCCTTTAAGTAAAGCTTCTACAAATCTTCAGTATCAGCGGAACCATATGGTAATGATTCGCCCCAGTGTGTTTAACTATCTCTCATAGAAAATGGGAAGAGATGTAGTTTATCACCTCTAGTCTCACCTTGGATTACGACTACTGTATTAGCCATCTAAAATCTTCCCAGGTGCTTTCGTTTGGAGTCTTCGATTGGGATAATGGAGTCGCTAGTATTCTTGAACCATTGTAATTAAGGCTAGCTTTAGTTCGAAATTGTTTGCATCCTTGTAGGGTTTGTCACGATTGCAGAATACTCTTCTTGAATAATAGGTCTCGGAAATCCTCCATTGTGTGATAATGGGGTCTTGAAACATTTCTTCATCCTACAATTCCTCTGTTTGGTCATGTCACCTCTTACATATAGTTGCGTTTTACGCTCTTTGTCTTTCTTAAATACGAGCGTTCTCTCCATTCAGTGTCTGTGGAATCGGTCGGATCTGTTCTCATGCATTCAAGTTTCTAAAATAAAAGCATACTCATATTAATAGGATTGATCAAACCTAACAAATATTTTCAAAAGCATGGCTTGTTAAAAATTAGTGACTAATGTAGTCTTTGTAATATTATTTTGTTCTTTTTCTTAAAAATGTAAAATTAAGTATTTCCTTCTTTAGTCGAATATTGATCTAATTAATTCTTTCGATCCCCGTGGCATGAAAACTTATTGCTTCTATCTCTCCTTTCTATGTAAGTGTGAGCGATCGATCAAAACATCAACACAAATTTATAGCGTTATTATTTAAGGACTATTATCTAATCCCCAACAATAATGCCATGAAACTTGTTTGTTATATTTCTTTGCAATTATACTGATTAAAAACGGTTTCCTTAAGAGTAGATAAATTTCTTTCTGGTTTTGATCCATGATTACGCAAGTGTACATAACAGAACAACAGTAAATAAAATTAGTTTAAGTCGGATATCAATCCCACGAGAGATCTAAGGGAATTCACCGATCAACTACCATTATAAGTTCTATACTATTTGGATATAGTTTCAATTGATATATCCACTACCTTGACCTTTAAAATAATGAAAAGTAAAAGATAATATGTAAACTAAGAACAAAAGTAAATAAATGCTACACTAAAATAAAAATTAAAGAAATAGTGTCGATTCGTTTTAAAGAAGGCGACCAGATAAAAATTTGTTGTGAAACATCAATTCCTACAGTCGACTCTGTAACTTTGCTTCATGAACCTGGGTTTGAATCGTCAGGAAGAGGTAATGCCATGTGGATCTCCTTATGACATTTCATCATCTAAACTTCCACTGTTTATTTTCAGTCAAAGTTGAATCTTTACTTTTTAATGAGTTGCTTTGTTGTGGGGTATTTCTTTTGATGCTTCTTTAGACATGAATTTGTAATGCCGCTCCTAAGACATAGGCTAAGCATGGGTTTACACTATACTGGTTTCTCATCCTTAAAATTGGAACAGTTCATTCTTTCCTTGATTAGTCGCCCCTGCCAGGATTGAACTTCTTATTTGGGCAAGCGAACTCTACGCTCATTTTTAATTAGTAGTCATTCAACTCATTCTCGGTTTCAAGTGAGAAGAAGATTTATCGATTAAGAGTGCAAACTGCATTAGATCCGATATTAGGGTTCATACCCTTGAGGTTATTTCAATGCTCTCGGGAATGCCTTCTACATGTCACTCGGGCCTCCACAGCGAAAATCGGAGCATGAAGCAGTCTATTCACAGTTGGACACTATGTTTGAACAGATCTATAATGAAGCAAAAGCCATTGAGTGATTTCGAGACTAAGATTTAGATAAACTACGATAAATTTCTGAAAAGATGAGTTCTAATAAAGATGAAATTCACTTGAATTTGGGTTTCTAAATTGCTTCATTACCACTCATGGTGACTCTTTGATCAAAAGAACTCTACGTAAATTATTGGAAGTTAGAGTTTCAATTGTTTAGACTGACGAACTGGCGGTATTTGAAAAAATACCTTCTATTCCGGCTGGCAAGCCGACTAACATCGGATCCGAGAAATTCCGTGAAATAACAATCTACTTTAATCTAATCTAAAATAGCAGCCAAAACAAAGAAAAAGAAAGCGAGAAAATTAAAAATACGAGCCTTGTACCCGGACTTCGTTACGAAGCGCGAAGTACTTTCATACGTAGCGGTTGCTTATTTATAGGGTTGATTTGGGCCCTAACGATGCACACTTCCTTGTGGGTTTCAAAATAAGCATTATTGTTTGTTCATGTCGCGACTCCATTTGTGCGTCGCGACCTTGACTTGATGTCGCGACCTCTCTTTCACGTCGCGACTTCACTGTTTTGCTTATGAGCTGTTTTGATGTCGCGACTTCAATCATACGTCGCGACTTCACCTTTCCGCATTGTGATCTCTTTTGAGGTCGCGACCGTTTTACGATGCGTGCGTAGTAAAGCTTTATCACGAGTGGCGACTTGCCTTTAACACCCGCTGGGTCGATGTCGCGGCCGTAAATGTGTCGCGACGCCACATCACGCCAATTGATGTCACGACTAATGAATTAGCGTCAGCGACCATGATACCATCACGGTACGATGTCGCGACCATTGAAGGGCGTCGCGGCGTCTTACGATTACGATGTTGATGTAGCTATCTAACTTTCCGCTATCCACGACCTCTATGTTCAGTCTCTTTGAAAATCTTTTGTCGCGACTTCTATTTAGTATCACGACCTCCGTGTTCTGTAGCTTTCAGTCTGCGCGACCTCGAAGTGGTGTCGCGACATCATCAACTCTGCTTCTTCATTAATTCTTGATGATCTAATTTGGAGTTTAATTTGCGACCTTAAGTGTTATTCTTCATTCTTTATCGAGGTGGGACACCAAGTCCTTTCTTTCAAAATTAGTTCGCGACTTCTTTTCGCGAGAAGGCTGTTCTTGTGGCTTTGAAAATGACTCCTTGTCGTGACCTCATGGTGGTATCACGACATCATTTTCTCCTTTTGGTGTCAGCGACATGTAATGATGTCGCGACATGAACCTCTTCATTTGGCGCTTCTTTTAATCTCGGCGAGTCATTTCTTTGTCTGACACGCTTTCTTCAAGTCACGACTTCACTTGTTCATTCTTCATTTCGCCTTGGCTTGAATTTGTTGATGTTGTGACTTGAAGTCTTGGCTTCTGCTTCTGTCGCGACTTAAATTCAGTTTTGACTTGATTCGCTGCGGTGATTTCTTATGATTTTGCTTGCAATTTAATTTTTACATTGTATTTTCACGCAAAATTGGAATTTGAGTCAATTATCAGGTTTTAAGGCGATTCATCATTATTCTCGTATAAACTCGAGAAAAATGGATTAAAAATCTAATGAGTTTTAGACTCATCGAGTTACCAAAGTTGCCCGACAAATCATGCCAAATCACCACATTTGTCGAGGGTTTTGTTGAAGAAAAGTTTAGCCATTAAGGCATGACATCCCATAGTTGGAGGCGTGGAGGCTACGTAGTATCCTTATTTGGTTTTTACTTAATTTGACATTCTAAAAGGATGTGAAGGTTTGTTTCCTCTGCATTATGATATCTTTGACACATTGGGTTGATGTTTACATATTTCATGCGACCGACTAGTTCTTTGTAGGGCGGTTTCTGTGACTCTCCACCTGAAGTTTTTACACCCCAGGGGGGGTACCTTTCAGAGCCTAGATTTTCATGAGCACAGTTTTGTTAGCTCATCTATAGCATCTGTAGAAAAATTACCCTTCGATCATACATCCACTACCCACCCAGGTCTTACATTTGTGTTGATTAATAGAGGGATTCATAAGATTAAGTCCCTATCATGTGCATTGAACATATTAGAAACAAGGTCAATATCCTAACCCCTACCATCAACCTCCATGAGATCACAAACTTTGGCATGTTCCAATCTTGCTTGTATAGTGGTAGTAAAAAATCCATTGTCTTCCGCTGGTAGCCAAGCCTTATTCCATATATTCTTGGATTTTCCATCTAGATGCGAACATGACAACCAGCCTTAACTATTTGTTAGGCACCAAGAATGCTTCTCTAGATATATGATGGGTAAGGTTGAATGGTAGTAGCAAGCTTTGAATATAGAACTTACCAGAGAAGAGTTATCCATAGTCAATCACCAAGCTTGTTTCCCTAGCATGGCAATGTTGAAATCGTGTAACTTCTTGAACCCCAATCCCCTAAATTTCTTTAGTGCACACAGCCTCTCCTAAGTTGTCCACTTGGTACCTCGTGAGCCATCATTGTTTCCTCCCCACTAGAATGAATTCATCCCATTCTCTCGATTCCATTATGTGAAGTTTAAGGGGAAGAAATACATTCATTATGATTAGAATTGTTTGTGACCATGGTTTTAACAAAATTTCCTTATTTCGCCTGGGATAAGGTTCTTGTTCCTCATCCTTAATATCTTGCCCACACTCTATCCTTCACAAAGTTGAAAACTTATTTCTTCCTCCTCCCTATAAATGTAAGAAGACCCATATATTTTCCTTGATTTTGCTCATCTTGGACTTGAAAAATGTTGCACACCTCAATTCTGACTTAATCATTAACATTAGTGCTGAAACTAATGTTAGATTTGTTGTAATTGATTGTTTGTCTGGATGCTGCCTCATAGGTGTCTAATATGCCCTTTATTACAACACTTTCATTTGAAGAGGCTCGAAAGAAAAGGTATGTGTGACCCATTGTGTCGATACATGTTCCAGAACTGGAGGCGAACCGGGACCAGGGGCGCGGTCCTCACTTTGAATCATTTAGATAATCCAAATACAATTACTTTTCAAACACATTTCGATACTCAATGAAAATATATATACGATAAATACCACTTTTAACATAAAGGACCCGTCATTGATCACAAAACTCTTTTTCATTTGATGTGGCATTTTTATACCCATTTGGTCCATTTCCACCTTTATCTGATGGCATTATTAAGTAGTTTTTCAATATCGAATATTTACAAAACATAATCGAGTTCAATTTTTTCATAATAGTGTATGTACAAAATGGTCGAATATTTCATGTAATAAATGTGGCCAGTTTTACTTATCCTCGTGTGACTTTGGCGATGACTACGATTCACTACAATCTCGTCGCCGTGCACCATTTCTCGGTTCGTGCGTGTTAAGCGATGTGCTGCAGCATTTTCATGCTTAAGTAGTTCTATATAATGCACTTCTTCGTTCGGTTTAAAATTCGAATCATGCGAGTTTTCTAAACCTTGCTTTTGAATCTTTTTAATGATCGATGCGTATCTGAAATCGTATATTCATTTTATGGGTTTCATTAATCATTCGAATATGCACTTTCATATACGATAATCATTGAAAACCGCAAATCATGCATTTCACAAATATTCTTATTATTTTGCCTTAAACCAATTTAGCGATGTTTTGGTCGCGTAGGATAAGCGAATCAGCGTCGCGGTCGTTGAAACACATGACCCAGGTATAAAAGGTTTTATAACACGATGCAGTCTGTTGGTACATTATTTGGTTATTAAAAATCATTTTATGAACACTACCGATACTGTCCCATTGGGCTACGGATTGGAGTGACCGCTAAGTTATGTTAGTTCCGCAGTCGCGCTAGTTTGACCCTTATTGATATACCAATCTATCTTAACTTGAATAGATGGATAACATTCTATTAGGGCATTAAAAATGGATGTGGAACTTTACAATAGGGTATATACATTTATACTCAAATAACACATTTCAATACTCATCGCGATTTTTTTCATGACAATCATTTCTAATCAATTTTCTCAAATCCGCCCAAAATAAATCAATATGCGGTTTATTGAAATTCATTTCAATAATTAACGTAACGATTTTGATACTTGAAATAGAAGAGAAGAATGAACGAACCAAAGGGAGTCATCGCCTTTGATTCGTATCGCCGAAATCTTGCGAAACTGATTCGGGTTTTTCCTCGTCGCCCAGACCACTTGTCAAACCGCGATTAGATAACAATATCAGTTGGCTTATTTGGGTTTCAGTTAGGGTTGTTTTCTATGACACACCTTTACTTGTAAAGAATTTAAAGAACAAATGAGCCGTATTTTCAACAAGATTTAAATAAATCAGGTAAAGCGGATAACTTTAAATCTGAAGACAAGATCTCAAATATGTGTACATAGCATGTTTTAATTTATTTTAGATAAAGACATGCTTGTTGACGGATTCCGCGAGTTGAATTCATCTTTAATACAGCAAAAGCGAAAATTAATAGGAAAGGTCTTAAACCATTTATTTACGTCTGACCCGCGATGAAAATCTAGAAAAGTTATCAAATAGTGAGGGACCCTAGCCTTTATAACCTTATAATAACTCAGTATGCCCTCCCATTATGGCGTAATCAATGTCATTAGGCCTACATAATAAATATGCGGATTCATACGTTGATTCATTGTACCTTATGAGGGTTTGAATGCCCCTTCGCATTCCTTTATTATCTCAATAACTATGACCTTTGGTCTGCTTTATAAAATTAAAAACGACAATTAAAGTACGTCCACCTTATAGTTGGAATTATTCCAACATTCTCCCATAGACTTTAGTGTTTTTTTATGTAAATAAGTTTGATAAAAAATAATCGGACGAAAGAAAACTTTATGTGGCCACATATAAACATAGTTGAAATATTAAACACCTCAGAAAACACAATCTAGTCGATAAAACACTAATATCGAAACATGGCAATTATCATGTCCATTGCGACACAAAATCAACCATATTCACAAATAAATGGTGAAGTTATTAACATAGATCCGCATTATGGCGGTGTAGTGTAGCAAGCGACAAATGTCTTTGCATCTTATCGATCCCCTCTGTATGATTTCTTTATAAAAGAAATCCTTTAGAAAAACATATATATCTCTTGATATTGAAATAACCAGATAGTGTTGTTCTTGAGATATACCATACTTGAAATAATACTACTTTCAAGTATAAACAAAGAAAGCCCTTATGTATATCTCTTTAGAGATTGAAATAACCAGATAGTGTTGTTCTTGAGATATACCATACTTGAAATAACACTACTTTCAAGTATAAATAAATATAAAATTCATGGCAAAATATAAATATTGAATATATTAACCTTCCATCAATGTCCTGACACATGACAAAATAAATAACTCCCACTAACGAAATTACATGAAAAGGTTTTTTATAATACCATGTTAAAACATATCACCCGGAAGGTAATGGAGTGCAAGTCCCTTGGTCGAAGGATCGGCTAACATGTTGAGTGGTGCCATTCATAACCCACCTGATATCTTCAGAACGTGGATCCCTTCTTATGGAGATACTTTAGCTCGATGTGTTTTGAACCTTTTGAACTTTTATTGTTCTTTGAAAGAACACAACAACAGTATTATCCTGGAAGATCTTTATATGTTGAGATATAGAATCCCAAACTAACCAGTAGCCAGAAGTAAGAAGTTCTTTAACTACGTTAATAAAGTAACGACACCGTAACAAGCGGCAAACTCAGCTTGCATAGTAGAAGAAGCACGAAAAGAGTTTGTTTGACACTCTTCAAAATAGCTCCCACATGCATCTTAAATGTATCACGAGTTGATTTCAGATCTCTTGAACATCCTACTGAAATCAAGATACAGCCTTATTGATACTTGAGGTTTCCATTTTCTATAAACAAGCATGTAATCTTTTGTTCGTTGCAAGTATCTCATAACTTTCTTTGCGCGACTAATGCACAATCTAGGATTAGAAAGATATCGACTAAGAACTCCCACTATAAAGGCTATGTCAGGCCTTGTGCAAACTTTGAGCATACATGAGACTACATTATGGCATATGGAATATTCTCCGATGGTTTTCTTTCACAAAATCATTGCTAGGACATTGACTTTTACCAAGTTTGTCACGCTTTTCGACTAGCACTTCTCCGGTAACGCAAGTCTCCTGTTAAATCGTTTAAGTACTTTCGATCAACATAAGCATGCTGAGGAGGCAATTAACAAATTCTGAGATCTATCTGTGAATCTCGATACGAGGACAAATGGCGCCTCACAGATCTTTCATTTCAAGTCTTGGATAACGAGAACTTTAGTTTCATGTAGAAGATTAACATCATTCTTGTGAGCAAAGTATCATCAACATGAAGACAAGAAAATAAATTTACTCCACGGTCTTAAGATAAATCGTTGGTCCACCTTATTCTCAAAAAAACAAAGAAGTAATCACTTCATCCGACTTTTAGTACCACTATCGAGCTTTGTTTTGACCCGCCGTAGTTTCTTGGTTCACACTAGTGAACACCGCCAATTTCCTCAAAACCTTCAGGCTGCTTCATGTAAACAGTTTACATAAATCACCATTTAGGAATGCAGTTTTAACATCATCTGATGAAGTTCTAAATCGAAATGTGAAGTTAAAGCCTGTAGTCTAAATGAATCATGGCTGGTGAGAAGGTTTTGATTATAAATTATCACGCTGCCCGAGTAAAACCTTGGCTGCAATCCTTGAATCTCTTAATCCTTCCTTGAGAATCCTTCTTGGTTTGTATAGCCATTCTGACCTATGGGTTGACAACTAGTAAACCAATTCCCTGAGTTCCCAGGACTGTCGTGGTCCATGCGACGATCATCTTGCATAGCATTGACCATACTTGGCTGTAGACCAATAAGCGCACATCTTTATAGGTCATTAGGTCTTGGTGGACCAATGTCAAAATCATGTTCTCCCAGATAAACTACATAATCGTCTGGAATTGCAGATTTCCTGGTTCTAGTTGACCTTCGGGAAGCTATCACTGGTTCTTGTGGTTGAACAACTACCTCTGTCATAAGCGGATCAACTGCGTCAATCACCACATCCGGTGCCTCCTGAGTAGGCAATGGAAGAGGTTCCACATATGCTGGCTCTCTAGATAAAGGTAATGAAACAACTGTCCTTTGCTCAAGTTCTTTTAGAAGAGGGACTTGAGAGTTAGGAAAATTAGCTGCATCAAGTTCCAAAATTTTTTCCATAAGAGACTTAACAATTATCTGTCCATGAGTAGGATTATAGAGTTTGTAGCCTTTAGAATGATCCGGATACCCAATGAAGTAACACTGGCCCAATTCTAGGATCAGTTTCTTTCTGTGGGTTATAAAGTCTAACCTCAGCTGAACATCCCAGGCAGAAATGATTTAGGCTAGGCTTTCTCTTTGTCCATAATTCAAAAGGTGTTTTTAGGAATGATTTGCTAGGAACTCACATTAGCAGGATATAATTGTGGGTTTTGATTGCTTCACCCCAAAGATATTTAGGAAGATTATACCTACTCATCATACTCCTCATCATATCCTTAAGGGTGGGATTACGCCTTTCGGCCACACCATTTTGTTAAGGACTCCCAAGCATGGTGTACTGAGCAATTATTCCATAATCCTGCATGTATTTTGCAAAAGGCCCCATATGTTGACCTACATCCCCATGTCTACCATAATACTCTCTACCACGATCAGATCTCACAATCTTAATGACTTTCCTAATTGTTTCACCCGACCTCGAAGCAAACACTTTAGAATTTATCTAGAGCATCGATTTCTCTTTAATCGAATGAAGATAACCATAAGAAAAATCATCGATGAAAGTGAAAATACCTAGAGCTACATATAGTAGTGGAATAAAGGCCACTAATATCAGTATGAACAATCTCCAGCAAATCACTACTCGACATCTCCTTTATTTTTAGCCTTGGAAAGTTTTCCTCTAATCTGATCCACAAATCTCCATATCCTCAAAATCAAGAGATGGAAATATGTCATTTTTGATCAACCGTTCAACTCTTTCTCTCGATATATGACCTAAACATTTATGCCTCAACATGAAAGACCTCTCTTGGATTCTTGATCTCTTGGATGTTGCTTTATCAGTATGCAAAATGTATTCACCATTCACTACCAAAGATAATTGATATAAACCATCAATCAAAACACCATAGCCAATATTGGTATAATTAATTGATAAATTGACTCCAAAATTACCAAAAGCCACATAATATCCAAGTTTATCTAAAAGAGGTATTGAAATCAAATTCCTCCTAGAGAATGGTACATAAAATGTATTATTCAGAATTAAAGTAAATCCTGACTCCAAATTTAAACTAACATTTCCAATAAAAGCCACTTCAGCTTCAGCATTATTAGCAACTCTAAGTGTCCTTTCTAACCCTTTCGGACTCCGCTTGTTTGTGAATCCCTGCAAGGTGAAAGCAACATGAACAGGTTGGCCCCCTTGTCGAAGCCACGAGGAATTTGATGGTGAGACCCGAAGGTACAATTTTGAAAGAACAAAATTGTAATTTCGATTGAGAGCCTGAAATTTTCTAGATCTTGGATGGTGAAAGCGGATTTTCAAAGGTGGAATCGTCAAAAAATCTATCTAACCGTCGAATTTCGTTGAATTCGAGGCCGGTGTTCGAATTTACGCACCGAGCGCAGGAGTATCGGGTGCCATAAAATGACTTGTGATGTGACAAAAGTCACATATAACATGTACTCATGTGACATAAGTTGCATGAGTAGAGAAATGATGGAAATGGACGGCCAAGATTGTGCCACCTGTCAAAATCCAAGCTTAGGGACATGATTGGCATTATTGGAATTCTTAAGTGAGAAAAGACAAAAATCCAAATAGTGTCATCTCCTACCTTTAATTGAGAGACCAAAACGTGAAAAGGAGAAAAGGGGATGCAGTAGCAGATTTTTCATTTTCTAGAGAGAGAGAGAGCACCTTCTCTACAGATTTAAGCTAATCAGACCCAGTCGGTTCTTGACGAAGGAAAGTCGTTCTGAGAGACGATACGTGGAGCTCACGGTTTAAGGAGTTTCGACAAACTTCAGGTGGTGGGGTTTTATCCTACTTGAAGTTACACTTTGTTTAAGTGTTTTGTAATGATTCGGTTGGTTTGAGGCCTTGAACGGCCGTTTGATCGATCATAAATCTTGGAACTGAAATGTTGGAATTTTGAAACCCAACTGTGCCGTCCGTGGCAGTGTAGGGACTGAATTGAGTGTTTGTGTCATGGTTATACAATAGTGTATTGTAGTGCATGGCGGAATAGGCGGAATTGGATTCGAGGTTATGAAAGTGGAACCGATGTTGGGTGATTAGCCGTGAACAGTAACCCAAGGGTTTCATTGTTCATGTGAATAATGTTCATGAAGTATTTTTGTGAAATAATGTGTTTGGTTGAGCAATTCAAATTGGATTGCTCGTGTTTGTTAATTAGCTCACGCGAGCTAATTTTTGGTGTAATGAATTGATAATTTATATAACATGTTGTTGTGATTTAATTATGTAAATATATGCATGATGATATATTTGCATGTGTTATAAGAATGACATGAAATGACATAATGCATTTTCATATGCACTTGGGTAACTAAGTTAGGTGTGAGTCATGCCTTAAATTTTAGAAAAACGGCGTGGTTGAAAGAAATTTCAGGGATGAATTTACGGAGAATGGGGTTGTGAGACGGTCAGCGGATCATTTGGATGAGGACCATGACTGTTTTGAGAAGGTTCTCGACCACATTAAGCCTCGGAGGGTAGTCCATATTTTCTGGGCAGTGGTAGTGTATTTTTGAACAAGAGGTTTGTTTTGAAATGATTATTTTCTCACATACGAAGCAGGGCGAGAGTGTGAGGGAGTCGGTGAGGGACTCGAGGCAATGGGGATGGCGTGCAGGCGTTAGTGGGATCACGGTTACTTGGTGTGTGTTTACTTTGGAGCATTGCATATGCACTTAGGTGGGGAGTAACCCATTTAGGGTGATTCCACTACTGATTCGTGCCGCAATAGGGTTCCGGATCAACAATATTTATATCCTAAATCCTACTGTCGTAGCAAAGCTACTGCAGTATAGTGGTCTAGGGTCGAACTCAGGGATGCAGCTCTACTCATCTCTTCAGAGTTCGCAGATTCAAAACCAAAAAAATAAAAAATAAAAATAAAAAAAATAAAAATTTACTCTAAAATATACACTGAGTTCCTCTTCTTCTCCCTTTTTCTGGTAGTAGATACGGGAAACTTACTTTACTCTTCTACGGTATCTATTTATCTTGCCAAAGGGTGAATTTGAATCCCCGAAATGCTCGGTGGAAATTCAAGGAAAAGCCCATTTCGTTTGTCTGTGTCGACCTCAAGTTGATGTCGCGGCATGGACTATCTTGATTGCTCGTGATCGATCCGACTTCTTTCACTTGGATTGCGACCGGTTTGTCTTGCAGCGCCTATAATCGATAATTACGCGACATCGTTTGTGGTCGCGACCTCTTTTGCTCATCATTCCTTCAGTGTTGATGTCGCGACCTCAGTTACATGTCGCGACATCATTGTCTTCCTATTCTTCCAGCTTCTGAGTTGCGACATCAGTTTTAGGTTGCGACCACTTTGCTGTTTGTATGATGACTTCATGTGGTGACTTTGATTCCTTGGTCGCAATCGTGTTGGTGGTCTTCTTGCTTTCATACTTCGATTTTGCCGGCGACCTCATGGTGATATCGCGACTCGCCCACCCCTTCCATTTCTTTTCCTCAAGTTGCAACCTCAGTTCTACGTTGCTACTATTTTCCTCTTTCCCACCTATTTTCCAGGTCGCGACCTCAGTTATATGTCGACCTCCGATTTCTTCGCTTTCGGCTTTTCTTGGTCGCGACCTTAATGAGTGAGTCGCGGCGTCATTTTATGATCCTTGACTTGTGAGAAGGTCGCGGGTTCGGTTCACGGCAAGTGCTTGTTGGCTGCGGGTTGCGACCTCCTTCCAAACTCTATCTTTGGTTGCACCTTAAATCTTCCTGTGTGTATGTCGCGACATCAGAATGATGTCGTGACCTGAAATGGAGCCTTTTATTTAAAAACTGGTTGCAACCTCTTTCTTTTGCAAAAACCTCTCTGGTGGCTTCATAGACGGATCCTTGTCGCGACTTCAGAGTGGTGTCGCGACATCACTTCTTTTCAGTTGGTGTGCGACATCAAATGTGTCATGACATGAATTTCTTCCCTTGATTATTTCCTTCAGTCTACACCACGTTTCTTTGTATGACTTCCTTCTTGAGTCACGACTTCACTTGTTCAAGTTTTCTATTTCTTCTTAGCCCAGTCTGATGTCGTGACTTGGGGTGCGCTTGGCCCCGAGCATTCTGTCGCGACTTAAATTTTCAGTTGTGACCCTCAGGTCTGTACTTAGGCTGATTTCTTCCCGATTTTGCTAAGATTTGAGTTTCTGGCGTATTTTCTGAAAATGAAATTTGGAGTTAATTATCACTTTTACGTAATTAAATCACATTTATCTCGTAACATACGAGAAAAATGAATTAAAAATCTAATGAGTTTTGGACTCATCAAATTCCCCCCGAACTTAAAGTGCAGCGTCCCCGGCTTGAAGAAAGAAAGAATTGTTTGTCCTCAAGCAAAATAGACTTAGAAATTTTGAGGACATTTTTTAAATTCATACCATAGTCTTTTCTCATTCCACCGATGCGGAATTAAGAGATATTAGCATCATTTTAAATTCAGTTTGATTCAAGAATAAGACATGGTATACTTCTATAAAAAAATTTCTTGATGAGTAATGTATTTAAGCAGTTTATTCAACAAGTCTTGTTACGTATTATTGTGTGCGGGTCGCCCCGATCCTTTTTCATCTTCATGTTGAATTTAGTTAATCTTAAGGGAGTATTTTTGGACTGATTGTTAGAGTCCCATAGGCTTGTTTTTCATATTGATCTCCACTAATAATGTAGAGTAGAATTCAACCTTCAAAATCATTGAGGTCTTCGGGCTTGTAATGTTGGGCTTAGGTATTTGGGTAGATAATGGAAAATTTTAAGTTGTAAATCACCCAGTTTCCATCTTTTCTCTATACTTGTTGCCTTCGACTTTCACCATTTTTCTTCTTTGTACTTGTTGATTCTCCTCACTCTTGGCTTGTTTCATTTTCATGTTGAATTCTTTTTAGGGAATTTCAATTTCCATATACTCTTTGTCGAGACGATTCCTTTGTTTGCTTGAACTCTTTTCTTTTGTTTTTCTAGGTTGGAATAGTCACGATGTTTTGTCTTCTTAGGCTTTCTATTACTCTTGGGGAACTTTGGGCTAACAGCTCATTACCAGTTGGCATTAGGGTACTAGGTGTTAAAACACCCCTACGAACTTAATTGTTCAGGGAAATAGGCCAGAACAAAACATTCCTTATTTCACCCCAACCACGCTTCTTCATTTCTTCACCTCCTTCATTGTAAAAATTTGGAAATATTTTCCCCCCCGAACTTGTTTCTTCCTTTATAATGGCTTTTACAGGCTAGGCCCCGGATGAATTTAGGTTTTAGTTCTTGTTTGTGAAGAAATAAGGCTTATTTAGCTCAATCGAGGAACTAGAGAATATGCTTAAGCATATATTGAGAGTAGGCTTAGAAAAGCTCAATGCGCAAGGATGGCCTCTATCATTTCATATTGGCTGTTTTCACCTAAGATTTCGCCTCAATCAATAATCAAACAAGTTACAGGACTATGGACTCTCGATCTAAAATTCTGAGAAGATGTTCACAATTCTTCATCGAGAGTTTCATAAGTTTTGTTGACGAAGTGTATTGTTATTTCTTCCAAGACTTGTATTTATTCTTGTCTGCCCACATTATTTCATCAAGTATTTTTGTTCCATCGACAATAACCAATTTCCAAATTTTGCAACTAATTTGAATTTAAGCAATGCGGCGATACTCCCAATTTCATTTTTAATCATTCACGCCCCGATTCTTCACGAAATTCTTTGTTCTTGGGAAAAGAGCAGGAATTATTCTTTGATTCATGCAAAAAAGAAAAAAGCGACACAAATAAAATTTCATATATCCATGTTCATCAATCCGAGAGACATCTATTTATCCGCATTCAATTCTCATTCCTTAGTGAGAAAATCGATCAATGACGAGCAAAGTAACATAAAATGAAAATTCAATCAAGCGAGGACAAGTAGGATAAACCCGATGGATTTTTATTAGAATTTGTTTTGGGGATGTATATATTGACAACATGCTAAAAAGAAACAAACTTTCAATTTCCCTTTCTTCTTTTGTAGGCCTTTTTAGGTATTGTATTGGGGCCCGATCTACATGGCGCACCGGGATTAAACTTAGGGAATTTATTTCAGCTTTTTGTCTTTAAGCGGGGAAATTCCTTTGCCTTTTGCAGATATTTCATTGCTTAGTTACACTGCCTGAATGAGCTTGTCTTGCCTCTCCCCCACCTGATTAACTGTTCCTTCCACCTCAGAGATACATTATAGCAACTTGGATAAATTTCGATTGATCAAGTCCATACTCTCCAACCATGTTTTCCTTCTATATTCATCATTGTCTTCCAACTGCTGATCTCTTTCTTTCATTAACCTCTCGAATTCTTTGAACAGTTCCTTATAGATATGCTTGAACCCATCAATCTTCCTAAGCATGTTATTCTCCATTGCTATCTCCTTCTCTTTTATTATGTTCGTATTTCACCATCCCTTTTGAATTGATTATTGTAAAAAGCTTGCATGCTTGTCTTTATTCTTTCCATCATCTTTTCTTCTTGTTTCTTCAGCTCCTCCTTATTGTTCTTACATGATTCTCGATTTTCTTAAGTTGCTCACTCTTCTGTTGTAGCTCAGCTAGATTCTTCTTTGATCAGTTGTTGCCTCTCCCATTTAGTTCTCTTTCCTCCATTTACTTTTTCATTGTTTTCAGCATTTCCATTATTTCCGTATTTCCTTCTCTGCTCCCGGATGCTTCTGCTTGAGCGGGCATCTGTTCCTATACTTCTGGAAATAAAGGATATGTTGGGCTTGTCCTCAGAGGTTCTTCTTTTGTAGGAAGGAGCTGGCCTTCAGCACCTCCTCCATTTACATTCTATGGGTTCACGTATCTCACCTTACATTTATGTATCTAGCACTATCACTTCTTTTTGCTTCCTTCCTTTTGGTCCCCTTGTCCTCAGTAAGGGTGGGGGCAGGGACATATTTCTTCTTCCTCGATTTCCTTTCACCCTACCCGAAACAAAGTCTAGTAATAGTGGCAGGGTGAGGAATCAATCCTCTTTATTGCTATGATGGTACCCTCTGATTGATTCTTCGATTAGCATTCCCATGTTTATTTTGTATCCTTTCAAAAGGCGCCTATGAGGATGGCCCTACTGTTCTCATTGTCGCAAGGTGTCTGAGTGGTACTATTCACGGAACATATAAAATAAAAACCAAACCTTTGCCTCTTACAGCGAGAGCTCCCTTTTTATGGCATGGTGGGGATTCTTCTTCGTCACTTCCCACTTTCCTTCTCCTCAGTCATGCGGTTCACTATTTTTTCATAATTTGGGTTTTCCAACAATTTCTTGTACTTCGACCCATGCTTGAAATCTCTCAGTTTAAACACTTCATTTATGCTTCTATCGCCGAAGGGCACCCCGAACACCTCTAACGTAAGCAGAATCATCCTTCATTTCCTACCATGTTTTGCATAGAATTCCCTTGGAAGAAGTGAAAACCTAGTGCTTTGTGCTATGAAAAGAACTCCCAACCTCTTTTTATTACTTTAGAAAATGGAAATTAATTTGCTAAAACCTCTTTCATGAGACAAATTCTTTAATGAAACCTTGTATTCCACAATTCTTTAGCTTCTTCTGAAATAAAGTCTTTTTCTTCTTCTGTTGCTTCTCTTTCGGGTAGCTTATTCTCCTCTGGTTGGTTTCCTTTTTCAACATTTACTTCTTCCTCAGGTTGATTTTTCGACTGAACTTCTTCTACTGCTTCGACATTTTCGCGCATGATTTCGTCGATCAGTTTGTTGAGATTAGCCATTTCATCTTGGTTTGCTGCCATGATTGAAGGATTACGAGGGTATGGTTGAGTTTTCTGGTTCTAGGGTTTCACGACTCAAAAAGATGGATGCGGAAGCGGAAGGTTGGGTTGGTGCGGTTATAGATTTGGAGTGGAGCAGACCTTTGGATTCAATGTTATGATTGCACTATAGGTCGCGACCTTAAATATTGAGCCTCTAATTAATGATTTTCAGCGAATTTATTTTTAACTGGCTGGAACGCCCAAAATGAGAGGTTTTAACCTACTTTATTTGACTCTAGGACTATTCTGGTCGCAACTTCAAAATTTTTGGTTGTGACCTGAAATGTGGTCACGACAGGGACTTTGGTGTTGCAACATAAAAATGTTCTTTCCCTCCTTTATTTCAGTCGTGACCTCAGTTTCATTATTTTGACTTTCTTTTCCACTTTTTATTTTTCACATCTAGCATTCTTGGTTGCAACTTTTGGATTAATGTTGCGGCCCAGCGCCTCGCTACTCGAATTCACGACCAATTTCTATTCAAAACAACTCTGACTCAATTCATCTTCACATCATGCAAAATTCAACAACCACTATGCATCACATTCAAAATTTAAGCACCAAAACAAGGCCAAAAATTCTGAGCTTTCAATCATGCTATATCTGAGACAAATTTTAAATCGAATCAAGAATAATATCTGCACATACTTTGGTCTCTTATGCTGATTGAAGTTTGATTGCAGATGCTCTCCTTTTTGCACAATCTTCATTGTCTATAAAAAGCCCAAAAAAAAAAAAAAATGTTACCTACTCTTCAATCAATAATGAATAAAATCACTATAAATATTAGAAATTTAAACCGCAATTTTAAACTATAACGAGAAAGATTAAAAACAAGCGGAATTGTGGATTGCCTTCCACAAAACGCTCGATTTTAGTCTTTATTTGGACTTTCTTTGCCATTGTTCGGTTTCTTCAATTTCCTTGTTGAAACCCAAAGTTTACTCTTCGATTGCTTTCTCCCAAGGTAGTGCTTTAATCTCGACCATTAACTTTGAACTCCTTATGATTCTTCGGTTCTAAGTGTCCTTTGCCCCAATTGTTGTGCCGACACCAGCGTAAATGGTCCACTCCATTTGGATTTCAGCTTTCCTAGAAAGAGTCTTAGTCTGGAGTTGAATAACAAGACCTGATCTCCTGCCTTGAATTCCCTCCTCAAAATTCGTTGATCATGCCATTTTTTGTTTTATCCTTGTAGTGCAGCATCATGGAAGCCGTTCTCGACTCTTCGATTCATTTAGCCCCAGGTAGCCTATCTTCCTTAACTGACTTCCCAAATCAAAATTAAGCTTCTTGATGGCCCACATAACTTTATATTCTTTCGAAGGTAGGTGAAAAGGTTTTCCAAACCAGTCGTATGGGGACATTCGATGGGAGTTTAAAGCGATTACGTATGCGAGTGCGTCATCAAGCAGACCAATCTTATCTTTGGAACTACCGGTATTTTCCGAATTCTCTTTATCTCCTGTTGTTCGACTTGCCCATTTGTTTGAGGATGATAAGCCAAGCTCATAATATGTTTGATACCATATCTGCTCATGAGTTTGTCAAACACCTTATTTGCAAAATGGCTCCCTCCATTACTAATTATAGTTACGGGTGTCCCAAATCTACTGAGAATATTTCTTTGTAAAAATCCCACAACTGTATTGGCATCATTCTTTTGGACGAAATTCTTGCCTCGACCGTTTGATACATAATCCACATACAGGAGTATATATATTTCCAAATAGACTGGAAAAGGCCACAGCCAAATCCATTCCCCATCGTGAACAATTGCACCACCGGGATACCTTGCGGGGGCATCTCATGCCTTTCTTGATATTTCCCATTCTTTGGCGTGATCACATAACTTCACCCATTCAAAATAGTCCTTAAAAATAGTAGGCCCGTTAAAATCTATTTGGAGAATTTTTGTGAAGTTGTTTTATCTCTGAAGTATCCTCCGTATGGTGATGCATGGCATTCTTGTAAAATCTTGCTGCTCACCTTACGGTACATCTCCTTATAATAAAGATCGGCTCTCTTTTAAACGATAATGGGTCATCCCGGATGCTTAATTTTCTTTGTTAGTCCTTAGCTTCTTTCTCTGTTGGTAGCTGAATTCAAGTGGCATAATTCCATAATTAAAAGTTCCGCAAATATCGGCGCTCTGCAGGTGATTGGAGTGGCCAATTTGGAATAAGCCTTTCGGTGGAAAATTTTATGCTATTTCTCTTTCTTCCTCTTGTCTGATGGGTTTCTCTACTCTTGACAGTGACCCGGTATCACATTATCGCTACCGCTTCTTGTCTTTTATTTCGTCAAATTCTGCAATAATAATACTGCACGATCAATCTTGGCTTTTCTTCTTTCTTTGCCATTAGATACTTAATTCTTTGCATGATCCAGTGTATAACAACATGGGACCCCACAAATATATGTTTAGTACTCACATGCAAACTTGTGCAGTATCTCCTTTTATTAATTAGATGGTGTTTCTTGAGCTTCATTAAGGTTTTGCTAGCATAAGTAGATGGCCTTGAACACTTTTTCATCTTTACGTCCTAATACGGCTCCCGTGCAAAATCAACGGCATCACACATGATTTCAAATTCTGTTCAAATGGTTTTGCCGCGTTAGAACTTAGTGATATGGTTGATTTCTTGGCTTTGGCATGATTAAAATATTTCACGCGATATCTTGATGATGTGACGATAACGTTTTTAATCAACAATCTGTAAATCGACGCATATCTCGAACTTCTAATTCGCGACTATAGTGGGTGGCATTAGATTCTTATAATTGAAACTTTGCACAGTACACCTCGACCTGAAATCATGTGCCCCGAGACAATTCATACGCCAACCATAAAATAGCGTTTCTCCCGATTCAAAGCTAGATTCTTGTCTTTGCACCTTTGAAATCTTGTCGGGTTATGCGGCATTGTTCAAAGCTGAATCCATACCTTTGTAAAATCATCCGTGAAGATCTCCACTTAACCTTACGCTGGAATCGGAAATATATGACATCATGCATCTTTGGAAGGTACCGGGAGCATACAGACGAATGGCGTTCTCTTGCTTAATGCAGATAGGCATGTAAAAGTGGTTTTCTCGATCTTAAATTCTGGCGCTGATTGGTTATATCGAGTATCCATCGAGAAAGCAATCACGGGTGTCACTTGACACATCGGTATCGATCGATGAAGGCGAGGAAAATGATCCTTTACGATTCGATGTGATTTTACGTAGTAAATACACACTTGCCATCTGTGCACGAGTTCTTGTAGGAATCGGTTCATTCTTTTCATTTACGTTACGGTGAATCCACCTTTCTTAGAACGACATACCTTTGGAAACACCAAAGAACTATCACGATATAGCATATAAACCCGCATTTAACCGCCCGAACTTCTTTTCGAGCCGACTTCTTTCATGCTGAGTTCGGCCTCTTGGTATAATAAGTTTTGCATTATCATCCCAGCAATATTTTGTGCACTGCAAATGGAGGCGATACCCTTGGTCCTGATTGACAGCGATTGCTTCCTTGTATTTTCGAGAATTACCGGTAACCGTTCTTCATGTAGTCAATCTGGTGATATGATAAGCGGTTTCTCTTTTACGGTTCCTAAAACTCATATTTCAAATGGCTGAGCAATTCTTCAATATTGTATACGCCTTTAGTTTCTTGCTCATGAGTTCTTTGTTTAATTTCACTTACTTCATCTTATTTGTTTTCATTTTATACTCGAGGCTTGTTTCCTTATTAAAAATTTGAAGGCGAGTACTTACAATCAGACTCTCGAGATCACGAAAATTCATCTCAATTTCATTGATAGAGTGTTAGGATCTGTCAATTCAATTCAACATCGAAGGCTATTATTTCCCTACAGTCATACACAGCTATGCATACATCGGATGTTCTAGACTCCCATCAATGTTAAAATCTTTGTTCTTGCATTTCAGCCTTGAGTGTCGATTACCTTTTAGAATAATACATCGGCGACTCAGGTTGCTTCAGAAAGGTCTTCCAGAAACAAGGAACTTGGGTATCTTCCTCATCATGATAACAAAATCCTTTGGGAAGATGAATTCCTAACCTTGTAATTACACATCTTGAGGAGAATGCCTTACGGTTGTGCCATTGATCTGTCGGCCATCATGATGTAATTCTTTGTTGAGGTAAGTTCCCCCAATTGAGTCTCTGCCGCAGTGATAGAGGCATCAACATACTAGCTAGAATCACATAAAGCTTTCTTGAATTCATATTTCCCTATGGAGCAGGGAATGGGTAGCTCTTTAGGGTCTTTCATCTTTCTTTGGGAGCTTTTTCTTCCGGATAATGGCCTTGTAAGTAAGCCAGTCGAGTTCACTATTCCACTCCTCAGCTATCTTCTTTTTCTTGCTCAATTATCTCAGCCCGGAAATTTTGCATAAAGAGGCATTTGATTACCTGCACAAATGGGATGTTATTTCTATCTTCTTGAAAATGTCGAAATTTAGAAAATTGTTCTTCTCTTCTTGACTTCGAAGTCTACGTAGAATAGCCTTTGAAGGTGTATAAGGCTGAGTCCTCCTTCTTTCTTTTCTGGTCATTCACTTCCCTTCGATTTATTCCAATCGGTTGTTCTTCTCTCATTCTGCCTCAGTCTCTTCTTTCCTTTTTGTCCTTCTATTGCTGCTCAAATCCTTTCCACTTCTTAATTGAATTGCCGTACGATCTTTTTGGGTTCTTGAGTATCATAGGAATGTACCGCACTCTGGTTGTTGGCATATTCGAGGGCAGGTGCCACTACTTGTGTCTCGGAATTTTTCGAGGCACTAGCATTCTTAAAACATTTAGTGTCGGACTTGAAAGCTTCAGAGTCGGATAGTTTATGTTCATGTGGAATTGTAATAGCCTCTTGTTGTCCCCCGATGAGCTGCGACATTGGTTCTTGAAATGGTTGAGTCCTCCTCTGACCACGATATTCATTTTGCTTTCACCTCCTTCTTTGCTCAGCTCTTGGAACCTTGGTGGCTACGATATCCTTGTTGAGGATGTCCATGCCTTAGGCCTTGTAATGCCTCTCCACCTGGCGCGAGAAAATTTCATGGTTCCTCGTCGGGTCAGCAGGTGGCCAGTTAGAATTCTGGCTTGAAAATGATAAACTTCTTGGCTCGCTCACGCACTTAACCCTCCTTAAGCACCATAAAGAATCTTCTTCTACACATCGCACTTCTTCTCATAAGTTTTCTTTCCATCAAGCCCTATTTCATGAGTGTTGTGCATTCTTCTCGCTTTGTTCATCCTTATGCATTATGGCATCCAACTTCGTTTCATATCGCTTTCATTCGCCAGATCCATGACCCTTTTTCCTCTGCTATTTCCTCTTGAAAACTCAGATGGAGCTTTCATATTGCATTTTGCCAGGTCTTCTATTAGATCTTTCGCTTCAAAGACTTTTTCGTTTGAATGTTCACAAGATGAAGCATCGATAATACCCTTAGATGTACTGTATTTAAAGCATGATACACTATGTCCATCCGGGTCTTCAAATCTATGCCATGCATCGGCATCTCTTCAAAGAACCTCGAATCTTCCCAAGCTACATATAAGCCTCATCTTCCCCTTGTTGGAATACTATTATCTCTTCTTCTCTCCGTTGAGAGACGGGGAAAGAATCTCAAGCAGTTTCTACCAACTCTTCCCAAGTATCAACCGAATCCATATGGGTAAATGGATTCATACCATGTGGTCGTTATATCTCTCAAAGAAAATGGAAAGATGCAACTTATCACCTCTGTCCTTCACACCGCTCGCCTTCACCGTATTTGCCATCCCGAGAAATCTTCCTAAGTGCTGCTTGGGTCTTCTTGTGGATGACTAGTAACCACATGTTACTAATCCATTGTAATCAAGGTCGGGCTTAATTCGAAATTATTTGCAGACCCACAAAGAGGTCGCCCGATCAAGGTATCACTCTCCCGACAATAGGCCTCTGCAGAAACTTCCATTGTGTCAAGAATGGAGGCCTCCCGTTAAGCCGCCCTCTCTGCCTCTATCTCGTCATGTCTCCTTTATCCGCCATAGTCAAGGTTTTCTCGCTTCTTTTTGTCTTTCTTAAGCCTCGAGTGTTCTCTCCACCCAAGATCCGCTTGAATTAGGTCGTGATCCTGCTTCCTATGCATTAAAGGTTCCTCTTGAAATCAAACACACTCGTATCAATAGGATTACCTTAACTAAAACAAATATTTTCAACATGGCTTGTTAAAGATTAGTAATGATATGTAGCCACCGCTGCAAAACTATTTTGTTCTTTTCTTAAAAGGTCCAAATTAGTATTTCTTCTTTTCATTTAATATCGATCTATTTAATTCTTTCAATCCTCAAGAATCTACGCTTTATGCAAACTGGTTTGCCTTTTCTATATAGATTAAAACCCTAAATTAATATATAGCTACTTGAGAGCCTTACACTTCTTGCATCCATGTTACTTGATAAATTTGTTTTGATAAAATAATTTTCTTAATGTTCATGATTTAAATGTAAAAGGGTTCAGTCTATAACAATGCAAGTGCACAGGTCATACAAGTAGTAAATCTTAACAAGTCCGTATCAGTCTCTACGTAGATTGATACGCATCATGCATCAACTCATCTAACTACTAAAATTCCATACTATTTGGACTCACAACTCATAAAGAAGGTTTTATCTACACGACACAAATTAAAAATCCTATACTATTGAATATGTTCAAACTAAACTAAACAAAAAGTAAATGAATGGATGCTAAATTGTATACAAATGAAGGATTGAACTGGGCCATGTGAGAAACGAAAAACTATCAATGAAATACAATGAACAACCAATTCCAAAGACTCATACCCATTGCCTGCTCTATGTATGGATCCGCTATTGTTCAAGATTTCCTAATTATTGAATCGATTTCTCCATATTCACTGATTGATATCCTTGCTTCTCTCGGAAGATAAGATCAAACCAAATAATTTATTCCAAACTCTCTTTGCAAGATCCGGGTATTTTTCTTTCAATACTTCACACCCATTTCCTCGCTGGATGTTATAACTTTGCTTTACCTTCCTCGGATTTTCGCAAAGTTTCCTACTACTTAAAATGGTGGCTCAACCTCCTTAAATATGGGTTTTATCCTTTCCCTGATTTTGATCTAAGATAACACGGGGATTGAACTTTACCTATAGATTAAGGTGAACTTCGATTATTTATATTGTTAAATACACCCTCCAACTTCAATTATGAGTGAATAGGGTATTTATCAAAAATGAAACTCGTGAGCTCAAGAAGCCATTAATGGTAGTCGAACATACCCAAAACAAAAGAATGCTCCTCAACTCCTCGTGAATCTCCGTCTCGTGTCACGCAGAGGGCATCCTATAATGTAGAGTAAGATACATTCCTCACCTGTATTAGGTACTACTATTGGGAACTTATCCATTCAAAACTATTATCGATTAAGTGGAAAACTTTAACTCCAAATTAATTCTCCATTATTTGTGGCAGAAAGACTGTAACTAAATGTAATCAAATCCAATGAAGCTATGCTTCGACATCGTGATTACAATTAAGAATGGAGCACCGATCAATGCACAACCACTGTAGACGGTACAAACTTAGAAAATGAATTTTAAATTGCCTAGATTTCATAAATTTTTAATTTAAGAATACTTAAGAAAAATAATAGAACTAAAGCCTGTCTCGCAGAGTTCACAGATTCAAACCAAAAAATAAAAATAAAATAAAAAAATAAAATCTACTCTAAAATATACACTAAGTTCCTCTTCTTCTCCCTTTTCTGGGTAGTGAATACGGGAAACTTACTTTACTCTTCTACAGCTATCTATTTATACTGCAAAAAGAATTTGGGTCGAATCCCTAAAATGCTCCAGGTGGAAATCCAAAGGAAAAAGCTCAAATTATCGGAGTCCCATGTCGCGACCTCAAGTTGATGTCAGCGACATGGACTTGTCTTGATTGCCGTGGATCACTTACTTCTTTCTTTTAAATTGCAACCAGCTTTGTCTTCAGAATCGCTTGATCGCTGGTCGCGACATCGCTTGCGGGTCGCGAATTCCCATTTGCTCATCGTCTTTCACAGTTGATGTCGACTCTCACATACTGTCGCGACATCATTGTCTTCCTATTCTTCCAAATTCTTCCTGAGCGCGAAGATCAATTTTAGGTTGCACTACTTTGCTATTTATATGATGACTTCCATGTGGCGACTTTGATTCCTTGATCGCAATCTGCTGGTGGTCTTCTTGCTTCATATCTTTCATCTTTATGTCGCGACTTCATGGTGATGTCACACTTTTGCTTCCCATTTCTTTTTTCCTCACAAAGTTGCAACCCCGCCACGCTGCAACCATTTTCCCTTTCCCACGATTCCTTCCGTGCCGCGCACTCACGTTATATGTTGCGACATCAATTTCTTCCGCCTAGCTTTTTCTTCGTAGCGACCTTAATGAGTGGTCAAGGACGCCATTTCGATCCTGACTTTGTGAAAGGTCGCAGTTCGCCCCGGGCAAGTGCTTCATTTGGCCAAAGCCATGACTTCCTTCCAAACTCTATCTTTGGTTGCACCTTAAATCTTCCTCAGGTAAAGGTCGCGACATCGACGATGTCGCGACCTAAAATGGAGCCTTTTGATTTAAAATCAAGGTAAATTTTCTTTGCAAAACCTCTCCGTGGCTTTTACAGACGGATCCCTTGTAGCGACTTCCTGCAGTGGTGTCACGACATCACTTCTTTCAGCTGCGCCTCCACATCAAGGTGATGTCGCGACTACGAATTTCTTCCTGGACATTTTCTTCATTTCCTACCACGCTTTCTTTGTCGCAACTTCCTTCTTCAAGTCACGACTTCACTTATTCAAGTTTTCATTTCTTCTTCGCAGTCATTGATGTCGTGACTGACTCACGTAACCGAGCACTGCCGCGACTTTAAATTCTCGGGCCAGACTCACTCGCCGCAGGCCGATTTCTTCGATTTTTGCTAAGATTTGAGTTTCACAGATTTTCCTCAAATGAAATTTGAGTTAATTATCCACTTTTCTGTAATTAAATCACATTTATCTCGTAACATACTCAGAAAAATGAATTAAAAATCTAATGAGTTTTTGGACTCATCAGCAGCAGTGGTCATCGACAGTGAAGAACAATTCTCCCTGACACACCTTACAATGATTAATAGAGGGTAACTAATGAATCTCAAGTGATCTAAAGAATAAGCATCCACTCGAACCCTAAAAGATTACCAACAAAGGTCATTCAAGGTAAATCTTGTGGATTTAAACCTAGAGTTCAAAGGAAAACACAAACTCGCAAGGCACTGCGTGAAAACAAAGGGAACCTCCGTAGCCTCCGTATCTGCACCCAACAACCTTCCGCTTCAAGGAGGAAGGGATTTGAAGCCGCCATCCTCCGAGCTGTCATCCTGAGGGTGTTTGGCCGCCTGTAAAATGTAGAAAAGAAAATGAAAGAAAAGGAACAGCAGAAAAAACCCGGCGAGCCGAAAGCCCCCAAAAATTTATCAGGAAGGATTGATTGTTACAAACTCGACTCTAGCTTACATACCTAGCCTCGCAGCAAGGGAAATTACAAAAATAAACCAAAACAAAACCTATTACAAGGGTAGAAAGGAGAAAAACCAAAACTGAGTCGTTTAAACACAAAAACAGGAGCAGAGGATTACATAGAAATTTCTTATGTAGTTTAAAATTCGCTTATATAGCTTAAAATTCATTATATAGCAAAATTGCAAGCTTGTTATGAATTTTGATATTCAGACCGTCTGGCCACCTGCTCCATCGCTCCTCGATGCTACTATTCACACTGCACTATTCCATTTCTTCAAGCTTTGATATTCTTCATTCCCGGCTTGCTGAAATTGATAGAAGACCAAATGAAATTGATGGAAATCAACCCGACTTTGTTATGATTCGATCGACACTAAGAATTTGGCTTCCAATTCCCAAGAAAACTACAAAATAGCCCCTAATGCGATCAATAGAATAAGAGAGACCTTAACGTGCAAATCTGTTAATTAGAATGATTAGTACACAAAAAGCACTCAAAACCTATAATAAATAGGGTTCAAAATAGCACTTTTTGGGCACTAATCAACTACTGGGCGATAGCTCACCCTGTCGAGGGAACATTTTTCGTGCAATGTGGAGCGTTTTCTCGAGAAGACGCCATTTTGGGAGGCCGATTTCAAGAAAGCCTAAGCCAGGCTTTCTGTGTTTTGGGTTTGGATACATGTATTAGAATGTTTTTAAACGCTTAATATATGTCAGAGAAGAGTGATGTACTAACTCTCGGGGCTATGGTATATAGTCAGATATATATCGATGAGTATTATTGTGATGGGCCTGGGTCAGCTTTACTCATGTATATGTCTTATGATGATACTGGGGACGTGTGTTGTACTACGGGCAGAGCTCCCCGTATAAAGGAGACTCTTCTCGATTGAGACGCTCTGGTCACCCGACATTCACGAGTGCTCCCAGGTTACTGTAAATACCCCAGACACCTGGCTGGGGCGTCACGTATGGAACATCACAAATCGATCTCAAAACAAACACAGCTGTGGATTACCTTTTAGCCTTATCTTACTTTTCTAGCCAAACCTTGAATTTTAGACAACCCTTTTTCATATGGCCTATTTTTTTGCAAAAATAACACTTGATTGGCTTCTTCATGCCATTCTTAGGTTTAAAATTTCCACCATGCTTAACAAAATCCTTACCCTTATGAGAAGTATGATGCATAGGCCTAGGATTTGGTTTAGGATGAGAGACTAACATGGCAGTAGGTAAACCCTCTCTTTCAAGTTTCTTTTCTTCCGCATCACACTTAAATCGGGCCTATCAAGAGTCTAACTTTCATTTCAGTATTAAAGGTAGCCTTAAGTCAAACTCGGGAGGTAAAGAATTGTGGTATGGTTAATGATAAAACTCGTCGTAGCCAGGAATCTCAAAAGATTTTAGCTTATCCCTACACCACAATCATCCCTAAAATATACGCTCTAACCCATCACTCATTATAAGACATACCGGGCCAATTTGCTCATCGTGTTCCCGCCTCAAGATTTTTATTAACTTATACCTTTCTCGCCTACGTGAGCGAGAAATACGCCGGCATCCATAGTCCTCGTAGACTACTCATGAGATGCCCTGAATAGTCCTCAGATAGCTAATAGATCAGACGATTAGATCATTCCTACTTAAAGAAACAGTCTTTTCAAACCAGCTAGCTAGTATCAGTAAGGTCTGTAGGTTTTGCCTCCCATAAGGCCATATTAAAGTCGGCTATTCCTAAAGCAAAATCTATATGCTTTTTTTCCACTTTTGTAATTGTTAATGGGCCAAGATCTCTATGGTAATCATGCTGTTTGCTCACCGAGAAAGTAACTGATGATGAAATATACAAGCAATTAGTTCATGAACATGTTATAAAATTTGAACCATAAAGATTCAGCTAAAAGAGTTAAGCTCGTATCATTACATAATCACCTTTGGGTAGAAAATGTAACATACAATGCACTCTTTTACATTATCAAGCATAAAGAATTTCAGCTTGTTAAAAATATCACCTTCAGCGTATAAATTTTAAAAAACCAAACACTTCGCTTTTATGCAATAACACATCTCTAAGCACCTTAAAATACATAAACATTACCTTTGGGTAGATGAATATGTATAATAAGTAAAAACAATCTCTGTAAACCATTATAAAGGAAAGAATAATTCTGTGAACATCCTTCAATTGGCCACTTTGGTGACACAATAAAATTACAAATTATCTCTCAAACAAAAATCCAAAACATGTCATAAACTCCTTTATGAGATTTTGTAACCGTATATCTCTTATATATATTTCAACCATTTTAAATCACAACATATGTACTAGAGAGGAAATAAAAGTAAAGCAGATAAGATAAGCCTTTTCTAATCCAAATTAAATGTAATAATCGTTTATATATAAACATTTATGAACATAAGAAATTAAGTCGATCCTTCTAGACCGGGACATAAGCACTAATATTGTACCAAACAAAGTTTAGGTTCGAATCTACGCCTAGCTATGGTTTAACATATATTTTTTTTAATTGAACAAAAAATTACGACCCTGTGATTCGCCCAACAACCTTTTCATCCCAACAAAGGTGCACTCGAAAACCACTCAACCAAATGGTTATTTCTTTCCTTTATTGATTTTAATGATCTTTTAATAAATATTTACTACCGTAATCAAGGCAAAACTTTTTGAAAATAAAATATATTTATTTTCCTCGGTATGCGCACCTTGAAAATGCCCAGTACCTTATTGCGTGAAGGTGCTGCAATACCTTTCCTTTTTTTTTTTTTTTGAAAATCCAATTACTTTGGCCATTCCAATGGATGTCTCAAAACAAATCAAATGCAAATCGAATCGAAACAATAAATTTCAATTTTGTTAATCAACAAACGTAATCCAGTCATGATTCAACAATATATACATAAATCGAATTAAACAACACATGTACAACATATTTGATTGCTCTGATACCAAATGTAAGATTTAAATAATCAAATAAGCGGATAACTTTAAATCTGAAAAGCCAAGATCTAACATGTTTTAATTTATTTTAGATAAAGACATACTGGTTGACGGATTCGCAGTAGAATTCATCTTTGTCTGGCAAAAGTAGAAAATTAATAGGAAATGTCTTCCTCACTATTTCTAATGCAGGCACAATGGGAATCTATAAAAATTATCGAATAGCGAGGACTCCATTTCTTTTATAACCTTATAATGACTTCGATATGCTCTCCCATTATGGCAGTAATCAATGTCATTAGGCCTACACTTAATAATGCCTAGATTCATACGCTCGATTCATTGTACCTTATGAGGGTTTGAATGCCCCTTCGCATTCCTTTATTATCTCAATAACTATGACCTTTGGTCTGCTTTATAAAATTAAAATGACAATTAAAGTACGTCCACCTTATAGTTGGAATTATTCCAACATATTTTACCCAACTTCCTTCAAATCCATTGTTCCTCTATAAATATATTTTATTCAGAAATTAGAATCATCCATTTCGGAGAATTGAAGCTCCATATATGTCCTAAACATCCGGAACTTAAGTCTCTATTTTCAACACGTAACTGGGGACTCCAGAAACAGAGCTCCCTTGCACGAATTTCCGGTCTAACGGGGTCCAAATTTGAATACACTTTCGTGGAAATTTGTTCCTGTGGTCTAGTTTACCCAGAAATTTGAATCGACTTCACTTCGTATTGAAATAAACTCAACTTATAATTCTTAATATTAAACCTGCTCAAACACCAAAACTCGTATCGTAGATCCAAACCACTGCCCTCAAAACATAGCCTCATTTCGCGAATCTTTCTCAGTTCAATGGGGTCCAAATTTGGATACAATTATTTCAGTGGAGATTTTGCTCTCCTAGAAATATAGTTTATCCACTCAATCAATCAATTAATGAAATAAACTCAACTTAGCCGTTTCTAAATACCAAACCTGCTTCGAAACACCAAATCAGATCAAAATGGTCCAGTAATCGACCGAAAATGTGAGTCTCACTCGACGTAATTTTCCGATCCAAGGGAGGTCCAAATTGATGCACTTATTCAGTGGAGATTTATTCTCTGAAGTCTGGGGCTTTACCTAAATTAATCACTCAATTTGAAGAGTGATGGCTAAGTTATGGCCAAAACAAAAACATAGGTTTTGAAAAAAATTTGACAGCATCTCCCCTAAAAACCCAATATTTCCTTTATACAAAAATTTCTCAACACCAATCCAAACAACCATATAACAACTTAGAGCAACCCTAAAACTGAAATAAACCAATCAACATCATTTTTATACCAACTTAGGGTTCTTTCTAAACCCAACACAAATATTAGTGGTTAGAGTTTGATTTCTTACCTTTAAATATTCCGATTCTTCAACACAAATCTTCCTTTTCCTTTGACATCTTAATCCTTGATTTCATGGAGCAAAGACCACTAATCTTCCTCCTCTCTCACAACCAAAAAGGCCCTAGCACTTTCTCTCTCATTCTTTCCCAAATGTAAAAATGCCTCAAAGACCAACACTGGGTATTTAATCAAAATCTCGCACTAAGCCTTGTCTTCACACCCACAAATTCCTTTTCTTATTTTTGCATTTTTAAGGCTTCATTTCACTTTCATTTTACCTCATTTCATTTCATTTATACTTTGGCACTTACATTACTCATTTACGAATTTTAGGTCCTTATTTGACATTTTTACTAAATTTATTTGGCTTCTTGTAAAATTTTCAAGTTTATAATTTTTCATTTTAGCCATTTAAATTCGAAAATATAATTTTTAATTTATTTTACACTCTAACATGCTATAAAACTATTTAGTGGTATTTTTCTGTGGCTTCTACAAGTCATCATTCGCAAAATAGATGACTCATTATGAGGGGGCTCGCTCGCTACTTTGCAACCTTGAATTAACCCAACAACCTCTTTCTTTTGCAAGAGAGAACTCAATCCTTCCGCACATATAAGAAAGAGGTAGGGTGATAAAGGATTACCTTGGCATAGGCCCCGATGAGGTTGGATTGGGCCCACCTCTTATCCATGCATCAACACATGATAGTATACTGTAGTTACACACATCATTACTTGCGAAATCCTAGTATCAAGTCCCATCACTGTCAACATACCTTTCAAATAAGGCCACTTAATTTTATTGTAAGCCACAAAAGCAAACTAACTTAAAATGGTTATTGTTATTAAACCATACTAAAGCAAGCCAATTTTTTTTGTTTATATTAATTTGATTTGTAATGCACAAAGCTAATTGAATTAGTTCAATTCATCTTTAACACTTAAAATCGCTCCATCCAAGTTGTGCACTCTTAGATATAACATTTTGTAAGATGGACCTAATGTTCTTTCGGAGCAAGAACAATGCTAAAGATTTTTTTGATATCTATTCACTTTGTAAATAATATTGTAGTAACAGTGTTAAAAATTATGTTATTATCCCTCATTTAGCATCTATTGGTTATGGGAGTAGATGAGTCAACTTATAGTGTGAAAGCTAAATAATGTCTCTAATGGAAAATTGAGTATGATGTTCCTAAGGATACTCAAAACTATAAGGGATGTGTTGTAAAATATGTTATAAGGGATGGAGATATTGGAGAAAGAAAGAAAGAAAGAAATATGGCCGAGAGAATTGTAGTTATTCGAATCATTTTACAACTGATACATGTATTGAGGAAAGCTGAAAGGTGCTTCATTATAGTCACCATAAAGCAACCATGATGGCCATTATGTATAGGTTCACAAATCTTCCTAGTAAATCAGATGATTCACAAACTTTAAGACACATCAAGTGCATGATACACGAATCTTCAAGGTATGTCAGATGAATTTTTAAGGTTCATTGGATGAATCATGAACCTTCCCGATATTGAAGAGTCTCTTCCACATTCATGAATCTACTTAGTAATGTCCACACTTTTATATTTACAACACTCCCCCTTGGACATTACTACATGATGTCCATGCCTCATTAAAAACTTCGCTAGAAAAACCCAGTGGGAAAAAACCAGTCAAGGAAAAGAATACATGATATACGCGCTTATGTGTCAGGATTGTCAGTTTCGTTAAAACCCTTTAATTAGAAAACCCCGTGGAAAAACTTAGTCAAGGAAAAAAGAGTACATCCATTACCAGACTCCATCCTCAGTTAAGCTGTTTATCTCCTAAAGACAACAATCTTCAAAGCCATTCAATACTGTGAAACATAATTTTCTGGGGCAAGTAATGTAGTAGAACCTTAGTGAACAAATCGACCAGATTGTCGTGAGCTAACTTCGCCAGCTAATCGCGATCGCTCTTTGAAGTTCATGTGGATAAAAGAATTTGGGTGCAATATGTTTTGTCAAGTTTCCTTTAACATACCGTGGATGTAAGACCCCAGAAAATTCTAATTTTCTAAAAAAGGATAAAATGGTAATTTCGATCAAAATCCGGAATTTTTCTAGATCTCGGATGACGAAATGGACTTCACCGTTGAATCGCCCCGCCAAGCTCCAGCTACCACGTCGACTCCGTGAGAATTCCAGACGCCTAATTTCACGTTTTTCGAGGCACCGAGAGTGGTACGGGACACTTGGCACATTTTGAGTGGCTCAAGATGAGACACGTGTCAAGTGGAGAGCTAGTCAAACATGAGCTCAAATGGGACCCATGAGAGACACATGGCATCATGCCATTGGAAGGAAATCCATGGTAGATGGATGAGAGGATAAGGTGTAATCCTATGAGCCAATGAGAATTGGCCATGTGTCAATGAGAGGACAAGTCCTCTTGACCCCATCTTGACCACTATTTTCTCCCAACCGGTTGGGAGAAGAGAAAGAGAGAGAGAAACCAATGCAGTAGAGAAAGAGAGAAAATCTGAGTTTTCAGAGGCTTCCCACTCTCTCTACTCATGATCTCGTCCACGAATCCCTGAGAGACAAGAGGCAAAGATGATCCCCACTGCAAGAGCTACGCGCGGTATCAGAGATTAGGTTTCAAAACTCCGGGAGGTAAGGGTTCTTCTCCTACTTGGTTTAAGGTTCGCCTAAGAACCATACAAATGGCCTGGGTGTGGTTCGGGGCCTGAAAACAGGTGTTTCGCCCCTGAGTGGGACCGAAGGTTGAAATTTTGAACTATTCGAACAATCCAGGTTGGGTTTGGAGATTGCCTTCGGGTGGTCCTGATTGTGTGTTTGTGATGACTGACAAGGCCAAGTCAACGTTTGATTTTCTATCGTCCATGCGAGCCGATTCAGGTTATTACTTACAATGAATAACATGTTGTCGTGTACACTGTTAATATATGCATGCTTGATATATTAACATGAATTGTTGTGAATTGGCATATTGCATTTCATATGCATTAGGGCATCCTAGAATGGTAGGCGTGAGTGCATGACATGAAATTCTTCGGAGGGTTGTCCAATAATTTTATTGGAAAGTTATGTTCAAGAATCATAATGTAAAACTCGCCCAATAATTCAATCAGAGTTCATGAATTGTTTGATATTATCCCAACAAATTCAATTCTCGAGGATTGTCCAACGTATTTATATCGAGGGTTGCTCACAACAAAACAAATATTTTGTTTGGAATGATTTTCATACATGGCATAAGCATGTGTGAGGAGCTTCCATGAGGACTCTAGACATGGGATTAGGCATGTAGACGTTTGAGTAGGAATCGTGAATTCACTTGAATGTGTGTGTTTGCCATTGCATGAGTACTTAGGTGGGGAACAACCCTTGTAGGAGATTATCACTATTGGGCTTTACTCACCCCATCGTGGGATCCCCCTTTCAAGTACAAGGAGTATTTAGGAAGATGACGCTCAATAGAGGCCGCTTTTAAGAAGAAAGCCGACATGTAGCTTTGACTTTATATATTTTGTAAAACATGTATAAACGTTCTGATTGAAACATGTTGTATAAGAGTGTAATTAACTCTTGAAACTATTGTAATATAGTTGGTTATATTTTGATGAGTATGGATGTATGGGCCCGACGTGGCAATTTTTACTCATGTTTGAGTCTCGGGTAGAGAGACACTCGTTTTGTGGCATTGAGACACTTAATGACTACATGTATTCCGTGGGTTAACGGGTTGTCAATGGATCCCGGGGAATGGGGCGTCACAAAGATGGTGAGTCAAAGCACAGTACAAGGAGTACTCCAGGCTCTGAGGGACTCGCTTAGGCCACGGTCACAAGGTATAAAAGCATCACAACTTAGTATCAGGGAGTTCGGTAAAAGATTACCTAGACTCAATGGCATGGGGTTAGATCATGCACTCCATTGTGCATTCGATGATTGATGCGTTATTCGTTGTATGTGGCCAGGTGGGATTGTATGCTTGTGAATAGCATATAGGAAAATGTTGAATACTAGGGTTGAGAAAATATAACCTTAGGAGTTTGAGGAATTATGGGCAGAATGGTCCAAAATTGAAAAAAAAAAAAAAGGGATTTTCTGGACAGTCGTTACAGTTTTTTAATATAAATAGGTTGTGTTTTATGGAATTTTGGAAGATTATTCTAGTTTTCAGACAAGGAAAAGTGGTCAGAATAAACTCTAAATTCCAGGAATTGTATAAATAACAGTTATTTAGGCTATTGCATCTTAGAAGTAGCAGGAAGGCTACTGGAGGATTCCAAAAAAAACCAAAGAGGAGAAAATGTAATTAAACGAGGGGCTACTCCGCCCATTTTCGTTCCCCGTCGCGATTACGCAGATGGTGTCGCGACAGGATGGCGCATGTATCAAAGTGGGTGGTCAGGCACAGATCAAGTGCGACAAGTGTCTACGACATAGGCGCCTGCAGAAGGTGCATGATTTTCCTTGGCCCTGTGTCGCGAATATCAGTTTTGTGTCACGACATGGTCATTAGATGTAGCGGCTGTGGTCACGACAGAAGTTTCAGTTCTAGGTCGCACACCAATGCTTCGTGCCACGACATAGCGCAAATTTCTGATTAACTCCTGTCACGACACACCCTTGGCCTGCATATGTAGGATGGGGCTAAGTTTGACTGGTCAGATATCGCATTTGAGGTCGTGGATAATGGGTCATTGGTCGTGTGTCATGACATACCAGTGGCTAAGCAGCCTAGGTTTGTCGTGACAAGGATTTTCATGTCGTGACATAAGTTGAACAAGGTGAAGTAAGTCCTAGGTCGCGACATGGTTTTTAGGTCGCGACCATAGAGAGGGAGATGGAGGATGCACGAAGCACTCGGGATGCGGGTGCCAATGGCAAGAGGAAGGGGAGTCAATCTTCTCCAAAGCCAGAGCAGAGGGCTTCTAGTTCACGTACCCAGTGCCGAGGGCCACATCCGGCCGTGGATGTGTGGTTGTTAGTCAAGGTGGCGTATGACATGTTTCCATTAAGCTGCCACTGACATATGAGGAGGGATTGCCCCTAGAGACAAGGATCCAAGGGTTTCGGACAGCCTCCCAAACTAAATGGGACAGAGGGATATAGTTTATTCCTCCACACCCCAGTATGGGTCAGAGGAGCCAGTATCAGTCCCAAGGAGTTGCACGGGTGCCTCCTGTTACACAGACACGCCAAAGAGGTCAGATTATGGGTTAAGGCAGAGGACAGGGCCCACAGGTAGGGACATCAAGGATGCAGGGGCTTGTCTAAGCCATTATGCCACTAGTTGAGTTAGTAGATCAGCCAATCATACAGGGTACGTTTTTGCTATCTCGCTTATGGGCAAGAGTGTTGTTTGATTCTGGTGCATCGCATTCATTTATTGCTGCATCGGTTGTGCGAGAGTTGGGCTTAGAGGTTGAGACCTTGAAGAAGCCCCTGTATGTGAGTTCTCCCTTAGGGATTAAGGTGAGAATAGGGAAGATATGTCGAGGTTGCGAGCTAGAGATCTATAGGATTTTGCTCTTAGTGGACCTTAGGGTCATGGACATATCAGAGTTCGACGTCATCCTTGGGATGGATTGGCTGATGGCATACAGAGTTGTCATCGATTATGAGCGTAGGAGGGTTACCGCCTACACACAGGATGGTACTTGTGTTATGTTCCAGGGGGACAAACACTATGTTTTATGCCAGACCGTGTACGATTCTAGATGGCAAGGACAATTGGTGGGTTGGTTGACTAGCCTTACCCTGGAGGACGAGGTGGGATCAGACTTGGATCTGCCTCAGGTAGTGTGAAAGTACGAGGACATTTTTCGAACGAGCTACCGGGATTACCTCTACAGAGGGATGTAGACTTTTGTATCGAGTTACACCCTGGAACGTCACCCATCTCTATGACTATGCATAGGATGGCACCGATTGAGTTGCAGGAACTCAGAGTCCAGATACAAGAGTTACTGGACAAGGGATTCATTAGACCGAGCACTTTACCATGGGGCGCTTCGGTTCTATTTGCGAAGAAAAAGGACAAGACCCTTCGACTGTGCATTGACTATGTACGCTCTCATTGGGGTTACGATCGCGAATCTGACTCATTGCCGATGATTGATGACTTGTTTGATTAGTTAGCGCAGGAGCGAAAGTCTACTCCAGATAGACCTTCTCGTGACCGGTTAACACACTATGGGTTAGGGAGACAGATATCCCTAAGACAACGCTAGACGACTTAATGGCACTTGGAAGCCATAAAGTGATGCCCTTTGGATTGACGAATGCGCCAACAACATTCATGGATCTCATGCATAGGGTATTCCAACCCTATCTAGATCAGTTTATCGTAGTCTTTGTGGATGACATTTTGATTTACTCCCAGTTTGAGAGGGAGCATGAGGATCATTTGAGGGAAAGAAAGCTAAATGGGCCGAGAGACCATCGCCATACGCCAAGTTCGCAAGTGCGAGTTTTGGCTTACTAAGGTGAGATTTTGGGACATGTGGAGTCGCATCGCCGTATCGCTGACCCCAGAAGGTCGAGGCTGTGATGAGTTGAGAGACCGGCCGCCTCGAGATACATAGTTTCTCGATTGGTCGATATTATGAGGTTCACGAGGACTCTCCCGACTAGCGACACCTTATGACAAACCCGACCCTAAGGAAGTTTGGAGGAATGACCTATGCAAGAAGGCAACATTCCAGAGTTGAAGAGGAGGCTTACTCACCCCATTTTGATAGTCCCGCAGAGAGGGATGTGGGTACACAATGTATCAGGATGCCCTCGAAGGTCGGATCGGGATGTGTTTTGTTGTAGTCTGGGAGAGTGGTAGCTTATGGGTCCCGCCAACTGAAGAATCATGAGTAGAATTACCCTACACACGACATGGAGTTGGCAACCGTAGTCTTCGCCTTGAAGATTTGGCGCCACTACTTATATGGTGAGCAGTTTGAGATGTACTCAGACCACAAAAGTCTAAAGTATATTTTCACACAGCGGAACCTCAATATGAGGCAATGCAGATGGATGGAGTTCCTAGAGGATTACGACTTCACTTTGCATTACCATCCTGGTAAGGCAAATGTGGTGGCTGATGCACTCAATCGAAAGTCACGGGGAGCACTGACTAGTATAGCTTCCCTGGAGTGGTAGATGCTCGAGACCGGGACACTACAGACAACATGTGCCTGGGTACATCGGGAGTTTAGTAACTACACCGTCTTTATTGAGTAGAGTGAATGAGTCCTAGGGACAGGACACAGAGATGGTGTCCATTAGGGATTGGGTACAGGTGATGAGGGCTGGACTATCCACACAGATGGTAGTCTTCGACATGTAGGACTCGCAAGAGGTTCCTCAGCTGGATGATCCAGAAAGGAGATACTCAGAGTTCCATCAAGCCCCGATTCAATGAGGCATTCAGTGGCAATAAAGATGTATCGTGATTCGTCACAGTGATTACCGGAGTTAGGATGAAGAGACACGTAGGGGACTTTGTTCGGTGATGTCTCACGTGTCAGCAAGTTAAGGCTGAGCACTAGAAGCTAGCAGGGCTACTCCATCAATTGGAGGTAGCCGAGTGGAAGTGGGAGCACGTCACGATAGATTTTGTGACCCACTTGCCACGGACACCATAGGGACATGATGTTGTATGGGTGATAGTGGACCAGCTCACGAAGTTGGCACATTTTCTAGCCGTGCGGATGACCTTCACATTGGAGAAATTTTGCCAGTTGTATATTCGAGAAATCGTCTGTCTACATGGAGTAGCAGTATCCATAGTGTCGGACAGAGACCCGAGGTTTACATCACACTTTTGGAAGGGTTTCCAAACGGCTATGGGGACACAACTGACCATGAGTATAACCTTCCACCCATCGACAGATGGTCAGTCAGAGAGGACTATACAAGTGTTAGAGGACATGCTGCAAGCATGCGTCCTAGATCATAAGGGTAAATGAAGAGCACTTGCCCTAGTGGAATCTACCACAACAATAGTTACTCAAAGTAGCATACGATGGCACCCTATGAGGCATTATATGGGAGGCTATGCAGATCGCCGATATGTTGGACCGAGGTGGGAAAGAGCTCCATCACTGGTCCGGATCTGATTAGAGACACCTCCGAGAAGGTGAGTTTGATACGACAGCGCCTCTCACCGGCCCAAAGCTCCACGTATATTACGCTGACATACGACGACTTCTAGAGTTTGAGGTTGGCCATCACGCCTTCAAGGTGATGCCTAAGAGGAGTGGTCGTTCCAAGAAGTGAGGTCGCCGGTCGAGGTTCATTGGGCCCTTCGAGATACTATAGAGGGTGGGCACTATAGTGTACCGGTTAGCTTTGCCGCCTAAAGGTCAGTCCATGATATTCCACGTCCAGTGCTCTGAGGTATACCCGCATCTAAATTTCATATACTGATTGGTGAGATTGATGTTGACATCGATGGGACCTTCGGAGGACTGGGCAGCATTATGGATAGCCAAGACTGGGTTTTACGACGTAAGACCGTGAGGCTAGTGAGGGTGCTATGGCAGCACCGTGGAGTTGAGGAGGCAACGTGGGAGCGTGAGGACACGATGCGAGCCACCTATACCTTCTTGTTTAGAGATGAAGGTACGTAGTTTAGTCGTTTAATAATTAAATGACTAGTTTACATGCATGACATAGTGCACATTGCATATGCATGTGATTTGTTGTGATTGGGTGAAATTTCGGGACGAAATTCTTTTTAAGGGGGGAAGAATGTAAGACCCCAGAAAATTATAATTTATGAAAAAAGATAAAATGGTAATTTCGATCAAAATCCGGAATTTTTCTAGATCTCGGATGACGAAAAGGACTTCACCGTTGGAATCGTCTTGAAAAGTCTAGCTACCACGTCGAATTTCATCGAATTCCGTGACAGTCGGAATTTCACGTTTTTCGAGACACCGAGTGGTGCAGACACTTAAGACATTTCGAAAGTGGCCTGGATGAGACACGCGGCCGGCTGAGAGCTAGTCAAACATGAACTCAAATGGGACCCATGAGAGACACATGGCATCATGCCATTGGAAGGAAATCCATGGTAGATGGATGAGAGGATAAGGTGTAATCCTATGAGCCAATGAGAATTGGCCATGAGCCAATGAGAGGACAAGTCCTGTTGACCCCATCTTGACCACTATCTCTCCCAACCGGTTGGGAGAAGAGAGAGAGAGAGAGAGAAACCAACAGAGAGAGAGAGAGAGAGAGAAAATCTAGAGTGAGAAGCTCTCACTTCTCTCTAGATTTTCCAGTGATCCGTCCGTCGAATCCCGGCGAGACAAGAGGCAAAGTTGATCCCCACTGCAAGAGCTACGCGTGGGTACCGGTATTGTGGAGTTTCGACAAATTCCGGGAGGTAAGGGTTCTTCTCCTACTTGGTTTAGTTCTTGTCTAAGAACTATACAAATGGTTGGTGTGTTTGAGGCCGGAAAGGCCGTGTGTTTCGGTCCTCCTGAGGAATCAAGGCTAGAAATTTTGACCGTTCGATAGTCTAGGTCAGGTTTGACCGCCGAAAGTGGTCCCTTGATCGTGTTCATGATGATTTTGGAAAGTACCAAGTTGAACTGTTGGATTTTTCTATTGGCCCATGTGAGCCGATTTTGTGTTATTGCTTATGATGAATAACATGTTGTTGTGTGTTAATTTTATTTAATATATGCATGCTTGATATATTAAAATGAATTGTTGTGAATTGGCATATTGCATTTCATATGCACTGGGGCACCCTAGAATGGTAGGCGTGAGTGCATGACATGAAATACTTTAGAGGGTTGTCCAATAATTTTATTGGAAAGTTGTCCAAAGAATTGTGTTGGGAAATTGTCCAACAATTCACGTCGGAGAGGCCCATGAATTGTTTTGGAGAGTTATCCAACAAATTCACCTTGGAGGATTGTCCAACGTATTTATATCGGAGGGTTGCCTACAAATAAAACAAATATTTTGTTTGGAAACGATTTTCATACATGGCATAAGCATGTGTGAGGGAGTCGGTGAGGACTCGAGACATGGGATTGTGCATGTAGACATTCGAGTAGGAATCATGAATTCACTTGAATGTGTGTGTTTGTCATTGCATGAGTACTTAGGTGGGGAACAACCATTGTAGAAGATTATCACTATTGGGCTTTGCTCACCTCATTGTGGGATCCCCCTTTCAGGTACAAGGAGTATTTAGGAAGACGACGCTCACTAGATGCCGCTTTTGAGAAGAAAGCCGACATGTGGCTTTGACTTTATATCTTTTGTAAAACATGTATAAACATTCTGATTGAAACATGTTGTATAAGAGTGTAATTAACTCTTGAAACTATTGCAATATAGTTGGTTATATTTTGATGAGTATGGGACGAGCAGCCCGACGTGACCAGCTTTACTCATGTTTGAGTTCCTGGGGTAGAGAGACGCTCATTTTGTGGAATTGAGACATTTAATGGCTACATGCATTCCGCGGCCGACGGGAGTTGTCAATGCACTTCGTGAATGGGGCGCTACTGCGGGACCTTACTTTGGCTATGCGTTTTCATCTTAAAAGGGCGAGACTCGTTTCATATTTTGAAAAACCATTTTTAGAAAAACGGTTTGGAGTCGGCACTTATTTTTGTTTTATTTTAAAAGGGAAAAAAATAAGAAAGAAAAACCCTAAATGTGACTCTTCATAAGAAAAGGCGGGTCTAGGAAAACCGAGTCTAGATCCGGGGGTCAAGTTACTTATCGGGAAGGGATGTTGGAAGCGTAGCACCCCTCTATGTCCCTAAAGTCGGGTCTCTACTATACAAACTAAAGAAAATATGATTTTTGACTAATCAACTAATGAATATCGAGAACATACAACGATAATGATAAAGAAGTGCATCAAGCATATAATAAATAATCAAATAAGTAAATAAATAAGCGAAGTCAAATGGGAAGATTATGTACCTTTGTAGTGAACCAAGAGCGCTAACAATTGAAATCATGTTAGTTCAATATAGCAAAATATAAGATGTTTCAAAATTAGATTAGGGCATGGGTTATAAATCAAATATCAAATTGTTTGTCAAAAATATACATGGGATGTTGGGCCCCCACGTAAGACCCGTTTATTTATTCATTAATCAATTCCATAAAATTCCATTTTATTGGAACCATGAAAGCTAATCATGTTATTTTTAAAATAAAAATCATTTTCTTAAATAATTAAAATGATAATAAAAAAAGTTTTGAAATCAAGTAAAGAGAGCTTAGGAAAAAGAAGTGAGTATATAAAAAAAAGGATTGCAATATTAGTTATAATTAAAATACAAGGAAAACGTGTTAAAAATATTTTAAAGAAAAGATTTGAAGAAAATAATAATAATAATTAAATGTTATTTAAAAGGTGAAAGCAAACCAATTTTAATATCAATTAAGGAAGTTGGACTATTATTTCAAGGGAAAAAAAAAAATTAATGCAAAAAGGTGTCAAGCTAAGTGGTTAGGCTGTTGCACTTTGAGTTAGAGGTAGGTCAAGGGTTCAAGCTCTCTCACTTTGCAAGTTTTAAATTCGTTTTGAAAGGAAAAAAAAAAAACTAGGCTTTGACATTGTGGATTGACATAAGTTTGAGGAAAAGTAATAAATAAATTATAACAAACTTGTTATCAATAATGAGTTTGGAAATGAACCAGGAAAACTTGGTAAGAAAATAAGTTTGGAAATGAACAAAAAATGATTAAAAAAAGTAGAGTCGGTGAGATACAGACAACAAGGCAGTGAGCTGCTGTCCAAAATAATATTTCATCCTTTTGCCTAAGTTGGAATTCTCATAAGTGGTCATGCTTGACGTCCCAGCCATGTCCATATTGTAAATGTGAAAATGCACATGTAAGAAAGCACAATGTAGAAGAAATTCAAGGAAATAAAACTCAGCAACCCAGAAAATTCAGAGACCCGAAAAAAAGAGAGGATAATCATGCTAAAAAAAAAAAGAAAAGAAAAAATGAAGGAAGAGCCAAGAAATTATAAAATGCCATAAAAAATAAAATTACTTCCAAGCCTCCATGAACACCAACGCAAAACATCAACTCCCAGTGCCATCACCATCCGAGTAATCTCCAACACTCCACCTCTTAAGACCACACCAAATTAATTTTAAAAAAAACTCATGAAAAAAAGGGAAAGGGATATCACTAGCTGCATTTGATGAACTAACAAGTAGAGTAAATGAAATGAAAGAGGGCATCAATTAATGACAAAAAAAAAAAAACGTGAAAGAGCTAGAGATCATAACAAAAAATTTAGCAAAAACATAATGTAAAACCCATGAAGAAAAGGGAGGCAGAGCAAAACCAGTATAAATAGAGATCTAAAGCTCAAGAAGCAATGCAAATAAAGAGATAAATATATGTTCAAGTTATACGGTTAGCGATATCTCATAAACAATTCTGAATGCACCAGATCAACAACACAAGGTAATTAAACCATCAATGGGAATGAGTGAAGAGAACGTCACCTGAGTAAGGCTCTCTAACTTAGCTTAGAATACCCATCACTCTAATTTTCTTTCTTCAATGCTACCTCCTTATTTCCTACAACATTGTAACTCCTTGCAAACTTTCTATGAACTTTGTTTGTCCTTCCCCCTTTTCAAGAAATATCCCCTAAGCTTGCTTCCTGCTTCTCCCTCCAAAAATCTTCCAAGAAAAGGCTCCTCCAAAAAATTGAAAGACCCCTTCCTCCTCAAACCCTAGCCTCTCCATCCTTTTTGCCTTCTTCCTTTCTTTTTTTCTCCTCTCCCCCCTTACTCTCTCCGGTCTGCCTCCCAAAAGGATCTCCTACCCTTTAGGTTAAAACAAACTATCCCTTTTATACCCCAAGACCAAGCTACTAAAGCCATCCCCATCCTCCACTTGGCCACCTCTCAAGCCTAAACTTAACTTCCAATAAGAGAACATTCTCTAAGGCCAAAAATGGGGAAAGACAAAAATACCCTCAATTGGGGGTCTACACATACCCATTACTTATTTGTGTAACATAGGCTACATTGTCCTCATAAAGGACTGTGGGAGATGTATCATCTATCGTGATGACACACAAACCACGAATATGTTGTACCAATGGTCGTAACCATACACATTCTCGTGAAGCCTCATATAAAGCTATAATCTCTGAGTGGTTTGAAGAAGTGGTAACCATAGTCTGTTTAATAAACCTCCATGAAATTGCAGTACCACCATCGAGAAAAACATAACCAGTCTAGGACCCGACATTATGAGGATCAAACATATAACTAGCATACGAGTAGCCCACCAATGTCATATCTTGATTTCTTCTATAAAGTAAACCAAGATCTTGTGAACCTTGAAGATACTGAAACATATGCTTAATGTCAGTCCAATGCCTCCTTATAGGAGAAGCACTAAACTTTGTAGCAAGTTTACTGCAAATACCATATCAGGCCTGGTGCAATTTATGAGATAAAGTAATGCTCCAATGGCACTCAAGTTAGGAACTTCTGGTCCTAAAATATATTTAGTATCTTCTTTAGGTCTAAATGGGTCCTTATCCACTTAAAGGGACCGTACAACCATTGGTTTGCTAAGTGGATGAGATTTATCCATATAAAATCTCTCAAAAACCTTCTTCAAGTAGGTTAAATGGTGTACGCAAATTCCTTTAGGGAGGTGCTCGATCTGTAGGTCGAGGCAATACTTGGTTTCGCCTAAGTCTTTCATTTCAAACTTCATCTTCAAGCATGAGTTAGCTTCCTCAATTTCCTTACGTGTTCCAATAATGTTTATGTCATCAACATAAACCGAAATAATACAAAAGTCCATTTAGTGATTTCTTTATGAACACGCAAGGATATGCATCGTTATTTATATATTCCTTTTTTAGGAGGAATTTACTTCAAATAATTGTACCACATCCCACTTCTACTGCTTTCTTTTAGACCATATAATCGACCTTTCTTAAATTTAATGCTATACATGTCATGATTTACTTTCTAATCTCGAATCTTAAATCCATCAGGGATTTTTATGTAAATATGAGCATCTAATGACCCATATAAATATGTGGTCACGACATCCATTAATTGAATATCTAAATTCATATTTGCTGCTAGAGATATTAAGTAGCTGAGATAATGCCATCCATAACGGGAGAATATGTTTGATCAAAATCAATATTGGGTCTGCGAAAACCCATGAGCAACCAATCTCGCTTTATATCTCACCGCTATTATCTTCATATCTTTCTGCATTTAACACCCATTTATGTCCTATTGAGATAACATTTTGAGGTGTAATGCATTCATGCAGCCAAAAAATTTCTTTTATTTAGCGTAGTCAAGCTCTCAAATTTCCTCAATTGCTTGTTTCATCTTACCTACCGAGCGCTTCGACACTCGCTTACGACTTAGGGTCTTGGATCCAAACATCATTTGAGATAGTAAGAGCAATTATAGAGGTGAATATGTCGTCGACACCGTAATATTTATATTATATGTATCCCGAATTCACGAAATTCATAGCAACTTCTATATTTACATAAACTAGATCCTCATCATTTCCCAAAATATTTTGATCTAGTTGTTCAGCAATCCTAGCATTATGATTATTTAGGGCATGTGCAAATGTACTGGGATTGTCGTCTTCAGGACGATCCTCTTTAGGAGGTTCTAGAAGTGACAGGGTTTCTTTATTAGATTTTTTTGTGTGGATTCTTATCTTTCAAGACTGATAGTCTCCCATGTCTTCCAAGGCTGAGGAGCATTTCCAGAGATATACTTGATCCTTGGGGACTTCCAATTTTGTGGTGTGTTTATCGTGTATATTATTAGGATTTAGTCACTCCTTTGTGGTCAGTAAATGCATCTGGTTGCTTACTTGCTAAATATTACAAGTTAATTAACTTTTGAACTTCCAGTTCAGTCTTACTAGTGCATGGATCTAAATAATGAATAGCTTTTACATTCCATGAAATTTCTTGGAATTCTTTTAATGTTTGGTTCTTATTTTCCCCTAATTCCTGGAAATGATCTTCATCGAATATACAATCAGTGTACCGAGCTAGAAATTGATCCCTTGTTATGGGTTCTAGGTATTTAAGAATAGACGTAGATTCATAGCCAATATATATACCTAGCTTTCTCTGAGGGCCCATAGAGGTACATTATTGTGGTGATATAGGAACATAGATGATGTATCCAAAGATTCGCATATGGGAAATATTTGGTTCTTTGCCACGCACTATTTGTAAGGGGGAATAATCATGAAAGGTAGTAGACCGGATTTGAATTATAGCAGCAGTGTGCAAAACCGCATGTCCCCAACAAGAGATAAGTAAGTTGGAATGTTGTAACAACGGTCTAGCAATTAATTTGATGAGCTTAATCAAGGACTCAGCTAGACCATTTTGGGTGTGAACCTAAGGAACTGGATGCTCCACTTTGATACCTAATGTCATACAATAATCGTCGAATGCTTTCGATGTGAATTCACCGGCATTATCCATTCGAATGGAGTTAATTAGATAATCAAGGAATTGGGCTCTAAGTCCAATAAGTTTAGCAATAAACTTGGCAAATGCATTATTTCGTGTGGATAATAAACACACATGAGTTGATGGAGTGGAAGCATCAATTAGGACCATGAAATATCGAAATGGTCCACATATATCTCCATGAATCAGTTCAAGGAAAATAGGAGATTCTATTCCAACTTTAGTATGAGAAGGTTGTACTATGAGCTTTCCCTTTGCACAAGCTTCACAAATAAATTTATTTACAGAAGGGATTTTGCTACTTAGCATATTATGCCCAATAGACTTAGTCAAAATCGCCATATCATGTTTAGCCCAGGATGACCTAATCGTTCATGCCATAATTTGAATGAATATGGGTCTTTAAATTTTAAACTCATCACAACATTGTGATGAGAAGGTCAGATGTATGTATAATACAACCCTGAGGAGAAAGAGGGAATCTTTTCGACTATTTGCTTCCGATATCCTATTGATCGAGTCATAAGGAAATATTCAATATCAATTTTCAGTTTCGGTTTCAATGTGAAAACCATTCGATCAAATGTCCTTAAAATTGAGAAGAGTATGTGTGGATTGTGGTTATAGTAGCACATCATCGATAATCAGTTATGTACCCATAAGAAGGATTAGTGAAGCTTTTCCGGAGCCCACCATTAAAACATTATCATTTGCAATTGTAGTAACACTTCCTTTTTTCTCAATTAAAGTGTGAAATAATTTTCTATCTTTAAGGATAGTGTGTGTGGTAGCACTATCTACCAAGCATAGAATATCCTCATTCTTCATGGGTTGCTATATGTTCACCGAATATTTGACAAGGCTACCAAAGACTAGTCAGTCCCTAGTAGCAAAGCCAAAAACTTGTTCACCAAAATTTTGATACGGCTACCAAAGACTAGTCAGTCCCCGACAGCAGCGCCAAAAACTTGTTGATTTTATCGAGTGCATAACCAGTTATGTTCTTTCCAAGGTCTAAACTTATACTACTCTTCACGAGGTAAATTAATACTAAGAGCAAGTGATATTCAACACAAGGCATCTAGTGCCTCTCAAATTATATTTTTCTTTGTAAAATGAACTAGGCCTCGAATGTTTGCAAGTGCACAGGTTGTACAAGTAATAAAGTGGACTCTAGGAGTCCGAATATCGTTCCCACAAGGATCTACTTAACAAAATCTTGACTAAGTACCCTGATTACTCAAGTTCATCACTATTTAAGCTACAAATCTAAGTGTAAAGATCCTGAAAATAAATGTTTTTAGTTCTTTTTTTCTTATGCAATGTTTTAAGTCTTTCAAATAATGATAGAATTTGGAATGGGTTAATTGCATCAAAACACAGCAGGTTCCAAAAGAGTTTAGTCAGATTTGATTAATTGGTCTTTGCTCAAGGGGTACTTTGTTTAGATCCTAGTTAACTTCCACAAATCTAACTTTTCACACCCTGAAACACAAGCTCTCAACAAAGAACAAGTGCTCAGGCCATTACTTTTATGAAATGGGTCCCTTAAGGAAGAAATGGTCCTCATACTAAGGCGTACCATCAATTCCACGAATGGATGACTCGATCCTCAAACCAAGTCAACAAATCCCATCCAATATAGCTTAAATCACTACTCTTTGGTTAGGTCACATCTCAACTCTATGGATAGAAGTTTAATGCCTTCGAACTAAAAAGAAGAACAACACTCCAATATTCAACTCAAGAACAAAATAATATGGGATCCAACTCTCTTAATCACACCTCAACTGTCACTTTGAGGGGATCTATGAAGTAGAAAAACTAAGATCTGTTATAGAATAATGAAGCTAAAGAGAAACAAATCTTGATTCAGTCATAGAAAAACTCAATCAATCATCAAACCAACAATTAATCTACATTCGAAATTAATTCAATTAATTTATCCAAATTAGTTAGTCTTTCAATTCCCAAAATCTCAAACATTAATCCCAAGTTGATCAGGCAAGTTCACAAGGTTCGAAATCAGAAACATAAAGTAAAATGAGAAAGAATTCTAATGCTCTACTTCACCAATAAGAGCTTATTCAACTAAGTTAGCTGAGCTTTGAAGCTCCCTTCCGCAGTGTGACACCCCAAAACCCGGGGGTCCCGTTGACCACTGTCAACCTGTGGAAACCTATGTGTCTCATATCATGAGACCTATGCTTGAGTAAAATGACCCAATAGGGCCCATCATCCATACTCGTCCATACGGTTACAAGACCATACATTTCTATAGATCCAAGAGTTATTACATCACTCTTAATACAAACATAGTATTAACACTAGTTCATTCTAATATATACATAAACAAGAATCAAGGCCACAAGCCTGGTCTCGCTTCATAATCCCGCCTAAGGAGCGCCATCCGCCCTCGCACCGTCCCGTGACCAGTGGGGTCCCACGACGGGTGAGCTAACGCCCAAAGAGAGATAAATCCCACAAGGGCTGCTCCCACCTAGGTGCACATGCGTAAATGATCATTTCATAGTCAAAACTAACAACCAATCTCAGGCATACATGCTGTTATATCATGGAAAAATTCCATGCATGTATGAGACGACATTCCCATATGCTCCCAAGTACCGGTCAACTCTCCGACCCACCATCCAATGCAAGTTCCAATGGGAAATCAATACTAAGTCGGGCCCCACTCCCATCTCACAACCCGTAGTCTATGTGATATTTATTTAATCATTTGCCTTTTCAGGGCAATGTAATCCTTTTTCGGTCCAATCGCTGGTCTCTTACACTCCTCCGATACATTTTCGGCTTTCAGGTGGATACTGTCAACTGTGTTTTCGTGTTTTTCACCCGAGGGGGGTATCTATACTCCTACTTGCTACGCCCGCCACATTTCATTTTCCATTATTTAACACTGTGGGAATCCAACTGACTTCGTCCCATTCCCAAGCCCACACGATTCACCAAATGCAAGCCGCAACCGCACTCATGTACGCACTCTCATGTAATGTGGTGTTACCGCACACCAATGCAATGCAATTTGTGTCACTCAGACTCAACCCATTACCAATGTATGAAGACCTCTACATGGACATTCTACACCGTACACTATGTGTATGCTATGAACACTCATGTCTAATGCATACAACATTTCATATATTCAGTACAACATCAACAAACATGCAAATTTTCATGTTAATATTCCACACATTCAAATCCGCACATCGATAAGCATGCACTACATCTTTTCTATCATTCAACATCTATATCAACACATCTTCAAGCATGTATTAACATAATTCTACCATTACTTAGGCAAATAATGCCAAACATTCTCGTATGTTACTATGCACGGAAGCCCAAAAAATTTCGTAAGTTTTTCATGCATACAATAATACACCAAACTGAGTTTTCTTTCGATCTACAAACCAAAAAGATTCTACATGTTAGTCATGCATGAAAGCCTGTGAAATTCAAGTATGTTTTTCTCTATTCATACAATACACCAAACTGAATTTCTCTCAGTCTAAAACCTTAACATTCTCGCATGTTAGTCATGCATACAATAATACACCAACCTCCAGTTTTCTTTGATCTAAACACCTGAAAAACATTCTCGCATGTTAGTCATGCATGGAAGCCCGTAAAATCTCCGGCAGATGTTTTCATGCATACACATTACCCCAAACTCCGAGTTTTCTTTGATCTAAAAACCCAAAGATTCTACATGTTAGTCATGCATGAAAGCCCAGGTACCTCGCATGTTTTTCATTCATACACAATATACCAAACTGAATTTCTTCTCAATTTAAAAACCTGTAACATCTCCGCATGTTAGTCATGCATACAATAAATACACCAAACTGAGTTTTCTTTGATCTTAAACACCCAAAACATTCGGCATGTTATCATGGCTGGAAGCCTGCAGTGTTCTCGCATGTTTTCATGCATACAATAATACCCCAAACTGAAGCTTTCTCAGATCTAAAAACCCAAAAGATTCTATAAGGTGTTAATCATGCATATCAAATGAAATTCTGATGTTTTCATTCATACAATACTACACTAAACTCGAATTCTTCAATTAAAACTCCAACATTCGCATGTTAGTCATGGCGCACAATACACCAAACTAAGTTTTCTTTGATCTAAACACCCAAAACATTCTGCATGTTAGTCATGCATGGTGCTTCCGTAAAATTCTCGCATGTTTTTCATTCATACAATAATACACCAAACTGAATTTCTTCGCCTAAAACCTGCACACTCCCGTATGTTAGTCATGCATACACAATACACCAAATCGGAAGTTTTCTTTGATCTAAACACCCAAAACATTCTCGCATGTTAGTCATGCATGGAAGCCCGTAAAATTCTCGTATGTTTTTCATGCATACAATAATACCCCAAACTGAGTTTTCTTTGATCTAAAAAACCCAAAAGATTCTATACAAGAATGGCATGGTGTCAGAAATTTGGTGATGTTTTTCATTCATACAATAATACACCAACTGAATTTCTTCAGTCTAAAAACCCAGAACATTTTGCATGTTAGTCATGCATGGAAGCCCAGAAAATTCTGCATGTTTTTCATACATACAATAATACCCCAAACTGAGTTTTCGACTAAAACCCAAAAGATTCTAAGACATGTTAGTCATGCATGAAAGCCTTGTGAAATTCTCGTATGTTTTCATTCATACACAATACACCAACTCGACTTCCTTCATCAAACCCAGAACATTCCTCGTATGTTAGTCATGCATACAATAATACACTAAACTGAGTTTTCAAATCCTAAAGACCAAAAAAACAGCATGTACAACATCACAAATTCAGCCTTAAACCCGTAAAATTCAGCATGGACAACATCACAAATTCAGCATGTTATCTATCCAAACAATCACATAGCAAACTCAACCAAATGCCATTTCCATGGCCCCAAACAAGAAATAAACCAAAGAGGAAAGATCCCTCACCTCTTGAAGTGTGTAGGACCAGTTCTTGATCCACCAAATCTCAAAACAATGGGGGAAAAGCTTCCTCCTCCTTTCTTTTTTTCTTTCTTTCTTTCTTTCTTTTTCTCTTTTCTTTCTTCTCCTCTTCTCTACTAATTGTTTGGAATCTCTCCTCCAACTCCAAAGTTGGTTTGACCTAGGTGGAGTACACCTAACATTGGGGTTTCTGCTTTGATACTGGGTCAACTCAAGACCAAGTGTTCTCCATACTCACAATTTAACCCACTTTCATGCTCATGCATGAGGGTGGTTTGACATTTGTCCCCACCCAACTCATGCAATCCTAAGGGCATGACACTTGGCCCACCCATGTGCCAAGTGTCTCCTATGCAAGTGCCACATGGCACCCCATGGTTGGCCCGTTCCGTCTCGAAATACGTGCAAAACCGACAGTCTCGAATTCGACACAGTTCGTTTGGTTCAACTAGATTTCGGGAGATGATTCTAACGGCGTGATCCGTCACATCCAGGTCTGTGAGAAAGATCTAGGGTTTTGTCTCGTGACGTTCCTGCAAGAATTACCGATTCGCCATTTTCGTAAAAAAAGAAAATACGTTTTCCTGCTCACACGCAAAGGCCTTTTTTTCAAGAATGGCAGTTGGTCCCAAAAAGCTATGCACTCTACCCAGAGCTTTCTATTTACAGCCCTAATGATTAAATTCTTGAAAATGAGGTGGATAATGCGGACTTGGAAAAAGCCCAAGGATCTGCTCTAGTCACGCCTGATGTCGCAATTGATGTCGCGACTTATGTCTCGACATTTTTGTTGTGATGTCGCGGCTCTACTTTTGGTGTCGCGACTTTACATTTTTCTTCTTTGTACAATGTCATGACTCTGAGTGTCGATGTCACGACTCTGCTATGATGTCACTGTTGGAGTCACGACTCTGGAATTGGTGTCTTCAATGTTGCAGCCTTGTTTTGATGTCGCGACATTTCTTTGAAATGGTGTTGCGACTCTGAATGTGTCGCGACTCTGAATGTTGTCATTGAATTCTAATGTCGCGACTCTCTGATGTCACGACTCTGATCCTTCTATTCTGCATCTTTTAGCCGGTGTCGCGACTCTAACTACTATTGCTGATGTTGCAACTCTTTTCACCTAATGTCGCGACTTTGATATGATGTTGCGACATTTCTCAGCTAATGTTGCGACTTTGGACTTTTGACCATTTTTTGCTTATTTTCTTAATGTTTTATTTTTTTTTCATGATATTCCTGCAAAACACAAAATTTGGTGAAGTATCCAATATTTGCATTTGAAAAGTGGCGGTCTAACATCAAAAATCGCAAATGGATAAAATAATCATAAAATTCATGCTTATCACTACTGCACTTTTGACGTCTAAATAAAAAAATAAAAAATAGGAAAAATGAAAAATAGGGCATTAAAATAAATGATAACAAACAAAAAAACTAATAGAAGATAGTCAAGAGTCAAATAAAAACAAACATAGAATAGACTTAAGAAAGTAAATTTTCTGCATAAACATAAAATACAATTACTCATTATCTCCAAAATCTTCTAGATCAACTTTCAAGAAATCATTATTATCAACATTCGGGATCATGTTTGCTTCAAGCAAACTAGCATGATGTGATTCACCTTAAGGAGCCTTCCCCTTTTTGTCCTTTTGCATTCTTTGATATGCCTCAACTAAGTGTTTAGGTGTGCATCATGTGCGAGACCAATGGCCATTGCATCCACACTTGTAACAAACTTGCTTATGATATATAGGTAACCAATGCCCCTTCTATGGCCCTGAACTCGATCAATATTATGATTACCTTGACCTCGACCACCTCTATGAGACTAACTGGTATTTCCTCGACCTCGACCTATCCCTTTTCCACGTCTAGTATCATTTCTATCAATTATAGCATGTGCGTCAAGCATTGCTTATGAACCAACTGGTCTTGCATTATGATTTTTCATCAATAGTTGGTTATGTTTTTCTACCACCAGTAATGCAGAAATTAGTTTAGAATGTGTAGCATAGTTCTTAGCCCTATACTGCTGCTGGAGTATAAGATTGCTAGCATGGAAAGTTGATAATGTCTTTTCTATCAGTTCAGTATCTATAATGTTTTGTTTACAAAGCTTCAACTGTGAGACAATGTGGTGCAAGAGCTGAGTTATATTCCATCACATATTTAAAATCTTGGAATCGTAAGTTTAAAAGTCATATTGTGCTTGAGGGAGGATTATGTTTGTTTGTTGACGAAAGCGATCCTTCAAGGATTTCCATAGCTAATCTTTTTTAGTAAGATATTCATTTTTAAGGTTTTAATTGAGGTGATGGTGGAGGAAAATCAACGTTTTTGCCTTCTAAGTAGAGTTGCATTTAGAATCAGGGACAATAGTTAAGTCAAAGGAGGTGAGGTGAATCTCAACATCAAAAGCCTAAGTCAAGTAATTACTACCATCTAGGGCGAGCTCATCAAACTACCTCTTAGTAATATTATACATGTTCAAAAATCTACAATTATTCAAAAGAAGTTTGATATTAATATCTATATATTGCGGTATCTAACAAACAATTGGCCTCTATATCAAATCAAAACGAAAACAAAGTTAATCAGGATATGTGATTTTGGGACCCACAAAAGTGAACTTGCTTTTGTAGTAATAAAAACACATCAATACGTATTACAGTTTAAAGCAAAAGATCCATCAAAATAATTAGTTCCAATTTAGTTTTAAAAGTAAATAGATCTAAATCAGAAGTAGTCAACTAAGCAGCTATCTAAACATATTTGTGTTAGAAAAACTGTTTCCTTGTTGTAGAAACCCGGGAGCACATAAACAGACATTCCAAGAAACATAGACATAATGCTGCAAAATAATGGTTATTCAAGAAAAACCAAGATAAATTAAATCAATAAGAAAGAAGGAGAATATAACCAAGTTGGAGAAAACAACCGAGTCTTGTGAATTCACAATTTCCTTAAGATAGATTCATCGTCTCCACTGGTGCTTTGAGATTTTCAAGGCTTATGTCTCCTAGGATAAAACGGTTGTCGAATGGTCGACAAAAGCACATTGTCACCACTTCGACGAACTGATGATGTGTTTATTGTATCATCAACAAAAGAACGAAGAAAGGAAAACTCGAGACTCGATAGCCTTTAGAGACACACCTTCTTGAAATACCCCGACAACCTTTATATAAAGGAGAGACCCGACCTTTTGGAATGCCAAACCTTTTGGCCTCCCAAACTCTTAGAATTCCAAAAGATTCATTGAATGTTATTAATTTCATATAACTGAAATTCATAGATTTCTGAAAAAAAAAGTATTCAGTGAATGTCATTCATTTCATTCACTATACCCAACAATTCCACACATGAATGAAATTAATGACTAAAGACGAGACAGACTTGGTGATAGAACCAACGGTTGAAACCTGCATACGATAGGTAGGTGCTACCCTTTGAACCTTCCATTGTAAAAATATGTTTACTTTACTAGCTAAACAGTAGACATGATGTCCTTGAACTATTTTTTCATTTGTGTAGACGATGACATATCTCACACAGGAATCTTCCTAATACATTTCAGTTCTCACTTTTATGTTCATTTTGGCCATGGACATGCACCTGGTTCTGCAAGAGTTTAATAGAAATTGTGCCCTATTCAATTCCCTTTGAAGCGGCCCCACTGCATTGTTACATAGGTGATCTCCTAATTCAAGAGCAACTCATCTTGCTCTTTACATAGAGATCATTAAAAGCATAACTTAACTTTCCTTTTTACAAGTATCACCGTTTTATCATAGGAATGGACAAAGGAAGATCCCTCACAGTGATATAACCCAGTCTCTACAGTTTAGTTATCCATTTTGAACCTAGATCTTGAGATCTCCAGTCAACTAGGTTGGGTGTGTCGCTAATAAGTGTAAAACTCATCTATGTTTTGAGTTCATTTCACACGCTAGTTCGAGTATTTTATATCCATATTCATGTAAAACTCATAAAATTTCCTATAAATTTGGTTTTGTAGGATTTTTGATGGAAGGCAAGTATTTAGTAAGAAAAGATGCAAAATGTTTCCAAAAAGAGAGTTAATCGGATGTCTCATAGTGCGTCATTGAGAAGATCAATTTTTCTGTATCATCTGGAGCATCAAATGGTTCAACTCTACCCATGTTACATTCTACATTTAAAGAGCTTTCCAACGACACCTCACACGACCAAATCCGAGTTAAAATGAAGAAGTTATGACCCCGACAAGTTAGACAGTTTTCTCGTCAGACAACAGGTAAACCATGTCGCGGTTAAAACCTCGTGCTGCGACAAGAAGCGAAAAATAAAAATAAAAAGGCCGAAAATTGATATTTTGGCCCGTTTCAAGCCCATATTCTTCACCCTCAGACCATATATACTGCTTTTTAGGTAAATAAGGGCAACGGAAGATTGGAGAACTCCTCTCATGGATTTCTCTCTAAATTGCCCATTTTTCTTATTTTTTTCAAGCAGATTTTTATTTTAATAGATCTTAGAGTAGTTTTAGAGAAGATTTTTATTTTATCAAGAGATTTTGAGCCAGACTTTATATTCAATTTATTTATTGTTGAGGGCGAAGATTGAAGCTCAAACTGATTTTTCTCTTCTTGTCTCTGATTTCTTTTTCATTTTCTTACTTTTTGTTTGATCGGGCATGATTGGAATCCAAGACGTGAACATTAAACACCTCTAGGTTGGGGATTAATTTTTGAACATTCAGATTTACATATTCTCATTTATTTTGTGGGTTTGAAGACCGAATTTATATAATTGGTACCGGCATTATACTAAATGTTCGTAATATTAGTAGCTTATACCTTAAAAGAGTCAGACTTTACTCGATTTTCGGGAGGCCCTAAGTGACACAGAGATGAAGATTCTTGAGAGTAAAGAGCAGTAATTTGGGGGTATGTTAGACTAATATTATGGAACCACGAGCTCTAAAGACATTTTGATAGATCACTAATTTACTCATGGTGTGAGGATTAATTAGATGACGTATCATTTTAATGTTTAGAGGTCTCACCTCAAATTGATAGAAGGATTTTGATCCCATGTTAGCAAATATCTAATCAAGGAGATAGAAAATTTTATTAGATTTGAAGGACGAGATACCAATTAGATTGGAGAAGGCTTGCATAGTCCTAGTCTATGGGGGTAAGAATTCTTTAGTCCTAAGAAATGGTTGTGAAGTATTGAAAAAGAAAAACAATCAAATCTTAAAGAGTGCCAAATTTTACAAGTAGCTATTTAGACCCATTTGTCCTGGAAAGGAATATGATGTGTTAGATAGTGAAATGTATAGTTCTAAGAGAAATCCAAGCTATACTACATTGCTCTTGGACAAATCTAGCATTCAACTCACAATTGTTGTACTTTCAAGGAAATGCAAACTGTTTTGTGAATAATTATCCCCATCCCTAGTGACTCTCTTCATACCTTTTATAATTAAGTAGTTGTTTTTTTGGTAGATTTTTAGGATTAGTTTTAAATCAGTTTTTGTTTCAATTAAATTGATTTTATTCCACATCCTATTTGATCGCCTAAATAGTGAAGAGCCATTGTAACCGGGGTGATCAAATTCCAATTAGAGAGAACTTCCAATCCTCGTGGGTACGATATCCGGACTCCTAGAGTCCACTTTATTACTTGTAAGGACTCAGGTAATTTAAGGAAAGGGGTTGAGTGTTAGTAATACTTTTCATTTCATTTTGAGTGCACTTACTTTTGTTTCAAATCGCTTTTGAGTATTTACCTACATTTATCTCCCTTGGCCATATTTTCACATATACATCATTTGGTCTTACAATCGCGCCCGATTCCCGCCCAGTTGACGAATGTGGGTGCGAGACCCGTACCGGGACTCTTTACTGCCGCATTTCAGGCCCAAGTCTTATAACTGAATCACAATAACATATACAAAATAAAACTACCATCGTAGTGGTGTTTATAGTATCAATACATACAGTCCTGAGTCCCATTTACATATACATATACGAAAACTGTACATTTACATTTACATAATCAGAGCGCCAAAACCTACATGTGGTGAACCTCTATAAGTGTGCTGGCCCAGCAGAATGCGGAAGATCGCGGATGTCCTTCTTTGAACCTACATGGATTAAAACCTGTGCTAAGCTTTACGCTCAGTGGGAAACATATAACTTATACGTATACACATGTTAGTAATAGTGCTCTAGGCCTATTGTATGGACATGGTATTTTAACTATTTATACATGGATCAAAGTCATAAGTTAATCTCTAATAGTTGTGTCATTAAATCCTTTGACCCGAGATCGCTATAGTTCTCAACATAAGGAATATTGTGTTTTGATATAATCAAACGTTGTCTTTAATCGGATGACTATAAAGGTTATACTTGAACATAATAAGAATTATGTAGTGAGATATGAGCGATTAAAATGGAATTTGTCCTCTTATTATAAGAGAGATATCTCTGGTCCTCGACAATTGAGACTGAGAATGCATGGTTTGCCTGAAATGAATCAATGAGATCAAATGTCATTTGTTTAGTCATTTAATTGGTTTCGAGTAATCAAAGATAGAACGATATATAAGGTTGACTTTGTCCATGCCTTATATTCTATCAAGATATCATGAGACAAAAGGATTAAGGGCCATTAGCTATATATGTTATCTCGGATCATGAGCTTTATCAACTCGGGTAGCCATAATGTCTTGCTAGAGGCCACTTATAACTCAGATCAAAAATGATTTAGCTCATCGCCAATGTTAATTGAACCTATAGGGTTGCACATTAAGAACAAATAATAACGGTTATGGTTTTCTGTAATAAATTGCCTATTACATAACTAAGTTATGGTTACTGTTATGGTTAAATATATAATAATATTAATTCGTTTCCTTATCTGATAAGGATTTGAATTTAAATTGTTATTATTTCAAAGAGTTTTAAATATATAATAATATAAAATTCGTTTTTGACATAAACCCTAGTAGGCTTATATAGATATATATATGTGAGACATATATATATTTTGTAGTAGTCGTCTTTTACAAAAAAAGAACAACCAAAACAAAGAGAAAGAAAAGAAAAACCCTAATTTCGTTTTGAGAAGACGAATCTGAACTAGCATTCAACAAAATCGTTCATTAGTTGTTCGTGTGTGGATACTTGTAGAGGGTGGTCGCTTCGTAAAGGCAAGACCTGAAGATCCGAATAAAACCAAGACGTAGACTTTGAAGGCTTGACGAATCACCCACAGAGGTAAGTCGCTTAATTCTTCCTTCGGGTTTTTACGGAAACGATGATCCTCGTGGTTAAGGATAAAAATTTTAAATCTACGTATTTATGTTCCAATCATATTGATATTCTGCTCAGAACCCAACAAGTGGGTATCAAAGCCACTTGTGTTTTCATAAAATCGATAATGCCATGTTCGATCGTATGTATGTGATGTATATGATTCGCATGATTTTGCTAATATATGTGATATTATGGTTTGTGCGAACGATATAGTAATAGGTTTTGTTAAGGCATTAATTGATTGAACTGAACCTAAAAGGATTCGTTAATATATTATTAAGAATCCGAATGGGATATTGCCAATATGCGTTTAATAGCATGTTATATGATTCGGGCTTTGTCTTAATCGATTAATACATGGACCTAATTCATATATCAATTTTGATTTATCAATGATTGTTTATGGTGGTGCTAAAATAAGCCCTATGTGTAATTGAGATTACATAATATGTCGTTTAATGTGATTTTGATGGCTTTCTACTTATTAAAAATTTATTGATGAGATCAATGAAAATTTAATTTTTGAGACGAAACTCTAAATGTTTCCCGAAAAGGAAAATTTTTTTTTTTTTCGGGTCACCTCACCCCGTCCGCTAATCAAGCATTGAACCGCCAGAATAGCTCTGTGTAGAACCTTATGAATTTAATTGGTTTTAAATACACGCCTATTATAATTTATTTCTTTTAATGCAAATTGTTTATGCTATATGATAACATGATATATTTTGCATGTTGTGTTGCTTCACATGGTGCATAGTATGGCCTTTTTGACCAATGTGTTTGGCAGGTTATTATTATTGTTTTTACAAGGGTTGTAATTATTAAATACGACTTGCATGCCGTTTTTGTTTTATTGTAATTTTATTTTACTATTAGTAGTATTTATTTAATTGTTGATCTTCATATTGGCTTATGGAGATCAATCTAGATTAAGGGGCCATACCGTGACACGCGCTTATTATGCATGTATGAGATGCTATGTATGATGTTACATGAGTATGTGATAATTAGATGTATGATGAGATCTATAAATTGAAAATTAAAATCAATCAAGATCCCTTACATAAAATTTAAAGTTAATATGCCATCCATATTTAAACACTTGTCAAAATCTTTATCACCTTAATGTGGGTTCTACCGCAGAAGTACATTAGGTTATATTAGTGAGACAAGATGAGTACGGTGCTACCTATATGTTTAAAAAATGGTTTAACTTTTATTAGGTTATCAAAACGTTTGGCCTACTGGCATTAGATGGGATTTAAACATGCCCGGACATATGATGTCAAAATCCCATAAATATCTAAGAGTTGCATGAGATGTAATATAAGAGTTACCTACTTAAATAACTTAATTTTAAGTGTCATGCCAAAGCTGACTTAAACTTGAGTAAAATATGGATCTTGGCTCACTAGATTAATATGATTACCTTGAGTGGTCATAACTAGTGAGAATTTTACAATCAAAATAATTTATCGAATCCTCAGATTCATCAGAGATGGCCAACAATAAATAACAATTTACTATGTCACCGTGATTAGTCCTGAGAAGGATAAACTTACTGACCAACTTCCTTGGACTCGGGTTTCAAATTCTGAGAATTGTTCTCAAATAAGAAAAGGAAGCTTTATGTCCGGATGAACCTCTCCTCGAAGAACCAAATGATAATGCCCTGAGCTGAAAAGAATGCTTATGTGAGAAGCATCATAATGACTCTATTGATGTTGCATGCTTGATGCCAGCTACCATGAGTCTCCAACTTCGTATGATCCGGAAAATATGGAAGCTTATGATATGATCTTCAATCTTAAGGAAATGTTCCAAAGAATAAGCAAGGTAAGAAAGGTATGGAGACTACCAAGGCACCGCAGATTCTTGCAAGATTTATCAGGGTGTCAGCTTAGTACTCATGTTCTAAAATGAAAGGCTATATTGAGCACCTTGATAGGCTTGGATTTCCATTGAGCCAAGAGTTGGCAACTTATTTGATCCTGAATTCACTTCCTGATAGTTATGGCCAGTTTGTCATGAACTATAACATGAATGAAATGGACAAATCTATCTCTGAGCTACATACGATGCTTAAAACCGCTGAGCTGAATATTAAATCCAAGCCTGGCCATGTTCTGATGGTTCAAAATGGAAAGGGCTTCAAGAAGAAGGGCAAGGGCAAGGGCAAGGGCAAGGGCAAGGGCAAAGGAAAGTCCAATGGTTAACCTTAAACCTAAACTCGAACCGGGGGCGCTAAAGCCCCACAGGTGTTTGTTTCTTTTGCAATGAACCCGGTCATTGGAAGAGAAAAACTTTCTTACAAGTTATATTTAGAGGATCTAAAGAAGAAGAAGAAGACTGCAGACTAGTTCTTCGTGGACTCCAAAAGGAGTAGATAAATCAAGAAGGGTGAAGTTGATCTACGAGCAGTAAATTGGAGCAAAAGTTGTCGCTTGGGTCAGAGGGAAGTTATGAATCCATTTTTATTCAAAGTGGGCTTTGTTAGTTTTGGACAATTATATTATGTTCCTACAATGTGTAGGAATATTATTTAAGTTTTTGTTCGATAATGATGGGTTTTCTTTTATTATTAAGAATAATAATTGCTCCATTTTTCATAAAGACATGTTCTATGCAAATGCCTATTTACAGGATGGTCTTTATGTTATGAAACTTCAAAAATCCAACAATTCTCATGTCTATAACATAACTACTAAGAAATTTAAATCCAATGATTTAAATTAACCGCATCTTCGCATTGTCGCCTGGGTCATATAAAATGAGAACGCATCTCAAAAACTCCATCAAGCTTCGACTTTTGGAATTCATTTGATTTTGAATCATATGATACATGTGAATCTTGTCTATTGGGTAAGATGACAAAGGATCCCTTATCGACAATGAAAGGGCTAATGAATTATTTGATCTCATACATACAGATGTATGATCACTATTTAGATGCTGTGAGGAGGGGTTACAAGTACTTCATTACATTTACTGATGACTTCAGCAGATATGGTTATGTCTACTTGATGAGACATAAATCTGAATCATTTGAAATGTTCAAATCCTTTCAAAATGAAGTACAAAACCAACTTGGCAAGACAATCAAGGCACTTCGATCTGATCAAGGTGGCGAATATTTGAGCCAAGAATTTGATGACCATCTTAGAACTTGTGGAATCATTTCAATTAACTCCCCGAGCACCAATGGAATGGTGTGTCCGAGAGGAGGAATCTAACTTTATTAGATATGGTTCGATCTACATGAGTCCAATGTGATCTTCCATTTACCTTTAGGTTATGAATTTGAAATACCATGCTCACACTAAATCGAGTTCCATCCAAAGCGGCTGAAAAGACACCATGAGATGTGGACTGCAAAGGCCCATTTTGTCTTTCTTAAGATTTGGGGCTTGTGAGACTTATGTAAAACGTCAAGTTTCAAATAAGCTGGAGCCCAAATCGGAGAAGAAATGTCTTTTCAGGGGTATCCTCAAAGAGACTATGGATACTACTTTATAACCCATAGAGAATTAAATATTGTCGGAATGCAGTCTTTCTAGAAAGGGAATTTATTTCAAAGGAACCAGTGGGAGTAAGGTACAACTCGAAGAAGTTCGAGAACCACAAGATGGTTACTGAACCGCTCGTGGATACTCATAGTCAATAAATCATTGTCGTACACACCTCCTATAGTACAAAATTCTACGATCCGGAGCAGATACGTCATGAGCCCGAGAGATATGGATTTCTTGTGACTGATAACCATGATGTATTGTTAGTGGATCAAAATGAACCCACTACCTATCAAGAGGCTATGTTGGATCGCACTCGGCAGAAATGGTTAGAGCTGCGAAGTCCTAAATTCAATCCATGGGCGATAATCAGGTATGACCTTGATTGACCCACCTGAAGGTACAAAGACCATTGGGTGCAAATGGGTTTTTAAAAAGAAAACTGACATGGATGGCAAAGTGCATACTTACAAAGCAAGGCTAGTTGCAAAAGGTTTCAAACAAACTCATGGTATAGACTATGATGAAACTTTTTCACCTGTAGCTATGCTTAAGTCTATCAGAATTCTTATTGCAATTGCTGCATATCATGATTATGAGATTTGGCAAATGGATGTTAAAACTGCGTTTCTTAATAAAACTGATTGAGGATGTGTACATGACACAACCCCAGGTTTTGTACAACCTAAGAATCTCTAAAAGTATGCAAGCTTCAAAGTTCCATTTATGGTTTGAAGCAGTTCTTGAGTTGGAATCTTCAAGCTGATGAATCGTACTAAAAGGGTTTGGATTTGTCAAAAATGAAGATGAGCCTTGTGTTTATAAGAAAAAATTAGTGGGAGCGCAATTGTATTTTTAATTCATATGTTGATTATTATTTTTAATTATTGGGAATGATATCCCTACCTTGCATCGTCATCTTAAGTCAGGAAGTTTTCAATGAAAGACTTAGACGGTTTCTATATCCTTAGGGATAAAGATCTATAGAGATAGATCTAAGAGGCTGATTGGTCTAAGTCAAAGTGCAGATAGACAAAAAGTGCCTAAAATCCGTCAGATGCAAGATCTCCAAGAGAGGATACTTGCCTTGTGTCTCATGGTATTACTTTAGCAAATCTCGTTGTCCAACACTAAAGATGAGCTTAGAGAGGATGAGTAAAATTCCTGTCTCAAGAATAGATCATCATGTATGCCATGTTGTGCACTAAACTGTGATAGGGTCTTGGTGCTTGGGCATAACGAGTAGATACCGATCCCTGGGTGAGAGTCATCGATCGAAATTGTCAAGAACATTCTTAAGTATCCGAGAAGGTCCCAAAGATATGTTCTCGTGGGGACAAGTGATTCAAACATGATCCTCGTTGTAATGGTTACAGCTGCATGCAAAGCTTCCAATCAAAAGATGATTCCGATCGCAAATGGATATGTGTTAAGATATGCGTAGTTTCAAACATGATACTGTTGTCGATCCATTGACTGCTTCCCTACTGATGCTGTGCCAATACGATCACATAAGAATTATAGGTATTAGATACATTGATGACCGCCCAGCGTAAGTGGAGATTGTTAGTAATAGTGCTCTAGGCCTATTGTATGGACATGGTATTTTGACTATTTATGAGAATTAATTATTGGTGATGATTTGCATGTTTATTTATATATAATGTCCTTGAATAATATTATTAATTATTCTAAATGTCCCCTAATCTGCTATTGTAATGGGAATAACAATGAATTCAAGATTAGTATAAGTTTTGATTGATATTCATGGGATGAATATGTACAGATACAAATCAAATTTATATCTATTTATCGAGAACAAATATTGGACAGACCCGCTCTCTGAGATTAATACATGGATCAAAGTCATAAGTTAACTTCTAATATTGTGTCATTAATCCTTTGACCCGAGATCGCTATAGTTCTCAACATAAGGAATATTGTGTTTTGATATAATCAAACGTTGTCTTTAATCGATGACTATGTTGTTATAATCTGAACATAATGGCAATTATGTAGTGAGATATGAGCTATTAAGATTTGGAATTTTGTCCTCTTATTATAAGAGAGATATCTCCTCGGGTCCCTCGACAATCGAGACCGAGAGAAATGCATGGTCGTGCTCAAAATGAATTGATGGAGATCAATGCCATTTGTTTAGTCGCCTAATTGGGTTTCGAGTAATCAAAGATAGAACGATATAAGGCTGACTTGTCCATGCCTTATATTCTAATGAAGATATCACGAGACAAAAGGATTATGTCATTAGCTATATTAAGGCTGTCTCTGATCATGAGCTTTTCTATTTAACTTAGGTAGTCAATAAATGTCTTGCTAGAGGCCACTTATATAACTTGTAGGATTCCAAATGTGATTTAGCCCATCGCCAATGTTAATTGAACCTAGGGTCGTACATTAAGAACAAATAATAATCTAAGTATGGTTTTCACTTAATAAATTGCTTGCCATATAACTGCATGGTTACGGTTATGGTTAAATATATAATAATATTAATTGTATCCTTTATCTCGATAAGGATTTTGAATTTCCTAAATTGTTATTATTTCTTAAAAGAGTTTTCTCAAATATATAATAATATAAAATTGCTTTTTGACATAAACCTCTAGCAGTTTATATGTGATATATATATATATATATATATATATATATATATATATATGTAGAGATATATATATATTTTGTAGTAGTCGCCTTTTACAAAAAAGAACAACCAAATCAGAGAGAAAGAAAAGAAAAACCCTAATTCGCTTTTGAAAAGACGACCGAACTAGCATTCAACAAGATCATTCATTAGCTGTTCGTGTGTGTGGGATACTGTGAGGGTGGGTGGTTGCTTTCGCGAAAGGCAGCACCTTGAAGATCCGACAAACCAAGACGCAGACTTTGAAGGCTTGATCAATCGATCTACAAGAGGTAAGTTTCGCTTACTCCTTCCTTCGCTTTTATGAAACGCGATGATCCCTTGGTGGGTTAAGGGATAAAAATTTTTAAATTATGCTGCATTTATGTTCCAATCAAATTGGATATTATGCCCGTAACCCAACAACACATGCATTCATACTCTTTTTCAGTAAACATATAATAATAACAAATATCAGGATTCAGCATGAATTCATATAACAAACTTGTACATATACATGTACTTATAGCAGATTTATACTTATTCAGATCTCACGCTTGAGTTGGCAAGAGTTTATAAGCTTATATTGATGTACCAAAGAGGGGTACTCATAGAGCTTATGCTTTATTGATATACCCAGAGGGTACTATAGAGCTTTATTCTCAGGCCGTATACCCGTGAGGTACTACGTGATCGTAACGATATACATTTATTTACTCATATTCGTCATTCAGGTTCATATCATATAATCGTTTCACTACCTAGGACCGTGAATAAGAAATCAGTAGGGACACAAATACAAGAAGTACCCGAAGGTACAAGATAAGATCGAGGTGCCGAGCACGGCGTAGGAGGTCCGGCTAATCGATCGTGAGACATGCCCATTTTCACTAATAGAAGTGTCGTAGCATTAGCAGGAGTGCCGAAGCATTGATCACCGTGCCCGCCCACGTAATGTAAGTAAGTCGTAGCACCAGCGTGAGTGTCAAGATTGATCAAAACGCGCTGCCCACGCAATGTATGTTGTGTCATTTAATATCTGGTCTTAGGTATTCCTACAATTATATGTGTTCAGGAACTTAGGATATTATCATAGAGGCATTTAGTTTGCCATCATCGAACTCGCTCCACCGAGGCGGCAAGGTACGGTATAATTTTCCTTTACATTACAAACATGAATGGACCCTTTTCATACACTTATAGGATCCTCATTAGTCCAATGGAGAAGTCCGATAAATGTAATAGCGTATCAGGGAAAACAAAAACACAACATTTTCATGCTTGAATAGTAGCTCACGCGGCGAATCCCGAGGCTCGACCAGCCTCCACCCTACTCCACGCCCTTTGAAGGTATCTTAGCCGCCGCTGGGTCTCGATGCCACAACGTAGGACCCCGACAATTACCTGTATTTTGCTCATTTGGTCCATTTTTCCATAAATCCAACCAAAAACGAAGGAAAACTCATATATTATACAGAAAAACATATCCCAAATGTGTTCTAACTCAATCAATACCAATCATAGAGTTCAATTAGGGTTTTTCCAAACCCTACTTCAAATACTTGTAAGTTAGGTTAACTTCCTAACACCCAAACCAGTATCCATACATCTTACACCAAGAATCCATACCCAAGGGAGGATTCCTAACTCATCTTGTACAAAATAGGGTATTACCAACCCAACTTTGAACAAGTCTAGGGTTAGGATGGATTCCTAACTAAACCCTAGAAATGGAACCACTAATATCCACAAACACTTCCATACCAAAAGTTTCCATACTTCAAAAGTCATGAATCCATACAAAACATGGTTTCCATACAAATTCCTAGTTCCATACCTTTCTCTTCTTCTTGTTCTTCTTGTTTCTCTTCTTCTCTTTCTCCTCTTTCTTCACGTTTGTTCAAAATGCTCAAAATGAGAGACCAAAATTGGTCTTATTTGGTCTAATTCCATAAGGCCTTGTTTGACCACCAAAAATGCATTCTTTTGACTTAAGTTTCCTTTTATTGCACTTTAGTCCTTCAATCCTTTTATATTTGTCTAATAAGGTGTTATTTCTATAATAGCCTCACATCTTTTTATCTTATGACTTTTGTGTCCAAATTTGACAAATTACAAATTTACCCTTGCTTATTTCCGAGTTTATCAGATTTCATGTTTTGCATTTAAATTATGAAAATTTCAAATTATGCCTGCAAAATACTTTAAACATGCTGAAAACGACTAGGGTATATTTTGGAGGTGTTATAGGGTGTCCACCGTATCAACTTATTCTTTTATGGGCTTTAGTCTCATTTCCTTCAATGACGTTTCAACTAACTCTCTATTTAACCATTTGGTTAGCAGATCTACAATGTTATCCTTAAACGTTACATAGTCTAGAGAGATAACACAAACTGATAGTAGTTGACTAATGATAATATGTATACGATTAATATGTCTAGACTTACCATTATCCATACTGCTTAGTGCTCTACCAATAATCACAATGTATGCATTTTGGAGGCATAAGCTTTGCCCACCTGGAAACGTCATTTAAGAATTGTTGTAACCATTCAACCTCTTTCCCACATTTTTCTAATGTCATAAACTCAAATTCCATTGTGAATTTGGCAATAATAATTTCTTTTGAGAATTTTCATGAGAGTGTTGCAATTCTCTATGTAAACACATAATTACTTGGGTAAATTCAGTCACAATACCATTATTGGATTCAAATGTCATTTTCGAAATATTCAAGAAAATGTCAATTCCAATAATTAAACACAATCCCTAATTGTAGCCTATAGGTTTAGGTTCCCGATAGGCAATTAGGATATTTTACACAAGGTCTCAAGTTCGATACTTGTCCTTGTATTGTTGTAACAAGGATTTTCCAAATCAGCTAACTCCTTGTATGTTTCAACAAGGATTTTTCAAACCAGCTAACCCCTTGTATGTATTAACAAGGATTTTTCCAACCAACAAACCACTAGTTTGTTTGGTTGTAGAAATGTTTAGTGTTCAATTAAATGATATTTTCTTTTCCCTAAAAAAACCTAAAATTAAACAACTCTTTTTGAATCCTTGTTCCAAATATTATTTTTTTGAAAAAGGTTATGTTTTCCAGACAATATATGCATTTTTTTTCCAACAACCTTTTCCCATTATTTAGATTTTTTTTTTGAATAATATTTTCCATTTTTCCTAAAGAAAAGATTCTTTTTCCTTTAAAATAACCTTCCTCCAATTGGTTCCCTCCCTTTTTTTTTTCCAATCATTTTTCCTTTATATCCAAAAGGAAAAAATGGATACCTTCCTCTAGAGAGAATAAACTCATTTAAAAAAATGTGAATCAAATTTTTTTTTTCCCAAAAAGACAACAAACCAAATTGTTTGTTTGTCTACAAAGGAAATATTTTCTTTTCTTATATCAATCCAAAGCCAAAACTTAATATTTTCCTTTTCAGGAGATTCACACAAGGAAAAAAGGTTTTTTTTTTTTTCTTCTTAAAGATAAATCCCAAAATATCACATGACATTTTTTTTCCGAACAAAAGACTTTCGGGATAACCAATTGAATTGATCAATACCCCAAATTGTTGTTTGTTTCATTCCAAAACCCAAACGAGAAAAAAAAAAACAATCGAATTTTTTTTCCCTTTCGTCTTCTACAATAGAGTCACAATCTATAAAAACCTGGTTCTGGTTTTTTTTCCCACATAGGTAACAAACCAAATCGTTTGTTTGCCTACCAAAGGAATTTTTCCTTTTTTTTTTCCTGTCCACAACCAAACCAATCAACTACTTCTTATGGAGTCATTTTGTCTTAAGATTGTTAGAAAATTTGTCTCCTTCTTGTAGAAACCTGGGAACACATAAACAAACATTCCAAGAAACATAGACATAATGCTGTAAAATAATGGTTATTCAAGAAAAACAAAATAAATTAAATCAATAAGAAAGAAAGAAAACAACAGAGTCTTGGGAATTCACAATTTCCTTAAAATAGATTCATTGTCTCCACTGGTGCTTTGAGACTTTCAAGGCGTCCATCTCCCAGGATAAAACGGTTGTCGAATGGTCGACAAAAGCACGTTGCCACCACTCTAGCGAACCGATGATGTATTTGCTCTATCACTGACAAAAGGACGAATGAAGGACAACTTGAGACTCGATGACCTTTAGAGACACACCTTCCTGAAATACCCCGACAACCTTTATATAAAGGAGAGACCCGATCTTTTGGAATGCCAAACCTTTTGGTCTCCCAAACTCTCAGAATTCCGAAAGTAATTATTTATTGAATGTCATTAATTTCATACTGAAATTCATAGAATTATGAACAAAGAATTATTCAATGAATGTCATTCATTTCATTCACTATACTCAACAATTTGCTTATTAGGCATGTTAATAATTTAATTTTAGACATAAGCCATGAGAATTTTATGACTTCAATCATATCACATCAAAAACACTATTGATCTATCACTTATCGATTCTGTCATGCATAGATCCAAATATACGAATTTGGGAATCATCAATATGTAAACATACATATAAAGTGATCAAAATTTTTTCTAGATTGAAAAGTGATGTCGAAAATCAAAAGCACAAATAGTATATATATTCATATAATTTTGAAAATACCATTCACTAGGCGATAGAGCACTCGTGTATATAACGTGTTGTAAAATATCTTATAAGTGACAGAGATATTGGAGAAAGAAAGAAAGAAAGAAAGAAATATGGATGAGAGAATTGTATTTCTTCGGATAATTTTACAAGGTGCAAGTGAGGCCCTTTTATAGGCTTCTGATACATGTATCGAGGAAAGCAAAAAGGTGCTTCATAATGGTCAACATAAAGCAACCATAATGACAATTATGTGCAGGTTCACGAATCTTCCTGTTAATTGATTAATCACGAACTTCAAGACACATCAAGTGAATGATACACGAATCTTCAAGGTACGTCGAATGAATCTTCAAGGTTCATTTGGATGAATCATGAACCTTCCCGAGATTGAAGAGTATTTCCATATTCATGAATCTATTTAATAATGTCCACACGTTTATATTTACAACATGATGGATTTGATGTGGGTTGATTGATTAAAAGACCCTTCGAAACATGAATTTTGGAAATATAACGCTTATCAATTTTTGATCACATTTTGACAAAATATTCTTATTATTTTCTTGTAAAAATAACTTTTTGTTTCCTAAGACACATGTAAATACCTAAAAGGATAAAGGTTATTTTTGTATATAATGAGTTAATTTTCAAGAAAAGTTATGAGAAATGTTAATTAGATTTGCAAATTTTTGATTATTTGATGTCTTTTAACAAAATATTTCTTTGATATAGTAATTGCTTTGCTAATGTTGTAAATTTTTTTTTTTCATCCATCAACTATTACTAAAATGATATCTCTAGGAGCATGTTTGAAATGGGGGTGAGGACCCGGGTAAGGTGTAACGATAGATTACCGTTACAGTACAGGCTGCAAGCTTGGGAATTTTGCTAGATCTAGGATAACGACACGGATCACACCATTGAGTTCGTATCGAGAAATCTAGCTGCACAGTCGAACTATGTCGAATTTTGAGATAGTCGGACTTTTATGTATTTCGAGGCAAATTGACGACACATAACAAAAGGACACGTGCCATGTGGCACCAAACAAGTGGACTCTTGGCACATGGGAAGCCAAGTGTCATATACATGTCATACTCCGCCATGAAAAAGTGGCATGGAAGTGGCATGGGAGACACATGGCATGATGATTGCCATGTGTCACAATGATTGAGAAAGGTGTCCTACACCTAGATCAAAGTGAGAACGTGGGAATGAGAAAGGAGAGAAAAGATAGAAAGAAAGGAGAAAGAAAGGAGAAAGAAAGGAGAAAGAAAGGGAAAAAAAAAAGGAGAGGAAGTCCAGTTTTGTACTAGTTTTCCAGCGTTAGAACAATGAGAGTTCAACGGTCAAGAAGCGAGTTGGACTGCGCTCTAAGAGGTAGGAGTTTTCTCCTACTATGGTTAGTCCTTGTCTAAGGGCCGTTTGATGGCCATGAGGTGTAGCCCTAACAGTGGGGTTGGTTCAAGAACAATCATGGATTAAATCGGTTGGTGAATTACTTTAATTCATTGGTCCTTTTTGTTCTTAGAACTCCAGCTTCAAGTGTGGTTGTACCGGGAAATAAGGGCTTGAGTATGGTGATTTTATGGTGTGTTAATGCTGGACATGGATTGACATACGAATCGTAGCAGATCGGCTCGGGTATGAAATATGAAGATCCGCTTTTGTGTGTTGTTTGATCGAATGACATGCAAGTGTGTGAAAATCATGTGGATATATCTTGTTGATGTATTTACATGAGTTGTATTATGGATGTAATTTGTACGTTGTAGATATGATTATCCATGAATCATAAATGTTGCATGTAGCTCTCATCATGCATATAACATGAAAGAACATTCAATGACATTCTGCATTGCATATGCATGGGAACATCGCGTGAAACGGGTATGAGTGCATGGCACGAACACTGTGTTTGGTGTTTAATGGTGGGCTCTGAAAAAGTGATGATGTCCTAGAGTCGCACGTTTGAAATTATGTGTCGGGTAGTAACAAGAAGGGATAGACACCCCCTCAGGTGAAAGACATGTATTCTTGCTCAGACATATGCGTCAAACGGTGAAAGTCCACGAAAGTGTCAAAAGGTGTACAATGCCTGCAGTGAAACCCAGGAAAGCTCGTTACCCACAAAAGACGCATGGCTTTGAATAAAGCAATTTGTCGGAGACTGTCGAAGGAGTTGAAATATAAAACAAAAAAATCTTGCAATCAGAGAGGTAGAATATCTTGAGTGGTTAGCCAACGTTGTTCTCGTCAAAAAAGCAAACGGAAAGTGGCGGCTCTGAATCGATTTCAAAGATATCGACGGGGCACAGAAAGATGGCTTCCTACACCTCGAATTGACCTCGCCAATTGGTCTGATGGTCCATGAACTCCTCGACTTCATGGGCGCCTTCTCTACGGCTTCTAATCGGATGTTATGGATCGGCTGACCAAGAGAAGACCTCATTCGTCATTGGGCAAGGAACCTATTGTTGTTATCAGTGATGCCTTGAATTTGAAACCTTGAGGAGCCACCTACTAAAGGTTGGTGAATAAGATGTTCCAAAAGCAAATTGGAGCATCTATGGAGGTATATATAGATGACATGTTGGTAAAATTGGTAAAGGCTGAGCTCCACTTAACCCACTTAGCCGAGGCATTCCAGGTCCTGAAAAGTTACAATATGAAGTTAAACCCAGCTAAATGCACCTTCGAAGTCTCCGTTGGGAAGTTCTTGGGTTTTATAGTCAATAGCTGAGGAATAGAGGCAAACCCAGATAAGATAAAGGTTGTGCTCAATATCTTTGCCTCCTTGAACATTAAGGACATTCGGCGACGGGGAGAATAGTTGTATTTGGCGCCGTGTGTAAGGCCGGCGACAAATGTTAGGCTTTCTTTCAGGTTCTGAAAAAGGCCTTCCAGTGGGATGCACACTGCCAGGAGGCATTCACGGCACTCAAAACCTACGAGGTCTCCCAGGTTCTAGTAAGCCCTTTTAAAGGGAGAACTCCTCGCTCTACACTGGCGGTTTCGAGACTTCTCTGCTAGTCTTAGTCTGGTCGAGAGAATGGGACAAAGTGCAACAACAGTCTTGTGCGATAGGAGCTTTGAGGGAGACGGAGGAGAGGAGTACTTTAAGATGGAGAAGCTGATCCTAGCGTTGGTAGCTACATCCGAGCTTCAGGCCTTGCTCTGGCTCATGCCGGTCGAGTCCCGATTGAATGTCAGGTAAACGAGATTATTGCATAAACCCGAGAGAAACACGGGAAGGCTGATAAAATGGGCTATAGAGCTGAGTGAGTTCGACATCAGGTACAAACCAAGGACAACGGTAAAAGGGCAGATCTTGGCAGATTTCATCATGGAATTCACCTTAGTAGAGTCTCTGAGAAGCTACCAGGCGACACTCGGCCTCCATCAGTGTCAGGTGGGCTGAAGTCGCCAATGCCCAAAGAGTAGTGCAAGTACGATCTGACCTCTCCCAAACGGGATAGATGTGGAATCGCCCTTAGATTCGGCTTCAAGCCTCCAATAACGTGAGTATGAAATTTGTCATAAATTTGGACTCGCCTCGCCCTCCGTGGAGGAAGCAAATCGGTTGGAAGTGACCGGTGACTTCCAATTGGTTGTAAGAAAGCGGTCGAAGACTCCTCTGAAGCCCGAGAGGTGAGAAGATGATCTTATATCTCAAGAGGATTGCGAGAATTGGCAAAAATTCATGGAGTTCGGTCGAGCATGTACCCGAGTAGAGAATTCCCAGTGATGCCTTGGAAAATTAGCCTTGACCTCATGAAGACCTAGACGGCCCGATGCACATTGGGCACCTCAGGCCCACATTAAGCATCGATAACAGAGAAGTCTCCCCTGTGATGTCTGAACCGAGTTGGATGGACCCCATTTGGGATTACTTGGTGGAAGGTACATTGCAATGACGGGAGGCATCGAGCTTCATGCAAGGTCGCAGATTCATCGTTCATTAGGGGACCCTTTATAAGAGAGGCTTCTCTACGCCCATCCTTAAGTGCGTAGGGAAGGAAGACGCCAACTACATACTCAGGGAGGTACACGAAGCATATGTTGCAACCACATCGAAGCTTGGACCTTAGCAGGAAAAACCTTGAGGTAGGGGTACTATTGGCCCATAATGCTCAAAGACGCGACAGAACTGGTCAGAAAATGCAAAGCTTGTCGGGAGCATGCCAAGATCTCTCATTTCCCATTCAAGCCGCTGACGTCAATCACAAGCCCTTGGCCTTTTCGAAATAAATTTAGACATATTGGGACCCTACTTTATTGGAAGGGATGATACAAATTTATCGTTGTGGCGGGTGGACTATTTTACACCAAATGGTACAGGCCGAACCCCTAACGATAATCCCAAACCAGAAGGTACGCAACTTCATCTGGCGTTCTATAATATGCAGGTTCGGGATCCCGAGGTCCCTCGTGTCTGATAATGGGAAATAGTTCGACAATCCTAAGTTCAGGGATTTTTGCGCCGAGCTTGGAATCAAGAACTACTACTCATCTCCAGCTCATCCGCAGTCCAATGGGCAAGTAGAGGTCACTATAAGGACTCTCAAGGCAGAGTTGAAGACTAAATTGGAAGATCTAAAAGGAAAATGGGTAGAGTACCTCCCCGAGGTGTTATGGGCTCACAGAACTATGTGCAAGTCAACAACTCAGGAAACCTCATTCGCTCTGGCCTTTGGCATTGAAGCAGTAGCTCCTGTCGAGGTCGGATTAAAGTCACCAAGGATTGAATTCGCAAGCACCGAACACAATGAAGAGGTTCTTTGCCTAAACCTGGATCTCCTAGAAGAAAAGCATGAGCAGGTCCTAAAGCATATTGATGCTATCACCGAAAGACAACAAGGTACTATGACTAAAAGGTCAAGCCAGGGGAGTTACAAACTGCGACTACAGTTCTGAAAAACTACACTTGACAAGGAAAGACCACATGGGAAGAGTGGGACCTAATTGGGAAGAATACATGTAGTCCAGCATAATCAGGCGACAACTACGAACTCGAGACAGAGAAAGAGAAAACCCTACCCCGCTCATGGAAAATTTGTTGAACACCTCAACGGTTCTACTAAGACCTTGGAATGTAGTCTTTAGTAAAGAATCCGACGTTTTTATTTTAAATAACAGTCGCTATGTTCATTTTTAGGATTGTTTAAAATTGTGATGGATTGAAAAGTAAGATTATAATGATAAAGCAAGGAGCCCAGTTCGGAAAGATCAGGGTGCAAAAAAGCGCATGTTTCACAAGAGATTGTTCTTTATGTTAAAGGGAATTACAGTTAAATACAGAGAATTACATTCAACGAAGCCGTTCCTTGTATCTCGGAGGCAAGCGGCACAAACAATTCTCTACTCCTCAGAAAGGAAAAACCCACAAGGAAAAAGAAAAGAGAGAGCAAGGAGCTCGGTTGATAGAAGCTCTGAAAAAGTCACATAATACAAATACAAAATTCTATTGCAGGGAAGTTACAATCACCTCAGAGGGTTACAAAATCTTTCTTTGCATCTCCAGAGCCACAATTATAAAGCTGTTCGTCACATTGTGAAACACCGGTCAGGCGAAAACCACAAGAAAGGAAAGAAAGAGAAGGAGAAAGGAAGAAAGAGAAGGGAGAGGGTAAGAAAAGAAGAGAAAGAGAAGAAAGAAGAAGAAGAAAGAAAAAGGACCCAGAGAAGCGGGACTTCAAAGTTTTCCCTTTAGGCTTTTACCGCCCCCTCCGAATACGTTCCCTAGCACAGTTCCATCAATGGACATAGCTAGAGAACAACACAACTCCCATAAGGGAGGAACTAGGGAAAAACACAACTCTTACAAGTGGTAGGCCATCGAAACCAAACGTCGGCCCGCGATCACCGGACAGACTCCATGCAGTGACCACCAAACCTTGACGCTTCATTATGCGCGAACTCTGACTCTGTCAAAGAGAGGAAGAAGTTTGGAAGCAAAGTATGGCCCAGAGAGGCCGCTATTTATAAAGAGCGAGGACACTTAGGAAACCACGCATTAGTCCCGATTATCCGTAGATCGCATTAAAGCGCGTCAGCTTTTCGAGGAAGGAAGGCGAAGAGCCAAGAGCGTGTAGCTCGGGGCCCGGTAGCTCGATTACGAGGGGGCATAAGCGCTCGAGGAAGGCCAAGTAGCCACGGGCCATGTAGCTCGAGCCTAGTAGCTCGGTCTGAGGAGGATAAGCACTACTCAGGGAGGCGAGTAGCCGCGGGCCATGTGTAGCTCGGGCCTAATAACCAGTTATAGAGGCATAACTGCTCAAGGAAGGCAAAGTAGTCACGGAGCCATGTAGCTCAAAGGCCCGAGTAGCTCGGTCTGAGCATAGCGCAAGGAAGGCCCAGTAGCCATGGAGCCATGTAGCTCGAAGCCAGAGTAGCTGGATTACAGGCATAACTGCGAGGAAGGCTAACAGTAGCCACGGAACCATGTAGCTCGGGAGCCCCGAGGCAACTCGAGTTTTAGGCTTAATTGCTAAAAAGATGAATAGCCCTAGAGGGCAGTAGCCCGCAGACCCGTGTAGCAGAGCCCGAATTAGCTGGGTCTGAGCATAGCTGTCAAAGGAGGCCAAGTAGCCACGGGCCATGTAGCTCTCAGAGCCGGTAGCTCGGTCTGAGCATATTGCTCAAGAAAGGCCAAGTATGCAGACCCATGTGGCTTAGGAGCCCGGTAGCTCGGATTACGAGGCATAAGCGCTCGAGGGAAGGCTAAGTAGCCATGGAGCCATGTAGTTCAGGAGCCCAAGCAGCTTAGTTTTTCAGAGCTTAATTACTCAAAAGGGCATAATAACCCAGGAGCCCAATAGCTCAGTTTATAGAGGTTCGCTGCCCAAAAGGGCAGAATAGCACAGGAGCCATATAGCTCAGTTTTGGGGTTAGGCAGCTTAGACAAAACAGGAGCCAAGCAGCTCAAATCGGCAAAGCAATAAAAAAAAAGAGCGGTAAAATTAATGAATCTTTGTATATCAACGAAAAGTCAATGTCAGAAGCAATACAAAAATCACAAGCTCGGTCTGCGGGATCACAGCAGGTCAAAAGCCTAGGCGCTGAGGTCGGGCCAGGCTTACGAAATAGAGGGTGAGGCGGAGCCCAGCGGACAAGCGAGAAGAAGTATTTGCAGCCTCGGAGGAACCCGAAGATCATAGAGCAGGGGAGCATGATCAGGGGCCCTCGAAAGCACATCGGCGACCGCATTAGCCTCAGCCTCGGAAGAAGATTCTTCTACCTCCTCATCAGAAAGTTGAATGTTGAAATCTAGGCCTAGGAAAGCTCGGGAAGCCCTGCGTTGGAAGGCCAGCCACCTGGAGGCCCATTGGGTGCAGGCCTCATCTCTAAGCTCTGCTATCACTTTGCCCCTCTGGCTAGCCAAAGCCTCCTGCCTCTCAAGGTCCATCCGAAGCTTGCCGAGCTCCTTGAAGCATTCCCGCGGAGTTTCCGACCTCCAAAAGCCTCTTAGCGGGCAGGTCCAAACGCCATCACTTTGGCGTACATATCCGCCCTTGACAACTATGACTCCTCTCTAGCCCGGTCGCGACTTGTCTTGGCGACCTTCCACGTTATCGGGCCTTATTTTCTTTATCCTCGGCACGTACCCTCACTTGGAAATCGAAGCATGCTTCGGTCGGACACGTGCTTCACAAGCTCCTCGGTCGGTCCCTTATCACGGGCTGGTGGGGCCCTCGGAGGTCGAGACGACCTTAGCCTTGTAGATTTCACGCCCAGGCGAAGCCTGGAAAGGTACGGCCCTCCTTGCGGACCTTTCGGCGTTGGTAACCACCTACCAAAAGGAACAAGAAAGAGTTAGTTATGAAATTGAAACAATAAAAGCGAAGGATTAGGCGAAAGTAGCAGACGTCTGAGAAGCGGTTCCCTAAAGCAGAAGAGCCAGAGCCTCCTCAACGGACAGGGCGTCCACCTTCCTGAGGTCGGAATCGTGAAGGATGGAGAGCTTGACGGCGGGCTCGCATGAGAGCGAGAGAGTCCTCGCTCCTGTAATTGTCCGGGCAGCTGCTTGCGGGAGAGGGCGGCGCCCACATGACTATGGGACTCCAAACGAGAAATAGGAAGAACCTCGGGGCTCAATTGCCCTCAGAAGAGTCCACCGGCCCAGACCGGCGAATGGAGGAAGAAGAGACCCCCACCTTTAGAGATCTTACCCGACCGGGGGAGCAGCCCTCGGGAAGTCGGGTTTTCCGGCACTACGCTCCTCTTTTTCTTTGCCCGTACCTCCCGAGGGGCGGGCGAAGCTCTTCACAGTATGAAAGCCGCGATGGGGAACTCAAGCTTGAAGGTGAAGGGGATTTTGAGACAAGGGGCTTCATGACTGAAAGGGGAGAAGGTCTCAGAAAAGGAAGTCGGGCAGGCCTCGCACCGGATGGTCCGAGAATATCCGACCTAATGAGCTCGGAATAGGCATGCGGGGCGTACTTAACCAGCTTCCACTTCACCTCTTTGTCTTGGGGCCCGAGCCAGACCCCGGGAACACACGTGAAGGCAGCGCGACAGGCAATGTTAGAAAAATCCTATAACCTTTGAAAACTAGGCCAAACCAAAGCGAAGGGGAGCTCACGTAGGTTCTCAGGAGTAGTCCAAACAGCTGGAACGCCAAGTGTGTCCTCCCAATCAAAGGGATTGTACTCCCAATGACGGCCGTTGACAAAGAAATAACGTTCCTTCATGTACTTATGGGAAGACGGAAGGTCCGAAATAATCAACTTGGCATTGGAGCGCTTGGAGATATAAAGAAAGCCTTCAGCGACCTCCTTTACGTTGAAGAAGTCTAAGAGCAGGGCTATGTTGGGAACACCCAGGCCTCTGTCCCTAAAAATGACTAACAGCCCCACCAGAACACCCCAGAAGTTGGGGGAAAGCTGAGAAGGGTAGACATTGAAATGCTACAGAACCCTTTTTATAAAGGGGTGCAAAGGGAAGCGGAGGCCATTCTTGAACGCCACCTCAAAAAGCACCATCTTGGGCGCGGACGGCGTGGGTGGTTGGTCGTCGAGGCGCAAACCTAAACCCCAAATGGGGCCCATCTTAGAGACGCAGATCTCACCATATAAAGGTTCAGCCATTTGGGGCCCACGACCTCGCGTACGTATGTGACCCTCAGATATTGAGTAGCTAGGATATCGAATTTCACTAATTTTGTCCTTGCGAGGGGAAAGGAGGTTCCCCAAGACAACTTGGTGGACCACCCCTGACAAAAATTGTCAAAACTCACCACCCGTCCATGAACCGGACGTCTCGATAAGTTTACTCCCTATACGTAAAACGAGAAGAGCAGCCCAGGACCCATGGGATATAGGGCTAGCGAGGAAAAAAAGGAAATCAAAGAAAATGACGAACCCAATCCAATGAAGCCACAAGACCTACATGAGACTTGAACCGAAAATACAAGAAGAGCAGACGTACCAATCGAGAAAACGGAGACGAGACACCACCCAAGAGAGATATCGGAACCATCATGTACGATAAACGGAAAAATTTCAAGGAAAAAAAAAGAGGGAAGCTGAGCTTGCGGAGGCAAAAGCCCGAAACGGGGAACAAAGTGCAAACGGTCAGGGAGCATTTTTAAGGAAGCTAGAAGCCACAGTTGAAATAAGCGCGAAAGTCGAAAAGCCATCATTATCACAAGACGGGGGATGGCGACAAATCCCTAATCAAACCCTCCTTTTGAGTAGCCGTGGAGTCACACACGATCGAAGCGGTGACCCTTTCCTACGCTCGCTTTAGTGAAAGTGGGGGAGCAAGCGATCGGGTTTAAAATAATGGCGCACATGCTTCGGAGCCACAAGCTGAATGTTGGGGCTTAAGAGGGAAGTGAAAGGACCCGGTACCAATGCTCGATACTTGATGATATCCTCCGTAGCGGGGCGAGAATGAGGCGATTCTCCACTTCTAAGGCGAGTAATATAGCAATGTTGAAAGAATTATTAAAGAGGAGAAATACTTGATCCGCGATTAGGAAGTAGGATATTTCCTAATCATTGCTTCTCAATTATCCCTTGTTAATCGGTTAACGATAAGGAAAAAATCCTAAGCCCAATGGAAGAAATGTCATTATCATCCTCAACAAGGAAAGATATCGTTTGTGTATCCTAGAAGATAATAATATCCAACTCTTGGAAGAGATTTATCATGATCATCCATTATAAATACAGGCCACCCCCATTGGTGAAGATACACATGAAAACTTCATTCCCTAAGCAATTTGATCTTCTCTCTTGCACCTGAAAGAATCTAATTTAAGGATCGGAGGCAATCTGAGAACCCCGCCGATCCTTTTTGTTTCTAATTTTTGCAGAGGAGCCCAACATTCAGAGAGACAATGGATCTACCAGCACTCCACTAAGTCTAGCCCCACTCTTGCTGAAAAACATCATAAGTATCCAACCTCACCAATAACCAATATTTGGCCGATATATCCTGAAATTTTAATCCTTGGTTGAGATGAGTATCATGAGATGAGTGTAATACCAAATATTTTAAAAAGGTTGAGGTCATTCTAAGTTGTAGTCTTTAACTAGTTTATTGATGGAGCATATTGTATCCAACCTCATCGATAACCGATATTTGATCGATATATCCCGAAATTTTAATCCTTGACTAAGATGAGTATCATGAGATGAGTGTAATACCAAATATTTTAAAAAGGTTGAGGTCCTTCTAAGTTGTAGTCTTTAATTAGCTAGTTTTTCTTAGAGATTGTGAGAAATTTGTCTTCGTTTGGTGAAAGTCATGAGTAGCAAGACTTTAAATTTATTTTGAGAAAAGATTAAATTAACTTAGAAATGTCCATAGATTGTTTGCTGAGATTTCTATAAAATAGTAAACGAAAGGCATTCACATGAAAAACTTTTGTATATATATATATATATGTTTATCATTTAATTACCATATCTAGAGATATAATATCTCCAAATAATATAGTTTAATGAACAATGTCTAAGGATAATTAAAGCTTCTATTTGATGGTTGGTTTTCTCAAATTCGGACGCCATTGTGTAAATCATTTAGAAGATATATTGTACCTAGCTTTCAAATACTAGTTATATTGGGATGCCCTAAGTCACTTAACCTTTTTGTATCTTTGTGTACTTATTAATTTGAATGATTATTTGATTCAATATATAGTAAGATAAATACGTACTCAGTATACACAGTCTAATAACCTACATAGGACACTTGTTGAGTAATCTTGAGATTAGTAATTATAACGAATGCTATCAAATTTGAATTTGATACAAGGGACGTAGAGATATCAATTAATCAAATAATTTGATACTAATTATCTGATACGTCCATCCTTGATCAGAAAATACTATTGGTTGAAAGTTGAAACAACCTTCGGTCGTATACAATAGAGTAGAAAATAGAATATCTTCTTTCTTTTTCTTCTTCCCATTCTCCCCCTTTCTCCCATCTGCTCTCCCCCTTTCTCCTGCAAAGTCACCGATATTCGAAGCGTTGCGCCTCACGTCAGCATGGCATCGGATCGGATTTACCCGATTTTCAAAATCCATATCCATCCTAAATAAAAATAATATATCCATATCCATATCCATGTTACTACTGATAAAAATCTAAATCCATATCCCATCCATCGGATTTCTGACATATTCTCCACTCGACACCTGGATTTATCCATGCGACATTCAAGACATATTTTGCTAACCTATGACACTAGTTATAACTTCATGATTCATAAATTTAGGAATATAAACGCCAAAGTCTAAAGTTAATAAAACATCACAAATCAACTACTTTGGTCAGATCTCCAAAGAATTGCACTTTCTTAACTAAGATATACCATACAAAAATATAGGTAAAAACTGGAAAAATGAGGCAATTGAATCCTGAATGAACACTTGGTGAATGAGAGAAGAATAAAGGAGTTAGTAACAAATAAAGAAACACAGAAGAAAATTAGGCTATAGATCTGTATCGATCAATGAAAGACCTCAGAACACACTCAGGTAGTTACATACCGAACATTTATAAAGTTGTGGGCATTCGTGATGTCGAACTGAAACCCACGATGATCGAATCGTTAGCAATACTTTGATTACAAACATATGGGCAAAGGTGCCGACTGGTAAAAAACAGACATTCCAAAACTTTGATTTGTTTTTCACATCTACAATTTACTTTTACAAAACCAATAATTAAAAATCTAGAATGGTATAAAATTATTGGAAATTAAAAAGTATTACAAACAGGTCAAATCAAATTTTTAGTCTAGAAATACAAGAAATGGACAAGTTTGAAAATAAAAGAATTCTCAAAAATCATTTACTTTACATGGCTCGGGATATCAGATCACAACTACAATTTACTTTGCAAAACCACTCTTTCCTTTCTTATTTTTTTATTTGGTTTAATTCAGAACCATCATTACACTCTATTTACAAAATAAAATTATTATCATGGCTGTAGCAACATTTCATACACCAATCACAATTAATATTTTATCTTTACAAACAACCAAGCTACAACTTACATTCTCCACCTACCGCACTTGCATAATTCATTATTATTATTATTATTATTTTAATTCCACTATGGAACCAAAGACTAGACTTGCATATTTCCCGACACACAAGCATGATGAATCTCAACATTTAAAGCAATAAGCATGATGAATCCCAACATTTAAGCACAAGCATGATGAATCGATCTCACATTAGAACATGATATATGTATTTTAGATTGCAATGTTCGACAATGCAACACAATATTATATTACAAATGGGTCCGTAATTGCTACTATGATCTAAAAATAAAAGAAAAACTGAGAAATACCAAATCACTAACTCGTCGAATGTTGGTGAAGGAATAGGATCTAAGAGTTGCTTTAATGCTTTGACGCACAACCATAAGCTTGTTTTGAGATTTCATTCAACACAGATCGAATGAGTGTTTTATTCTTATAAACTAAACTGGTTTTTTTTTTCCAATGTGGCAAATTGGTGCCTTTATACTTATGCTCGGGACAACTAAAAGTATAGACTGTCATTTTCTATCAAAAAACGCAAAGCATTCTATAAAACCACTCTCCGTCTCTTCCCTCCTTTCTTCCTCCTTCCTCCTTTATATTAGATTAAGATTTATACTGACAAAGATAGAGTTAGGGTTAGTGATGTCGATTAGGGACTTTAAGTGTTAAAATTAAAATTTACAATATTAGGAATTAAAATTTGTGGTGTTACATCAAGGTTAGGATTTAGGGACTAAACTACAGGCCTAAGATCGTCGCCGCGACTCTCCGCCAAGAGGATTAATCCTGGCCAAATGCCAACAAGCAGGCGCATAGAGCCCGGTCACAAAGAGTTTAAAGAGTCACATAAGTTTTAATTCTTATACAACGGGAGGGCTTTTCCTCGTTATCGTCGGGACTATCAAGTCTACCGCGGATTCCAAGTGAATGCACAAGCTCAAACATCTCGGCAGATAGCGCCCAAACCACGCCGGGGCGATAATGGCGACGCATCGCATTTGATCGTATGAGGCTTATCAAATTAGGGTTTGTGGTGTTATAAGTTTAGAATTTACCGTGTTAAGAAGTTAGCGAATTTATAATGTTAGCATGTTACGTTAGGGATTTACATGAAATTACAATTGTGACTAGATTTATAATTTATAATGTTATTGTTAGGTTTTGGGGTTTACATTATTATATTTTAGTATTTATCTATTTCTTTAAATTTCTGATTAATTAGATTTTAAAAATAGGCAATTAAATATTTGAATTAGTAATGAGATCATATCATATTATATAGTGTTATTACAAATTTTAAAGAAATTAATTCAAATATTGTATTTGGACATTATAACATCTAAATATTAATTCAAATATTACACACGCTTGGGTGGGGTCGGATATGACATGAGTTTCTGACCTGGATATGCTCAAATCCATATCCAACGATATATCCATTCAAAAAAAAATCTGGATTTTATCCATATCCATATCCATTATCCAAATAACTGATTTTTTCTACTGCTTGACCTGTATCGATCGGGCCTAAAACTACCTGATACTTTAATATTATTTGCCAGCTTCTACTCACGCTTCTTCTCGGGAAAGTAATTAATAATTATAATTAATTCTATCAAATTTGAATTTGATATTTATTTCAAGGGACTTAGAGATATCAATTAATCATAGAAAAATGTTGTTCTTCCTAAGGTTGTACGTCTTTTTTCAACCTACTCAAGTTTAAACCTTTATGACCTTTCTCAGAGGTTCTAACTAGGGAGCATTCAAATTGCAAAAAAATGAGTCTCCTCCAAAAAAGGTTTTAAACTGAGGAAATTAATTATTAGATATTACCAAACCACTTGATTCACACAATTTTCATGATCTCACTTTGCCCATATTTAATACTTCAATATCAGTAACTATTGTATTTTCACACTTTAGTCTTTCAAATAATATAAATATTTTTATTAAAATTGAACCCTAATAATCAAATCTATTAAAATTAAATATTATCAATTCATAGAGAAAGCATTAAAGTTTGATTTCTATAGAAGTCATGTTTTATGGCAATTAGGAGTTATGATCCAATTTCATTAAGTTCAATTGAAGATACACATTCTCAGTTTTGGTAGTAAGTCTATCAAATTCAAACCAAATTAGGTAATTTAATATGATTTATTCAATCTCACAATTAAATCAGTCCATCTCAATTTTTTTTAACAACTTAACATATGAGCTTGACATCACCGACATTATTTAATCTCAAATTGACTTTTAATAATTTATACATCACAACAACTAGTTGATCTCATTAAATCTATTAATAAGGATTCAGCTTAAATCTATTTAGATTTCAGAGTGTGTGATAGTCATATGAGCAGTTTATTAAGAAAAACTCTCTAAATTTACCAATTAATCGGATAAAATTGGATTAAATTACCTGTTTCTGTTTCAAGTACCAGCGCCTAATTTTTGTTCAATCTTGATTTTTTCATGCATTTAGATTAGTCAAATGAATTTGTTTGGGTATGTTATCAAAATTTGTTGTATTCTATGCCAATTTGAGTTCTTGAAACGTGGTATTAAAGAATATATAATCAATAATTTGGTCTTTTAGCTTATAATCTAGATATATAAATGATATGGTCCAATTTTTTATTATAAAATTTTATTTCTAGATTTTTTTTGCTTTATTTTTCGAATTTTACTATTTGGGTTATATGCAGTATCTTTATTGTGATTAAATGTATTTTTTTTTGCTTCATGATTAAACGTGGTATAAAAACAGTTTTAATTCAATGATTTGAACTTTTCGATTATAATATAGACATATAAGAAACATTATCCTTTTTTTCTGCCATTGTTTGCAAGAGTTGGTCGCCTTAAAGTGCATAACTCACTTGACATCTAAGCGTAAGATGAGAGTAGTTCAGGCCTATATGCTGCATCATAAAGTAATAATGTTAAAAATGAAGAAGACATAAATATTAAATAACGCTTATTTGATTATTATTTTAAAAAACAATGTTATTTTAAAAAAGTAAAACATAAGGAAAACACTTATATTGTCTATATTTTGTTTTCAACAATTGTAGATGGGATGGTTGGAGTCTCATATAGCTTAACCAATGATATCTTGTTAGAGCCCTGTGAACTGTGTCGTGTGGTAAAGCTTGAGCACAGAGAGAGGAAGGGTCCACATTCAAGTCATGGTGGGAACAAAATTGTGAATATATAAAATACTATAATGTAATGTAAAGTAAATAGTTGTAAAAAAAAACAATGAATTATATTTCTTTAATTGTTTCGATTATATTTTTATTTTTTATTTTTCCAATATTGTTTTAAAAGATAATGATACAAATATATTAAAATGACAAAGTGTACTATATATAACTATTTTAATAATATATTAAAAATATTTGAAATATGTCAAAAAGGTTTTTAAGTTCAGCTTCGTTTATAAAAACATAAAGATAGATTCCAAAAATGTTTTTTTCAGAAACTATTTTAAAACTATTTTTTTTGAAAAAGTTACTGAATAAACCTTGCATTATAGTAATCATTAGCTAGAATTCATGTTACTGGTAATAAAAACGAGGCCAGCTCGGGAGGAAGAGGCACTCCAATACCAGGAAAAGATAACGTAAACGGATGTATATGTGTGCCACCATGTAAACCTTAATAATGGGAAATTAACACACAATATTTCCGTGGATCACCTAATTCAAAAACTCATCTCTCCGATAATAATAATAAATAAAAAATAAACATACAGATTGCATACCTTGAATAGAACACGCAATACATGAGAGATTTCCTTCAGCTTATGATCTTAAATCCGATCTCTTCTCTTTCTCCTTATCAAACTTTGAGATACATAATTGTTTTCAGAATGATAGAAAAAGTTTAACCGTGATATAAAGTGGGTTTCTATATATAATTTATTGATAGGAGAGAAGAGGGCCAAGAATACACGCTCAAAACCGCAGAACGTAATTCAATAACTCCATCATATAATAAATTATATTTATTATTAAAACAATCGTCTTATAATAAATTCTATTTATTATAATTTACTCCACTCCATCAAGGGTAAATATCTTTTTATAATAGTTTAAAGAGATTATATTCTTTTTAATTACAATACTAGGTTAAGGCCACCACTTAATTTTAATGTGGAAATAACATTCTCCCACTTGCCTAATTAAACCATTTATGAAAACTATAATGATCACGATTTCAATAAATTTAGCCAATACGTCCCAAAATCATATATACCATAATACTAATCAGTTTAGATCATAATGCGTAGTCATGAAGTGTCACATTGACTATAATGTCATATGTTTCCTTCCATGCACCACACATCAATAACCCTTACTAACCCAAATTCATAATGCCAAATAGCCATGTAATTTGTCTTGTCGTAGATAATTTTGTTATCAAACAATAAAACGCGGTAATCCCATAATTGAAAATTAGAAGAATAAACAGAAACAATTTTAACGCGCAAATCACAATTACATAAACTACCATCCATTATCATATATATTATGGATTACTCAAAAGGCCCATCCTCATAAATACGTTCTAAATATGCCTGAGGTAATCTCAGTTGTTGGATCAAAGAAATCATAAGTGTGGTCCTAATATTTTCAATTGACACTTGTTGTTTCTGGACTCTTTCTTTCTTTAACAACTAAATACTTTAAATCCATGTGTTTCGATCCACTAGGAAAATTTTCCATTCTTGGGAGAAGAAAACAAATAAGTGGTTATCACAATATATCTCATGGGCTTAGCAATAGAGTCGACAACACCAAGCCCTGAGACAAAATTCTGTAACCATAAAGCATGACTTGAAGCTTCAAAGCAAGCAACAAACTCGGCCTCCATCGTGGATAAAGCAATAATTGATTGTTTTTCACTCTTCCACGAGATTACCCCATTTGCTAGCATAAAGACAAATTTTGAAATTGACTTTAAGCTATCGAGACAACCACCATAATCAGAATCCGAGTAACTAACAACCTCTAATTGTTCAGATCTTTTATATGTGAGCATATAACTTTGTCTCTTTACCCCTTTTTCTTATGTTATTCCCCGCAATCGCATTTTACTTTAATTTGTCACCTTTCAATATAGTGCACACCAATGATTGATCAGATACAAATCTCTCTAAAACCCGATCATCCTTTATGAGATAACCTAGCACTCCTCGAGATCAATCCCTAAAGATCTCATGCCAATAACATAGCTCGCTTTACCCATATCAACCATATGAAAGTTTTGTGAGAGATATTCCTTAGTTTCACCTAATAAACCAAGATCATCGCTAGGCAAGCAAAATATCATCCATACGTGATCGTGAATATAAACTTGTTCCCACTAACTTTCGTGATTTATAAACTCGATCAACAATGTTCTCTTTAAACTGAAGATGTAATGGTATTATTAGACTTAATATACCATCGTCTGAAGCTCGTTTTAAGACCGTAAATGGATTTCTTTAATTTGCAACCAGTGTTCATTTCCTTTCTTTTGTGAACCCTTCTCGGGTTGTTCCATAGATATCTTCATCCAAATTTATTTAAGAATGCGCTTACATCCATTGATACCCCCCTTCTAAATCAAAATGAGCTATTAAGTGCCATGATGATTCTAAGCGAATCTTCTTGGAACGAGATAGCTGCATCTCAGAATCAATACCTTCCTTTCGAAAGGAACCACACAGCGCCCGCCTTAAATCGTTCGATATTGCCTTTAGCTGTCAAGGCTTTGTCTTAAAGACCCATTTACACCACGGTTTTACAACCATTGGGCACCACGAGATCCTGCATAACTGCTTATGGGCCATAGATTTCAACTCTTCATTTATAGCTTCCATCCATTTCATTTAGAATCACTTTCCACAGCTGAACAAACCGGATCCTTCCTTATCCTAATATCAAAACTGGGATTCCTCGTAAATACACCACATAATCATCCGAATGGCAGTGTCTCCTTTCTCTTTGAGATCTCCTCAAAGGTGCCATTGGTGGGTGGCTCACATCATTTTCAATGGCAATATTTTCCTGGGGTGGTAATAACCAACTCTAATATGTTATCATTTTCCCCTCAACTTGCTGAAATGTATCGAGGGACAATAATTTCTTGAGGTAAAAAGAGGGTGGGATATCCACTCATTTCTTCAACATCTACCTTCTCGTTCATTACTCCCACTAATTTCACCATTCTCTAAGAATCCGCATTACCGGTTTCCCAACTATCTTCACAATCGTGTGTTAGATTGAATAAAACTGCACTTTCTTCGACATCCTAGATAGCCAATGTGAAATATCTAGATATCGCTCTTGAACTGCTTTTCTCATGTGGGTTATAGATTCTTGCCTCCACTGGACAACCCCATATATGTATATGTCTCAAGCTAGGTTTCCTACCAATCCATAACTCGAAAGGAGTTTTCGAACCGCCTTACTAGAACTCGTGGCTCAAGATATACATTTGCGTTTTTAAGGCTTCACCCCATTAAATGAAATAGGTACTGTAAGAGTAACCTAACAGTGCTCAACCATTCTATTAATGTGCGACATGCCTTTCAACAACACCATTCTGGCTGGTATGCTCTGTGCATTGTGTATTGAGCACGAATCATGTTCTAAGGAATTTGGCAAAAGGACTCAGGATTTTGTCCCTGATTCATCATATCCATAATATTCACCTCGCCTCGATCTAATCTCACAATTTTAATCTTTTATCTAATTGTCTCGACTCCTCTCGTTATGAACATCTCGGCATCAATGGCCTGAGACTTTTCATGCATTAGATAAACATAACCATAACGAGATAGATCATCTATAAAGGTGATAAAATATTTTTCTCCTGTAAAACATGGAACAGAGAGTGGTCCACAAATATCTGTATGAATTATCTCAAGGAGCTCATTACTTCTTGTGGCACAAGATTGAAGAATTTTCATTAATTAAGCCACGTTTTGAACCAACATTTGAATGCAGGGTTATTAAAGTTTGTACAAATTCATGATTCAAGGAAATTTTATATAAACCATCACATAAAATACCAGAACCAACTGTAATAGAATTTAACATCAAACTTAATTGTCCAATTGAATAAAACAGAATATCCAATAGCATCTAATTTGGACAAGGAAACTAAATTCTAGAAACAAGGTACATAAAAAGTGTTTAAAAGATCCATCCGATGACCCGTCTCTAATAGTAAAGCTTATAGGTACCAATACTACCACTCCAACCTTTGAAACGGTTTCCCATATAGAGGAACTTTTCACTTTCCTTTGTTTCCTGGTTGTAAGGAATCCCTGCATTAAATTAGTCACATGAGTTGTGGCTCCAGAATCAATCCACCAAGTATTTGAAGGAACTTCAGCAAGATTGGATTCATAACATACAAAAGAAAGATTTATACCTCTCTTTTCGAACCAAGCCTTGCGCTTGATACAGACCTTCTTCACATGCCCTTTCTTGCCACAAAAGTAGCAACTTACCGTGAATTTCCATCATGACTCGCTACCTTCCCTGTGTCCACTTTTCTTAGGTGAGTTCTCTTCCCTTTGAATTTCCCTTCTTCTTCATGACTCCATGAGTTACAAAGAAGAGCAAGACTATGTCCTTCTTTGTCTTAATCTCACTTCCCTCAGATAATTTTTACATCGGTGAGCTCATTCAAGTTCCATTGATCCCTCGTTAGTATTATAGTGGATTTTTGGAATGGAGCAAACCCGTGACGGAAGTGAGTTAAGGACAAACTGTACTAAGAAGGACTCATCCATACCCATGCCTAGGCGCCTTAAGCTATACCTTCACCATGTTTAAATGTGTTGTTGGAATACCTTCCACCATCATATTTCATGGTGGCCGATTCAGCCATCAATGTGCCCCAAGGGACCGATCGCGCTTCGCGCTCCTCAACAACATTTCGTAAATTCCGGCGCAAACTCGGCTCCGGGAGGGAGAGAGGTCTTGATATTATTGGCAAGGTCATTCTCATAAACATCGACGGAAGTTCTGGATCTTCGTCGCCAGGCTTTTGATTGTTCCACTTGCCCTTACCGTCATCCGTGTATCTTCAGTGAGGTTTATCCGTTATTAAAGCCAGTCAAGATCCAATACGCCCAAAGGAGAAATCAACTCTTCATACCATTCGTAAAAGTTCGACCCATCAAAATGTACCATTCCAGATGCAAGAGAGTGTAATGAAGTGGAACTCGTGCACAAAATAGAACAATGCTCACAATAAGGCCTCAAGTATAAAAACAAATAGCAAACAACTATTGATATCATTAAGATTCTCCTTTCAAGTAATTTTAACATATCCAAAGGTTCACTTGGAGGGAGCTTAAAACACTTACTATTTTCAGAAGTCATTTATATGTTACCTTTGGGTAAACATATTTTACCTTTCTAAGTAAAATACAAAATAAAAACCATTAATTAATAATTATGCAAATTGACTCTCCTTTTGGGTTAGTCTCATTCTCCTAATTATAAAGAGAATTATTAAGAATCTACAGTCCCTTATTCCTTTTATGCAATTAATAAATATAGCAAGGCTCACTAATTTAGTTACTTTGGCAACTATCTAAATTAGTTAACCTTACATTTATAAATCGTTTTGAATAAAATTTCACAAGATGAAATTAATTCTTTTATTTGAGTTAAAAATCATGAAGAAAATTTTACAATCATTCAATTCAATAATCAATCATAATAAAATAAAGAAACTGACATTCATTTATTATAATTTCACAAAGGTTCAAATCATAGGATATATGGACATCTTAAAAGAGAATTTCAGTTTCATATTCAAATATGTGATAATGACAATCGGCTAACCAGTGCTGTGATTCTATATTTCTCCTTTATTGAAGCTTCTAATCTGGTGTATGAAGCGCGCTTGAAATGACCAGTAATGGCGCCCGAAACTACACCGGATCGACGCCAAACCAAAGACTCCTACCGTCATTGATCCAAATTAATACAAAAATAAAAATCTTCCCTTCGTTTGAAGATGGTCTTATTTATTTTTATTTTTATTTTTATAGATTTATTTTAGTGAGATTTAATCAACGAGATAATTCAATTTAATCTTTATAAAAACAATGATTCTGAATATTTAAATTCAACTAGCTCGATACCAATTGTAAACCTTAATACTAAAATTAACACACAATATTTCGCATCATCGAATTCAAACTCACATCTCGATAATAATACAAAATGCACAAACATATAGATTGCATAAATACAGAACACGCAGCCATGAGAGATTTCCTTCGCTTATAGATCTCAAATCCTTGATCTCTTCTCTTTCTTCTCCTTATCAAACTTTTGATATATATAATTGCTTTTCGTGAATTTGATGGAAAAGTGCTCTAAATCCGCATATGAAGGGTTTTCTGGTATATAAATTTATTGATAGGAGAAGAGGGCCGTTAGAATACACGCCTAAAACCGTTATAAACGTGTAATTCGAATAATCGTTCATATAATAAATTATATTTATTATAATAACCGCTCTTATAATAAATTTATTTATTATAAATAACCGTCTATAATAAATTTACTTATTATAATTTACCCACTCCATCAAGGGTAAATAAATATCTTTATAAATAATTCAAAGATATTGGGTACTTTTAATTCCTACTACTAGGTTAGTGGGCCACCCACTTAATTTTAATGTGGAAATAACACACCATGGATGAGAGTCAATTAGAAAAGGAATAAAATGATCCCAAGTTCAGCAGCTACATTGGTCACTGGTCACTGGTCAGTGCTACTGATAAAAGACACAATCCACTCCATCCACAATGATAGGTTAATTACATGATTTAAGGGAAGCTGATTAGGGTATCAGTGTTAGAGTTAAGCCCAGATAAGCAAACTAAAGTTTTAATTAAATTGGACAATTGAACTTATATGAGTTAATTATAGGCCCAAGTATGTAAGTGGATTCAATGACCTACTAAATCCTATTATAAATATAACATTATAATTAGGTTTAGCTAGAGCTGACAATATGGGTTGAGCTCAATGGACCAACCCATTTTAACCCAATTTTTCGAGGGTTGGGGTCAGAAATTTAAGTCTCATTAAAACCATGTCAAATCAATTCACCCTACCTGTTTTGGCCCGTGGCCCATATGGGTTTTGTCCGGGTTGGCCAGATTGGTCCGAAATCTTTATTTAATTTTTTTTTCAAGTAACTAGCTTAGTAATTGAGATTTTCAAGGATCCGTCCTCCTTTCACCAAATTTTTATTGTTTTGAAAAGGTGATGAAGTAGAAGTAGTATGGACAAACATATAACCTTTCATTGCAACTTCAAATTCTATTTAGGCTAGTTACTATGATCAAGAGTTTGGTCCAATAAATTCAAAGACAAGAAGAAGGATTGAGCTCCAAAGAAAATATACATGGATTCAAGAGATGTTGGTGAAATCTAAGACCAAGTTGCCAAACTTCTAAAGATAACTACTATCGTGCCTTTCAGGCCGATAAATGGATCGATCATTGAGGAGATTAAGGACTAATTATTCATGAATGCAACGCCACGCGACATTCAAAATGTGTAAATGCAAAAAATTATTGAAAAATTTGCAGAAGAACAATTCCAAGACATTTGTGGAGCTGAAGTAATTTATGAAGAAGAATCAGATGACAGGAGGAAGAAATTAAGTTGAAGATTTAGAGCAAGCTCATCCTAAGATTGAAGACAACAAGCTTCAAGTACATGATCCTATCGAAGAAATCAACCTCGACATTATGGAAGAGCCAAGGATTACTTATATCAATTCTCTACAATCCTCTAACTTGAAGGAACATATCATATCACTATTGCATGAATTTAAAGGTAGTTCTGCTTGGAATTATGATGAAATGCCAGTGAATGACTAGAGTCTGCGGGAACATCGCCTATTAAAGTTAAAGTTCCATCCCTTCCAACAGCCACCTAGAATGATGTCTAAGGAAGAAAAGTTGAATATAAAGGAAGAAATTGAGAAACTCTTGAAGGCCAAATTCATCATGCCTTTAAGGTTTGTTCAATTGTTAAAAATATTACACCCCAGAATGAAGAAAAATGAAAAACTTCTGTGTGTATGTTTATTTTAGAGATTTGAAATGTTGCTAATTAATAGGACATGTATGTGATGCCTATCGCGTATACATGTTAGCTGGATTCTCGCTTGCTAATAATGAATTGCTATCCTTTATGGATGGTTTTTCCGGGTTACAATAAGATTTTAATAGTAGTGTAAGATATACTCTTAACACGCCTTTAGATGTCCCCGGATTTATCAGGGACATTCAATGGTCGGGTCACACCTGTCTTAAAAATGCAAGTGCAAACTGACTAAGGTGATAAATGCCATTTTCATGACATGCTAGGCCACCACATGGAGGTGTATATTGATGATATTGTGATTAAATCTAAGAGAGCTAATGAAAGATATGACCATCTAAAGAAAAGCTTCGGAAGACGAGACATCATCAATTGAAGCTTAACCCACTCGAATGCGCATTTGGAGTTCGTGTTGGGAATTTTCTTGGATTTCTAGTTCACTAATGAGGGATAGAAGTGTATCAGAACAAAGCAAAAGCTATTACTTCGGCCAAAGCTCCACAAAACAAGAAAGAACTCCAAAAGTTCTTAGGTCAGGTAAATTATTTAAGAAGATTTATCTCTAACCTGACAGAGAAAACCAAAGAATTGTCTGACTTAGTAAAGTTGAAAGATGTGGAAGAGTTTAGGTGGGAGGAATGACACTAAGGGGCCTCTGACAATATCAAAGAGTACCTCTCTAAACCTCCTATTTAATGTTGCCTATACAAGGCCACCCACTTAAATTATATTTATCAGTCGCAAATGATTCAATAGGTTGTCTTTGCATAAAACAAATTCTCTTAATGTATATTATTCGAAAGTAGGTCTTAAATCCAAATAAAAACAAGATATACCCCTTGAAAAATTATGTTGCTCGACCTTGTATTTGAATGCAATAAGTTGGTATTACTACTTACTTAAGTCTCGAGTTCATGTGGTTTCTCGTAATTAACCTTTATGAAGTATATGCTTAATCACCCAACGGGTTATGTGGGAGGATTGCAAATGGTTCATTGTTTGTCGGTTCACCTTGACTTATTTTCAAAAAAGAAATCAAGAAAGGGAAAGGCATCAAGTAAATCCTGGGGCTGATCATCCTCCCTTAAAGATTGAGGCAGAGCAAAGTATGAAGCTAGGAATTTACGGAGTAGAAAATGAGGCTTGGATCCTCAAAGTTGATGGTTCTAGCACAAAGAATTTAGCTAGTGCAAGGACCAACAATTAGGCGGAGTATGAAGCTTCTGTGATTGGCTTAGAAACCCTATTGAAGCTTGGGCCAAAAGATGTTTGTGTAAAACCCCAACCTTATTGAATGTTATAATGGTAGTTGTTGAACTGATTAGAGGTCCAAAGATAGAAGCGAGGGTAGATTAGAATTTAGAACGCCCGACGCCACTGGGCATGAAATTTTTCGAAAATTTTCACCGATGCCCTAACGAATAGTAAATTCTTTCCGATTATATCCGGATCGAGGGGTTTGCGTAGGAATTTTTAAGAAATTTCGGGCCTCTTATGACATTAAACTCCGATATTTAGAAGAGAATTGGAGATTTAAGTGAATATGATTTCCGATCAAATTGAGCCAGGCTAAATTTTTTCGGAAATTGGGCCGAAAATATGAAAATGTCTGAATTAATCATAGAGTCTAACGAAACTGAAACGGAGTGAAACGGAGTCCGTTTGATAGCTCTGCACAATCCGAACGTAATTGATGCACACAATGACGTCCTGATTTCCGATTTGACCATTTCAAATCGGATTTCTAAGATTTTAGAGCCCGGAATCCACTATGAAGATAATTAGAATACTTTTATGTTCACCTCCAGTTTAGATGACCATGGAATATTTTTTAAATTTAATCGGTATAAAAGCAGTATAAGGTGAAAATGAATAAAATATGATATAAGGGAGATATTTTCTTGTGGGAGCCAATCAAAACCTTTCTTAATGGCTAAGTTATGATTAAATAATAGGTTAGTGGATTGGACTCATGAGAATGAACCAATGAGATTCTTGGGCTCAAGTGCAATTTTGGCAAGTTGTGTGGGTAAAAATCTAAATTCAAGAAGATTAAATTTGCTCAAAAGAGGAGAGCTCGGCCATACCCATGAAAAAAAGAGAGGTACAAAGAGAAAAGAAAGGAAAGAAAAGAGAAGGAAGAAAACGTGTTGGTCAAGGTATAAGGTGAGATGTGATTTTTCCTTCTCCTTCAAGCTCTTCAAGTGATCTCCAAGTGGTATCAAGAAAGAGAAGCCAAGGAAAACCAAGAAACAAGTAAGTTCCATTGGTGGGAAAGTTGGATTTTGATGTTTTTCATGCCTAATGCCTTGATTTTATGAATGTTAAATGAGTGGTATTTAAGGTTGAATGATGATGATTTTGATATAAATTGAGAAAGAAATGGATTAGGTTAGGTTTTGAAAAATAAAGTGAGTGATTTGTTAGAGTTTAATAGAATTTTGTGTGATATGTTGAAATTGGTTAGGTATTAGTGAAATTGAGGTATAAGGCATTAGATTGGAGTGATTAGAGTGAAGAAAATGGAAGAATAAAATTGAATATGGCTTTGTGCATGTTTCAGCCAAAATGGAAATAAGAGGGGTCAAGGTAGTTTGCACTTCCATGTGTTTTAGTGACATGACCTCTAGAAATGCATTGGAATTGATTAGGAAAAGAATGATTTGAATTCGAGGGCATTAAGGTCATTTTGTAAAGTAAAGGGTATTTTGGTCATTTCCTTAGTTCTCGTATTTTTTAAGTGTGGTTAAATGGGATTAAAGTGAATGTGGATGTGGTCATGAAATGAATGTGTATGGGGCGGATTAAAATGAAAGCATGGGTTAATGTTTAACTGCGGGTTTTCTCAAAAGGTGAAAAGGACTATCTGGACGCGGAAACGAATTCACTCGAAAGCAAGCGGATTTAGCGCCGAATGTGCTGAGTGTGTAAAACTCATGTTTTTAAAATTGAGTTTTAAAAGTGAACGATTTTAATGTTAAAATGAAAAGTTTAATGTAAATGTTTATATATGTATATTAATAAAAATGTAGTAAATGTTATATGTTATTAGTATATGTATATATATTTATTCGTTTGCATATATGTACTTATATTAAATTATATATGTATGCATATTTTAAGGCATTATGAAAGTTTAAAATCGTAAAGAATGGCTATGTATATTTGGCGCATATATGTGTTTTAATGATAAAGTAAATGATTTAAATGGATTTCAGAGAATGTATTTTGAATAAATGTTTTATCGATGGTTACCCTAACTCCTATAAGGATCAGGATGATCGATATCGATCGGGAGGTACCTTAAGCGCAAGGACGAGGAAAAGTTATAGTTGCTAATGAGGAGGGAAAAGTATTTTTAGCGTAAGATTCAACACGCTAAAAGGTGCTATGACTAGAACCCTATGCAAGGCGTGAGTTTCTCTTCAGCGTAGTGGTTATGACTGGATTGAGACTGTCCCTCATCGTCAGTACCCGGAAACTGTTCTGTGTGTTTACCCCCTGGGTTCCATTAGAAAGAAAGTTTAAAGCATAAATTGATTTTTAATTGTACAAGTATTTATTACTTTGACATCGGTAAATGTTGTCTTAATGAAAATATACACTCCACCGAGCCTGCTTAGCTCACTCTTTTCCGTATGTTTCAAAACATTTTCGTGACCCGAGACAAAGGCCAGAGCATCCCCTCAAGGCAGCGATTGCACCACAGGAGATGACGCATGTGTGACCGCATTGTATATATATTTTGTATATCAGATATGAATATTTTGTCATGTATATATGTATATATGTATATATTTTGAAAAGGAACTACGTGGACTTTGATCCTCGTGACGAGGTACGTAGGCGGCCTGGGCTAAGTCCCACAAGCCTAATTTCTTATAAAACTCGTGCATGGAATTGAAGATGCCGGAATGTTTTGACGAATAGCTAATAAATGGTGTGGATATATTGTGCTTGATTGAGTTGTGGACAAGGAGTCCGAAAACGGAAGTTGAGAATTGAAAGATTAGAAGTGTTTTTGAATGTTTTCGCAGGTTTTTGTAAATTTGGGAAAGTCCAAAATGAGAAAACTCGCTCGATTTTTCCGAAAAATCTAAGTGTTTGAAAAAAAAAAATTTTACCACTGGCTCGCATTATTTTCTAAAGATATGTTGATTATAAAGGGCCCGCTTCCATGGATTTTTTTATTGTTTTGAAGAAAAGTTTCTATATCCGTTGGAGTGCCGGGAGGTCCCCTCGGGTTCATGAGGTTAATCTGGGTCGGGATCCTTCAGTTTGAGTCATTGGGGATTCTTAATCGGTACTTTGGCAATTAACAAGGGAGTATAAATGCAATAACTTTCTTTTAGCACCTTACTTCACTGTTGCCATTAATTGGTTAGTCACCTTTGATAAGGTGGAATTTGCACATGTTCATAAGGAATCAAATTAGGAGGTTGATAAATTTGCTTAAATAGCCTATGGTGTAAAAATGAGTGAAGAATTGACCTATAAACTCATAATGATAGAGAAGAAGTATCACCCTTCAATTTTTGAAAGGGGGATCAACTTAAGGCATCTTTAATAACGACATGAACATTCTTAGAGAGTGAAGAACATATTTAAGAGAATATTTGGAGAATCTAAACAAGAGGGTTCCCCAAAGAGTAAAAGCTTAAGGTCAAAATTTTGTTATACTAGAAGAAGAGCTATAGAAAAGGACTTGATGGGCTATTACTGTAACACCCCAAATCCCGAGTTTTTTTTTTTACCACTGTATGAAGTCTGTTGCGACAAAGAATCCCTATCATGCTCCAACCTCTTGTTGTGACAATCCCGGTCGCGCACATAGTGCCTTGTCGTGTGCGCGCCTAGGCCTTGTCGTGTACGCACCCTAGAGTGTTGTCGCCACGTGCCTAGGCCCCGTCGTGCTAAGGCCCCGTCGTGCCAAGGCCCTGTCGTGCCAAGGCCCTGTCGTGCCAACTTTGTCACGATAGTAGAGCCCTTGCTATGGCCATTCCTTGTCGTGACATAGAACCTTATGTCGCGACATAGAACCTTATGTCGCAACATATAAAGCTCCTACATCCAACACCTTCTGTCACGACATAGAAAAACTCTGTCATGATACGGGTTCTGCCTTGATAGTTATTCTCTGTCGCGATAATAAACCCTTCTAGTAGTAGTGAACTATGTCGAGACATCATTTTTTTCTCTGTCGTGACATAAACTTCCCTAGTCATGACCAACCCCTATAGCGGCATAAAAACGTATGTCGCGAACTAGAAACCTTTAGTCTTAAAGATTCTCCTCACGCACATAAAAGTTAAGGTCGCCACCTGTGGGAAATCCCCAGCCAAGGTCAAACTCGTCGCAACATGACCTCCGTCATGACCTGCCTCGGGCCGCAAATACGTAAAACCTTTATCACGAGACACACATGACAAAAACTAGTAACCCCGTCGCAAATAAAGAAACGCCATGTTGCGACGCTTCTATAGCTTAAAATCGAACTACGTCGAGACACAAGGGAAACCATGTCGCGACGTGGAGGCTCACAAGAACCAAGAAAACCTTGTCGTGACTCAAGCCTCAGAAAAGAACTCTGTCACACCAAGAATCCCCCCGTTGCGACCAAAAACGATGCAGTAGCATGTTCTAGGCATTTCCTCGCATTTCAAACCAACCATTCCTGTGGAGCCCTTTCGGGCCGCAGAACCGCCGTAAAACCTAGGAAAAAGTTGCTAGACTGCACAAATCTTACAAAAATGAGTTTTATTACAACTCTTTCTCATTACATATACAAAAACTGGATAACTGTCCAAAATATTAAAAAATACATTAATAAGCTATAATCTGGCCTTTTTTTGTAACTAAAATATTAGATGTGTTTCATCTCCCGATGTACCTCCAAAGACTAAAATATTTTCTCCTACCGAAGGTGAGCAATGCCCAAGAGAGAAAAAATCTCTTATAAGGGTTACTCCCCATCTAAGTGCACATGCAATGTCATGATTCACACATTAACACCCATTCAAGTAAAAATATGCACATTTCTACATGAATGTCTAATGCCATTCCCCATGTCTCGAGTCCTCGCCGACTCCCTCACACATGCATTTTCCATGTATGAAAACTATTTTCAAAAGAAAAGATTTTTATTTTTGAAACTCATTGGACAACCTCTGATATCAAAACCCATTGGACAACCTTGCGATATCAAAGCACATTGGACAACCCTCCGATATTAAAACACATTGGACAACCCTCTGATATTAAAACACACTGGACGACCCTCATATATCATAACACAATGGACAACCCTCCAATATCAAAACGCACTGGAAAACCCTCCGATATCAAATTCATTTATTGGACAACCCTTCGATATGAATCCATTCAAAACCCATGTCATGCACTCACACCCGTTTCACACGATGTCCTTGTGCACATGCACGCCGATGCCTCTTCGTGATATTATCTCATGCTATGCTTACAATGAAAGCTGGGCATGCAAACATTCATAAATCAAGCTTTATACTCAAGCATCCCTAATATATATTTAAATCAATCAACATACAAACTAGATTTTTATTCTCAAACATAGAAAACAACATACCCAGTCGGCATGTCAGTTCATAACCAGCCTTAACACACAACCAGGATCATCATACTCAGATCCCACATAGCAGCAAGTACAATCAGTTCCAATCGCAGCGAAAACTATACGACCCAAACCTGGCCCCAACTATCGCTTCTATCAAAACTGCCTTTAAACCAGCCCATAACGTTAGGCACTTCATGGCCATTGAATGTAATTTTAGACTACATTGTCCAGAGAGAGAACTTTACCTCTTTGGAGCATAGGGCAACTTCACTCTTTGTTCAAGAATTTTCTTGTTGGGTAATTAGAAGCGCATCGGTACCGGGGTTCTCATATGTTTTCTTTTCTTCTTTTCTTTCTTTCTTTCTTTTCCTCTCTTCTCTCTCCTTTTTCTTCTATTCAATTGAACTGATTTGGTCTAGGTGTATAACACCTCATGCAATCTACTTGACACCTAGCATTTTCCATACCATGTGTCAGTTATGCCAACTTGTCCACCACTATCCTCTCATGCATAATTACCCCTTGACACTTGGCCTTCATATGCCAAGTGCCTCTATGTATTTTCGCCACATAGTGAGCACACCTTCATGCCATGTGTCACCATGTCGTTGCCTGCTTTGCCTCGAAATACACAGAAATCCCGAGACTGCTTTGGAATTGGAAACGCAATTCGACTATGTACCTAGATTTCGTGGAGACGAGCCCTAACGGTGTGGTTCGGGTGGTTGTCATCCGAGATCTAGAGAAATTTCTAGGCTTGCAAGCTGTATTGTAACGCTAGTCTATCATTTCATACTTTACTGGCTTTCAATTACTCAAGTGCTTATCTTTCCTAGACAACATGGAAGTCATGAAGCAAGTTCATGAAGGGGTTTGTGGAGCTCACCAATCGGGAGTAAAGATGTGTTGGTTAATTAGAAGACACGACTATTTTTAGCTGACCATTCTAAAAGATTGCATCACCTACTCTAAAGGTTGTCAACTGTAGCGACCCCCGAGCCCGACCCGACCCGGTTGGCTGATCCGAACCGAAAGCCCGAGGACGCCCGAAGCCATTAATCAAATCCCTTTAGTTATCGTTTTATTAAATTCTTTCATTTTCAGGCGCGTCGCGACCCGAAACCCGACTCGACCTGCCATGGATCCAAGCCGAGCCCGGCGATTCATTTTCACATTATCTTCTCAAAACATTTTGTTTGTGTTATTCCCATTTTAGACTTTTTAATTACGCTGAAGATTTCTCATATGTGTCAAATGATTTACAAATTAAAAGACCCATAAAATTTATATAATATCAAATACCATAAAATAGAAGTTCGTAGTTCAAATTGTTTTGGTAAAATATCAATGTTCGAAAAGAAATGGGGTGAATGCACATGACGGAGACATACTCCACAATTCTTCCTCTACGACTGAAGCCTCGATCTCGGGTCTTGCTTCTCTATCTTCACTTCTGCACCGCGCATTGATAAAACAATACATTTATTTTCTTGGCGCTTAGTGGTTCGCGCTCATTCCATTTCAGTTCAATATATATATCATGCATTTATCAACATAATGCCTTTAAACAATTGTTGTGTAATGTAAAAGATAATTATACAAATACACTTTTATATCATTTTTCGCTTTTCGGTTTGTGATTTCACATATAGCTATAGAGTCGACATTCACGCATGTGCATCTCGCTTGGTGAATCTCGTCCTCGTTTGTCATTCAATAGCAATGTAAATCACATTCAATATTACCATTTCACATACGGGTTATAGAAATCGTACATCTCGCTTACGTATCTCAAATGGTGAACCCGCCCCTGCTTATTAGTCTCGCAGGCAATGTGATTCCACATCTAAATTATTGGTTACCTTCCACATGACGACCAATGCAGAACCCATGTTGGTCATTACTACCTTCATGACGAATTCACTGCGAATCCCTGGCCATGTCGTATAATTCAATATTACATCAAATCAATTTACTTTTTGCGCAATAAATTCACTTATAAATCAAATACACACATACATGCAGATATTTGACAATCATTTCAAATACTAATGATTCAAATTCAAATACTAATGATTCAATTCGATATATGTATATATTTCACAAATAGAGAAACTTAACCGAGAAACAAATAGGAACAAGAACAAATATTTCGCAAAACATTTCAAATATCACTTTTCAAATCCATATGCACTGCGGATATAATTTCAAATTTATTTGGTATACCACCAAACGCTTGAAATGGAGATATAGAAGGTCAAGGAACAAACCAATTTTTCGATTCCTTTCTTTTCGATATCGATCCTAGGTCGTTGTCATCTAGAATTTCAAAAATACTTAGAATTTTATAATAATTTAAGCTGTGATATATCTGGGTATGAATTGAGCCAAACTTGGTTTTTCCGAAAATTGATAAATTGACAAATTGTGAAAATGTAATTTAAAGTGTGAGCATATGATTGATTATTATATGCTAAATTGAGAATTGATTGAACTCGGAATCCGACCCAGCTGAAAAGGAAAATGTGGAAAATTGTAAAATGGAGGGACCTATAATGTAGCCGATAGCTTAACTCGCAATATGAAATAAATGACAAAATGATAAGGAGTGTGAATTAAAAAGAATGCCAAAATGGAAATATCATGGCCAAACAAGGCCTTATATGGAATAAGCGATTTAAAGACAAAAAGGGAAATGAGAAATGATAGTTGGGGCGTAGCCAAACATGGCCTTACAATTTAAAAGAGATTTAAAGACCAAAACTATTCGTGAGCTCATTTTGAAGAGCAAACTCTGCTTTGAGAGTAAGGAGGAAAAGGAGGAGAAAAGCTAGGGTTTGCAAGGAGGATGGGCTTCGCTGGGTTTGCTTCCCACTCTGTTTCTAAGAGATCAAACAACATGGAAGAGGAGATATTTGAAGAGATAAAGGTAAGAAAAATAAAACCAACCCTCCTAACAGATGATTTTGATTTTACGAAAAGTTTCCTAACATGAGGGAAATGGATTTTTATTGAGTCTAAAACCACTTTTCTTGGAGTTGTTTTCTGGTAGATTCCATGGTGGATTTTTGAGATGTAATGAATTGAGAAGATTGGTGGGTGAAAAATAAGTGAAAACGTCAAGAATCGAACATTTCTGGGCAAAAACTCAGACAGGGTGCAGCCTGCAGTATAGGTATGCAAACAAACCTATACTAGTACAGTCACTATGTCAGGTGTATGATTAGTACCCAAAAGTGCTATTTTGAGTCCTATTTAAGATAGGTTTTGAGTGCTTTGGTGTACTAAATCATATAGAATTAAGCCACAGACATGTGCGTGTCCGTTTAGTACTACCGATTTTGTTTCGAGGTCGTTGGCGCTGAAAGAGTTTCAAACATCAGCCATCACTGCTTCGCTTCGTATTGCGCCGTTTATGCTCAGATGACTGACATTGCATCGAGCCGAGTTAAAGAAATGTCAAGTGGAAATCAAGAACATACAAACTTGATGCAGGAGTAATGTGAGGATTTTCGCTATGCAGTACAGCCAAAATTTCGGCAACCATAGCCGGCAAAATTTCGCAATCCCCCGCGAATTCGCCATGCACGCTCATTATGATAGCGGAATTTTCGCCATCATAGCAAAATCTCATCATAGCTTAAACATATCGTGTGTGCATAGCTTAAAAATTTCAAACTCACTATGTTCCCATTTTCACATGATAGCAAATCACACTCAGCATGTTTCTAAACTTATTGCCCTCCTTCATTTCTTTGATCTAAATCCACCCCGCTTTGTATAATTCCCATTGTCCTCTCAACGAATCATATATTTCTTCTTGGGGTATTTTTGGTATTTCATCTCGTATGACTATATAAGCCTTATAATCTTTTTAACCCTAACTTTGGCCATTCACCGAATACATACTATGCACTTTTCAGCAGCTTTTAGGTTGCGCTTTCTCTTCTCTCTTTCTTTCTTCATTTTCTGGGCTTTTCCAAACACACCTCCCTTGAGGACAACTCAAGGGATGTTTAGGCTAAGCCCTCAAACCTGCAAGAGGAGGCAAGGGTTGGTTAATGGGTCCCAGTGTTCCTCCTCGCTTTAAATGAAACAGATCGTATTTAAGTGTTCCAAACTTTCCACACTAGGTTTAATGCTATTTAATGTGTTTCTTTGGCCAATACACACTTGTCATGTTTTAGGGTTCAAGCAGATTCTTAATGGTAGATACTAATCGACATTCTTTAGATGCCACGACGAGCCACCGAAATTAGGGTTAAAATGATGTATTTTTCAAATCACGGAACATTAAATGCTTAGTAAGTGTTTCACTCAAATAGGAGTGTTTTTAAGGGTTATTTTCATAGCTAAACAAAGATTTAGTTTTGGCTATGACTATATGTCATTTGACCTAATGCGAGGAAATAACCCGAGGACACTAATGCAACTTTCATTTTATCAAGCCAGCACCGAAGCCTTCAAGGTCTCCTATCACACCTCACTTCAAGTCGTTTCAAATAGTTTGACAAATAACACCTCACTTTTGAATAACACAAATCCAAAAATCCAAATGAAAGCCTCACCATTTTGAATCATGATACGACCCATTTGTGGGATGAAACCCATCCTCGTGTTCGACTTAGACCGCCATATCGCAAGAGCTCACCACGGCAAATAGGAGGAAAATAGGAAACAAATTTTTGTTGATTCCGGATCACCCTACCGCGGGCACCGAATCGCTGTACCGGGTACAGGCATGCGTGAGCAACCTGTACCGTACAAATAAGGGTGTACCCAGATGTTGTTTCAGTTACTCCATTTTTGCATGTTTTCGCTGTTAAGTCCCGATTCATATACCGATGTCTAGTGGACCCTAAGAAATGATTAGGTGGGGCTCCACTCAAGGTTAGAGCTTGGTGAAAAATATACCATACCTCGCGCCGAGGCGAGCGGCTCGGCCTTCTGGGCACTTAGTGTCTTAACCCAAGACTTTTAACAAAATAAATTTGTAATCTACTAAAATTGTTTAACAATTGTTTATCCACTAAGGGTGGCGGAATGTTATCGGGATTAGGACGGTGATGATCGCCAACCTATGACCGAGATCGCTATAAGGAAGTCAGATTCATGTAAATTTTCAGCTTGTTCTTCTCGACTTATTCTTACTTCAAGTATTTTGGTAGATTAACAAGTAATCATGAAATATGAGTATGAATGAGTATATGAATTAAGTACATAGATTGAGTATATCTTTGAAAGATAATACGAAAGTGAATATGGAATTGAATGTGATAATTGAAAACCGAATGAAAAGTGAATGATGATAAGGACAGGATTCATCAAACGGAATATGTCGGAATTGTGAACTGAATGATATACCGAATGAATCGCTTGACGGGATGCACCAATCGCATCCACGGCGCACTCAATTTCGTCCAATGTCCCACTCGCGGATGTACCTAATCGCATCCTGGGCGATGGCGTATGGCATCGAAGAAATGTCCCACTTGGCTGATCTACCAATCGGATTCGCCATGCGATGGCATATGGCATTTAATTGATACCACATGTCGGGGTGCACCAAAAGACATCATTCATGATGGGAGACCGAATCGTTATGCGCGATACCACATGTCGTGCGCAATCGTGCATCCGCTATGATGGGAGACCGACCAGTTAGATGTGAAAGCCACATCACCAATGATAATAAGGGCGATTTATTAAACTAAACTGGCTTAAATGCGAATTGAATAGTCAAAGTGATATAAATCCAACATTGACGTGCGTAAATGAGATTTTATGAATATGCTTAAATCTCATGAATTGAATGTGAATACGAATCGTTGTATTGAAAATGCATGATATGATATGGTAAATGATTTGTATATTGAAAGCATGGAAATAATAGCATGAGTATATGTTGATATATTAGACATGGTTTAATGATAAATGCATGCCAAGTTAAATTGAATATTGAATAGAATCAGATAGAACCACTAAGCATGAAAATGCTTAGCGTGTAGTTTTATCTATGCAAGCAGCATTTATGCTGTAAAGAGTAAAGAAGTGCCAAGATCACAAGTAGCCAGAGTCATATAGAGAGAGTACGGCGTATAAGTGTATACTCCGTAATTTTGCATATCATCTTTTGAACAAGTGGTGTTTTGTAAGAAAAAGGGTTAAACCCTGAAACTTGATTTTTGTATATCATTTTGAAAAGGGCATAGAATGCCTTTCCTTGTAAATGAATTTCGTTAATGTCTATGGGCCTACCGAATTGCTTTGAATTTGTAAATGATTATGGCTTGCCTAAACCGAAACCGCTTCTCAACTAAACAAATTAATAAAATGTTTTGAGCCAAGATAAATGAAAACATCGAGTAAACCGGCCCGGTCTGGATCCACCATTTCTCGGGCCTGGGTAGTGGAATTCTGCCATACATAACTTTTGAAAAAGAAAATTTAATAACACGGAAAATAAAAAGAAATAAAACTGAGCGTCCCTGGGGTTTCGGTTCGGACTCGCCAATCGGGTCGGGCCGGGCCTGGGATGGGTCATACGCCTTCACCCACACCCCAATAAATACAAATTCTTCACTCTTAATGGTTGGGCTAAATAATCATACTAAACGACATCGCGAGGCTGCTTTAAGTTCCCAGACGCTTTCTTCACTTATTCTTATTCTTATTTGAACCCCCATTATTCATTTCTTAGGGTCCCTAAACATCGGTACACGAATACGGGACTTAACGACGCGAAAATATGCAAAACTGGGGCTGTTGGAACAACCCGCACGCACACTAATTGCATCATACAAGTTACCCATCGCACAACCTCGTGACGGCAGACACCTTTGACCGTAATCTGGCATCGGGTCACCCACTACATCCTCGTACCGGTACAAATCTAACCTCGTACCGATACACCCTAATGGCTTCGCCCAAAATGTTCTATTTTTGGCATTTTCATTCATTTTTCATCTACCAATCTTCTCCAATTCATCCCATATCAAAATCCCACCATTGAATCTACCCAAAACAACTCCAAAAGTGGTTTAGACTCAATAAAAATCCATTTTTCTCATGTTAGGGCTTTTTCCCCAAAATCAAAATCATAAATGAGGAAGCTGTGGTTTGATTTTTCTTACCTTTATCTCTTCAAATATCCTCTTCCATGTTGTTTGATCTCTCTTAGGAGCAAGAATTGGGAAGCATGCTCACTCAAAGCTTGATCTCTTGCCAAACCCTACTTTCCCTTTTCTCCTTCCTTCTCCCCTCAAAAAAACGGGATTTGCTCTTCAATGAGCCCAAGACCACATTTTGGTCTTTAAATTTCTTTTAAGTGCGCTGCTCGTCTGCCTACACCTTTTTCTCATTTCTCATTTTTCCTTTTTGCTCTTAAATCACTTATTCCCTATATAGTCTTTGTTTGGCCACCCAATAAATCTAATCTTCCATTTTGATATCCTAACTTTAATCACATTCTTATCATTTGTCATTTATTTCATATTAGTATTTAAGCTTAATATTCGAATTTTTTCTTAGGTCCTCATTTTACAAATTTCCACATTTTCCCTTTTTCACTTGGGTCTAGTTCTAGGTTCAATCAATTTCTCAATTTAGCATATAATAATCAATCATATGCTCACACTTTAAATTTACATTTCACAATTTTTCAATTTATCAATTTCTCCCTTAAAACTCCAAGTTTTGGCTCAATTCATACCCAGAATATATACAAAATTATTAAAAATTTAGGTATTTTTAAGGCACTCAAACAATTTCAATATGGAAGTATAATGGAGGGATCCCCGTTATCGAATTGTATTCAATTGTAAAGCCATGGCTCAGGAGGCCAAATGTTAGACTTTACTGGGAAAATTTATCTAGCGTCATCAAAAGGGCATATCTTCATTCTAGTGGCTACAAATTACTTAACTAAGTAGGTGGAGGCAGTACCATTAAAGAAATAATAGAAGGATGTGATTCAGTTCATCAAGGAGCAGATTATTCATAGGTTTGAATTCCCTACCATGCCATTGCTCATGGACAATGTTCATCGAGATGAGATGAACTGATTTTGTTACTTGATTATGGGATACAACTCATTAGATCAAATCCTTTCAATGCTTAAGCCAATGGAAAAGCATAAGCATCCAATAAAGTGTAGATAGAGATCCTGGAGAAAATGTTGGAAGAAAATCTTAGAAACTGTCATAAGATTTTATCAGAGATATCAGGCCTAAGGCACTCTGGTAAGAGGTTTCATGGGTAAGTCATTTTTCTTTCTAACTTATGGATAAGAGTAATACTCCCAATTGAAGTAGTGGTGCTTTCTCTTAGAGTTTTTTTTTGGCAAAAATGGCACAACTCCTCGGGGGTGTGGTGACACCATGATGATGGAACTGAATTTGGGATGATGGGTGAATGCAAGCTTTCAACCATATGTTAGTTCCAGAAAAATAAAATGGTTCAGCTTCTAGCAAAACAGTGAAGGAGAAACTTTGAAGTAGGGTCTTGTTTGGAAGATTATACTAATCGATTCCAAAAGATGATTGGGAAAATGGTCTGATTAATTGGGAGGGACCTTCAATGTGTCAATCTTGCCTAGAAAATGCCTATTGGTGTAGCATAAGGAGAGCCACGCGAGAGGTTCTGTATTGAAATACCTTAAGAAGTATTTCCACACACCTTGTCAAATTGTAGAAACTTCCCAAAATAATTAGGCCAATCCTACGGCCTTTAATGGGATAATGTCGGGGAAATTGGTATATTCTATGTTTTGAGTTAAGAAGTAGTCTTTTTAGCCATCGTTTTCTCAAGCATTCAGTTTTCTCCAGCATAATACCTGCTTAATATATCAAGAAGTAGGCTTTTTAGCAACTGTTTTCTTAAATAATCAAATTTCTCAAGCATGAACATTTTGCTTTATATATTGATGAAGCTTTTTATCCCACTATTTTATCAAGTATTCAAATTTTCTGTCAATGTTGTCTTAAAATAAATAAAGTAGGTCTCTTAGGACCCTTTAATTCAATAAAGAGAAGTACATCCACTATTCCACAACATGATACAAATCCAAAGAGTGAGCTGGTGCTACCTTGGTCCCTGTGCAATGTCATGGCTAGAGTGTCTTGCATGTGCCCGGTGTTTGAAGTGATTCTCTACAAACAATTATTCCACAACATCAACACATCAAAGGTAGGCGTAGTGCCATAGCCCGAATACTGTATCTGATGTCATGAGTGTAAGTCTGCTGTACAATGTTCAATGACTTTCAACAACAATTCAATCTCATATGTGGAATCAATAAATATATCAAGAACACACCCCATATTTCCTCCTTTCACCAAGCAAAAATGGTAGGCCAGTGGCCAACTAGCAAGGGTTGGAAAGGGATTAAATTAACCTCAGGACAATCATTTTTCATCATAGGCTATGGAGTACAAAAGCACAAGAGGATATAGTACAAAGAATGCATAGAAAAGAAGCTTTACAACTGAAAATGCCAAACAAATGGCTACAAAGTTCCCATGTCAAAGTACTACTACAGGCTGTGATTGTTCATAAGAGTCAATGAATAGTCATATCATGGAGAAATCAAAAATTTCCCAATAGCTAAGGCAATGTCGGCGAGGAGCATCTTTTTGCTCGGTTTGGAAACTAATCATGTTACCTCTTCACTTAGGGAGCTAAGGGTGGCTATGGACTTAGCCTTTTGTTGGTAATAAAGCATCTGAGCCTTTATGAAGCCACCTTATCTACAAAGAGGTTAGCTTAGCCTTCTCCATCTCTAGTTCTTTAGTCAACACTCTGACATGCTCTTTATGAGCATCATACTCAATCTCTTGCTCACTCAATCTTTGAGTTGCTTATTTCTTGGCAAGTAGAGAATGATCAAATTCCATCATTTTCTCCTTTAATGCATCCAATTTGGAGTTATATTTTACAACACAATCCATAAAGGAGAAAATAGAAGAAGATCGAGCTACAGGCGTCGGAAGATAAATGCACCTTGGCCTCGGGCCTTTGAAGTTGATTCAACACTTTGTCAAGGATTGCATAAAAGCATCATTCTGATTGAGGGAATAAGGAAAGCAAGTCGAGCTAAACATAAGACTCATAGTAGAATGACCCGTTAACCACATTTGAGTCATTAGGGCACACGAGATTTAAGAGGCGACGGTGGTTTGGTGAAGAAGACAAGTCCAAAGGAAATGTTTATCTGCCTCTGCTTGAAAGTTTAACACCAAGAAGCCTGTAAAATGGAAGTATAAAAAGATACAGGAAGATGAAGTATGTTAAAGAAGGAGAGTAGAAGAACAAACCGATGAGAAACGAGGAGGCGAGGAGTAGGTTCATATTGGCCTTCTGACGTGCATCTCATCAAAAGAGTCTTACAATCGGCTTGGAGCTAGGTGTAGTGCTAATACCTTAAGAGTCTTTCTTACTTAAAGCCTCTTCTTCAAAGGAGACCCTTGATCACTGCTCTTGAAGAATTTCCCATTTCATAACCTCGATAAGATTAAATTATAGCATTGGAGTCTGAGGCGTGAGCCATCTGGCCTTGACAAACGCCCGAAGGTGGAAAGAAATCTTCCTGGTCTCAAGGAGTTTAGGCTTCAAGTAGATTGACAGTAGAGGCTATGTTGTTTCTCCTTTACTTACCTTAGAAGTTTCTAGTAGGAATTAGGTTGGAGGGAGAAGCCAATCCTATAGGTAAAAGTAAAGATCACATAAAGCTTGAAAGAAAGCTATGAAGGAAAGTGTAGAAAACAATTCTTTTACCTGAAGAAGGCAAGCAAGAACCAAGAAACTCATCAAATCTAGTAGTCTACCAAGAGGAGAAAGATTGTGCTTAAAACAAGGAAGTGATCCCAATGGGATAAGAGGGAGCTTGATATAACAACCAGTCTACTACCTGAACTTAAAATTTGGAAGTGGTAGAGAAACGACAAAGGTAAAACTAGAATAAACTGTCGAAAACCAAAGTAGTGGGCCCATAGACAAGGAAGTTATGGCTATAGACTAGCTAAAGATGCAGACAACGATGTGGAAAAGGCAAAGCGACCTCTAGATAGAAACACTCTACAAGTGGTACTGGTAAAGGCTATGGAATAGTCATGCAGATATGGTTGATGAGAAACCAAAGTCTGATTCCAAGATAAAATAGATACAAAATAAAGTTTCAGAACAAGTGCAATAATGCCTATCCTACCAAGCCTAAGAAGGACAGGCGATCATTAGAAGGCATGGGGCGTAGACGATACTACATTATGTGATGCTTGAAGGAGGTGGGGTCTTGGTCTGAAAGCTCTAGGAAGTATGCAAACAACCACATCTATACAAACCATAAGGCACCACCAACTCAATGGCAAGGCTCATTGGATACACATTTACTCATGGCTTGATAAACTAAGGCCTATATTAAAGTACCTAATGCATATGACTGACCTAGAGCAAGTGTCTTCGCTAAGGGTAAATACTCCATGGATGGTTTTCCAAGGGTCTTGAAAAATACATGTATGCACAAAAGAACCCACAGGAACTCAACATGCTCAACAATAGATGGAATCCTAATAACATGATGCCATTTCTGGATGGTGGAAGAGTCTGAAGTCTGTGTGGTGGAGGAAACCTCAATAGCTAGGAGGGATGAATCCTGAACATTGAGTAGACATAGAGCAATAACACCTTGGATAGGTAAACCCGTGAGAATGGTAACATCTCTCAAGTTAGGGAAACAAGACCAGAAGGGAGCGGGAAAGAGTTAATACTCTTGGACCAAAATTTCAATACCACACTCATCAATTCCACATAAAGGGAGGTGTTTACAATGGTAAGATCAATAGACTGCTCAGTCGAAGATGCCCTGTGGCTCTAAAATACAGGACAACCTAACAACCCATGTTGCATTCATGCAAAACCCTTGGCCATGACTTGGATGGGTTCACCATAGGCCGTAGTTTTCCCAAGTAATTCCATTGTTGGAGTCTAATGTAAAGGAAGAAAGGGAGGCAGAAAGGTAGACACTTCCTCGATGATCGTAATATCTGACCAAGCAAAGGAGGAAGAGAAATGGTATTACAAAGAAAAATTTATGTCAAAGACTGTATAGGTCAAGGAAAGATGAGCATAAGCGAAGGATTGGATTACCTTGATGAAGATGGGACTGAGTTAAAAGCCATGGGACCAACACAAGAAACTCTTGGGGAAAATGAATCCAAGGAAAATTTATAGCTATACTATATGACAAAATTTTGAATCTCGAGATTAAGCAGAAAACATTGAAGAATATTAGGACAGGAAAGAATCTATATGACAGGGAGCTTAGAAGTTACCTTTGAAATGGATTTTAATAGATGAATCGTAGAATTCTTTAGTAATATACAAGCTATAGTTTGCCAAGAAGAAAAGGAAATTTCAGGATTCAGTCGAGATGAAAGGTCACTCATTGTTTAAAAATTTAAATCTACATAAGAAAAAATTTGAAATAATTGAATGACATCAAAATAATTTTTTGGAGTGCATTCAAGATTATTTTCTGACTCTACACTTAAGAAAAATTTTGAAATAGATCAATGACATCAAAAGAATTTTCTTGAGAGTGCATTCAAGATTATTTTCAAAATCTGCACTTAAGAAAAATTTTGAAATAATTAGACATCATTTTTTTTTTTGATGGTGAAACTCAAGATTATTTTGAAATCTCCATAGAAAGTTTGAAATAGCCGAACAACATTAAAAGATTTTTTTTGAGAGTGCATTCAAGATTAATTTTAGAAAACTCTACACTTAGGAAAAGTTTTGAAAGGGCTAAATGACATTAAAATAATTTTTTCGAGAGTGAATTCTAGATTATTTTCCAAATCAGCACTTAAGAAAAATTTCAAAATAGCCAAACGACATCAAAATAATTTTTTAGAGTGCATTCAAGATTATTTTCAAACTTTGCATTCGAGAGTGCATCGAAGATTATTTTTCAAAAAATCTGCACGTTGGAAAAGGTTCGAATTGGCCAAATGACATCAAAGGATTTTTTTTTTTTTTAGAATTTTCATCAAAGAAGTTTTCAAAAATTTTATCTAATGGTCGAAGTCAGACAAAGTTTCTTTTTTTTCGAGAAATCGCATAAAAAGATAAGGCTTGCATATTTCAAATGTGGTAGCAAAGAAAGAGGCCTAATAGCACTAAAGAAAGTTTCGATTGAACAGATCAAGGAAAGTTTGTAAATTTCACCCAAAATATTCGCTCACAGTTGAAATTCAGAATCAAGAGCCAAATTGTCAAAAATCATGAGGCGAGATCTTTGTCAACCCGAGTACATACCATCAACAACATATGGAAGAATAGTAGCATCGTCGTCGATGTGAGAAGAGAACCAAATGCACCAAGGAGAAGAGACACGATGAAGAAATGCAACACCATCACCAATGATGCGAAGAGAAGAGTCATCACTGACGACGCCGCAAGGAAGACTCGAAAGCGTGCCACCAACGCCGGCAATAAGCATGAGCACGAGCGACGCAAGGATGGCACTAACGACGCGTAAAACAACGTGCCTTCTGGGCGAGCAGGAGATGTGTCATCTGCGATACCTACAACGACTTGGCTGGCGTGATCGAGAATGAAGAAGAGCAAGGAGAAAGGGTAAAAATGTTTCCCTTTTCCCAACCAAAAGGAGTTGTTTTAGAAAGTGAAAAAAAATATTTTTTTCATGGAAATAAAGACAAATATGGTAACTGGGTGCCTTCGGAGAAGCATGAGGGACGCCCTCAGGTCGCACAGACTTTTTTGGGTAGAGGCAGTGGGATGGCTAAGTGTGGAGGTTTGAAAACCTGGTTGCAACAGGAATTTTCCTTTGGGAATCAACATTTGTCTTCTCATTCGATCCAACTTGTTTCATTCTTCTTGTTGAACTCCAAATCATAGGCCGAGAATTGGACTTTGGGTCTCATGTTGGAGATAGGCCCAAGAAAAATATTTTGTCTTTTTATATATACAATGCGGTCTTCCTGCGGTAATATATGCGGGGGGCAATTGTTTGCACCCAAATTAAATTTTGCTTGATCCACAAAGTGTATAGAGGCCTGCACAAATGATATGGACCTAAATCCATTTGATTAAGCCCATATAAAAGTCCAGGGGTATTTCTAAAAAAAATTTAAAATTTTTTCTGAAGTCAAATGAGACTTTTTCTCAAATATCAAAAGTGGAAAAGAATGTGGGTAGTTACTTGAGGTAGTAGAGAAAACTTGAGGAGCAAGTCTCCCTAATGGAAGAAGTGGGCAGTGGCTTGAGGAAGTATGGAGAGTGGAAAAAATATAAGACTTGAACGGTTGTCCAACAATGCCTATAAAAGAAGGAGAGGTCTCACGGAAAAAGGGACGAATCAACTACCAATCAATGAACCAACAACCAATCAATCAATCAACTAAACAAGCACCAATGACAATCTACTTCATCATTTCTTAGTTTTTCTTAGCTTTCCTTAGCTTTCATCAATTCCATCATTCTATTTTCAAGCTCTAGTAAAGTTTCTATCAATTCTTCAAGACATTTCAGCATAACCTATTTTTAAGTTCTAGTCAAGTTTCTTTCAATTCCTTAGCATTGTTCGTTCCATTCATTCCTAGTGCAGTTTAATATTTCCTTCTTTTATTCCTTCAAGCTTTACATTTTTACAACATTATCTACTTAGATTTTAGGGAATTGTCAAGGGAACCATGGAACTCGCTTTGTCTTATTAAAAAGCTTGATTTCTCGGCATAGCCTTAGTTTGGAAACACATTAATTTCTCACAACTGCACGCCTTTATTTTGTATGTTATAGTGAAAATCACAAAATCACCACAACACTAAGATTTGGTTTGGATGTAATTTTTATTTTTTTATTATTAAAAATATAAAATGATGACGACTTCTACGTAAATGTAAAAATAATTATTTTGAATAAGAAAAGATTTTATTACCGCTAACATTTCACCGTTCTCATTCCTAATGATCCATCTAAACCCAATCTATCGAGTATTGAGGAAGATAATTTGAGCAGGCCCTCTAGATGAAGTTTTGAACCTTAGGTGGGATGTCGAGGGACCATATTTTCCCTCATTTTATTGGTTTGTGAGAAGACGGCAGCTTTGCTTTGCTATAAGAACTATGTTCATGTTATGTAGTTTTCGAAAACCCAAACCTCCTTTATCCTAGTCGATGATGTTTTCTCCTCATGTTGACTGAAATGGATTTGTTTTTTTTCTAGGCGATTATGTCCCCACCAGAAAGTGTTCATCATTATCTCAAGTTCATTGCATAAAGAGGTTGGAATAAGCAAGACTCTAATCATGTATGAGGGAATTGCTTAAATGACTGTTTTGAGGAGTATTTATGTTAAAGGGTTGATGGTTTTTAAAAGAACCTTGTTCCACATAGAAAAGAATAAAAAACTTTGGCGGGTTTATACTAAACATTCCTTTGAGTAGCTCAGATAAGGCCTGAGAAGACGGGAGGCCTCGCGTATACAAGAAATGGGCCAAAGCTCCGACGAAGTGAAAATCAATGACTCCCCCCCGTCCCCCTCCGGACGTGGATATCATGAGATAAAATTAGTGTTGCTTTTTATTTTGCGTAAAGATGAAAATGTGGCTTTTGGGTCGTTAAACTCAAATAGTTCATTTAAAAATTTTCAGCAAATTCCAATAGCCATCAACAACTATATTTTGATTTAATACCAGCCTTAAATCCTAACAGTCATATTTTGATTTAATTCTAGCCTTAATTTCTAACAGCTATTTTTTGAAATTCAAACCATCATTTATGGTTTTTTTTTCTTATAAATTCAGTCATGCTGATTATGAAGAACATAAAAAATCATCCTCTCCATCTCTTAGATGTTCTTGATCCAGAGACACACTCTAGCGAGATGTCTAATCATGGGGAATAAATTATATGATGCTTGTTTTTGAAACACACCTCAACTATACTTCTATTTTCCTATATAAGCCGTAACTCTAGATTCCAGGATCCCAAACAGCTACCATCACTCTATCGCTCTAGTTTTCGACATCCTCAAAATAGCCTCGGTTACAACAATCTTATGAATTTTACGCCATGGAAAAGGATTCCTCAGCCCCTGGTACAGTCCCTACTACCGTCGATCCCCATGTCATGATCCGCCTGTCACGGTCTGCTTATCACGATCCCTACTACCCACTGTGCCCTAGTTACGTTCCCTCCTACCATCACTGCTAGTGTCCTTATTACTACCTCTTCTCTAGCTATTCCGATCCTCCCTACCTACGCTAAGCCCTTCCTTGACATCTCCGGAATTAAGGTTTTTGCAGGCCAAAATATTAAATGATTGCAGGAGCTTATATATTCCACCTTAGATATGCATGGAGTGGCATGGTTGCTGTCCGATGCAAACACAAGTTTTAACACTGAGGCTTGGTCACACGCAAACAAGGTTTGTTGTCATACAATTTTAACTACATTGTCTAACGAACTATTTGATGTCTACTATGCCTATAAGGAAGCAAAGGTAATATCGGAGTCGATGGTCACTAATTACATTGCTGAAGATGTGGGCAAGCAAAAGTTTGTGGTAGGAAACTACTACAATTGGGAGGTGGTAGATAACAAGGATATCAAGCTCCATAAATGAGTACCACAAATTGCCGGAGGAATTAAGGGTCAAAAAAGATGTAACTCGCCTACCAATTTTGGCCAAATGACTATCGATTGAGAAACTACTTGCTCCTGTGGATCGACTACAAGCAACAATGTTCAGATAAGGTAAGAAATTGTCCCGACTGATTTTGTAAATTTCACCCCACACCAAATAATACAAGTTGTAACACGTCACCAAGTCGACTAAGTTCACCAGATTTGACTAGGTTCGACCACCACTCTAGTATGTGGACCAAAGTCGACTTTCTCAAGGATGAATAATTTCTAGTCGACTAAGACTCCACTTCAGAGTCTCCATCGATGTACGAGTTCATGTAATACCAACCAAAATCCGACTTACGGATAAAAAGTTATGACCCCGGTAAGTTCAAACGACAGTGTTTTAGCAGTGTCCAAGCTGTCTTCAGTGTTTTACCTGAAAGCGACCTTAAGCCCTATATATACATAGCTTTGCGTGCCAAAGGAAACCCTAGCCCCAAACACTCACTTTGAGCTCCAAAAACCCTAGAAAAACTCCCCAAACCCGTGAGCACCAAAATCGCTCTGCTTTCACTCCACGGCAGTCGCTCAAGTTTCAATCAGCATGAGGCTCGATTCCCACACAATCATTGTACACGCCACGGACAGGTCGAGGAGGACGCCGTGCAAGATGATCACGCCGGCGGAAATTCACTCTGGCCACCGCCGCCGGGACGCGCTACCGGACGGTCGGGCGGCTGCATACGCGGCGCGCCATCGTGGGTCACCGGCCTTTTCTTGATTTTTTGGCCATTTCAGGCCATTTCAGGCCGACCCATAGCTCTTTTCCACCATTTCGGGACCCTCCCGAACCTATTTCTCGTGTTCCCTTTGCAGATTCCTCACCGCTTGAGTTACAACGAAACAAAGTCGGGCCGACCTGGCCGGATTGAGTTTTCCGCCACCACAAAGAATTTTGGACCAAGGTAATGGTACTGATGAGTTCCTGGTCTGGCTTTCCATTGATATGTGGTTTGTAAAATTTTGGACGCCGCTTGTTTAAAGGCTCTCTTTAGGTTGTTTCGCACACAGAGAAGTTTAACGACCGAAATAGAGTACCAATTGGCCAAATTTGGTAAAACTGGAGTCGGGATTAGTGAAATCGATGTTTTGTGAATTATCGATCGATTCAATTTCGAGAAATTAGCTCCCGGGTGAAAAGCCCCAATTTTGGGTACCGGGCCTATAGGGCATACTGTGTAATTAGACCTGTCGGAGTCCAATTGGGATGGTTTCATAGTTCTAAAAGTTATTCTAAGGCCTTCGGGGCATCCCAATGTCGTTGGTTCAATTATTGGAGCCTAAGTTGTATTTTATTTATATTACAGGCATTCACGCCGAGCCGGAGACGATCTCATATAAGGACAAGACTGAAGGCTCGCGTGAATTGCGGAGTGGTTTATATGTTTTTAAATGATTTGGGGGTATTATGTTGATATATCTATTGTGATTAAATATTTTACATATATACCGCTGACCTAAAATGGTCAGGTCAGATACAAATGTGTGATTATCGGTCTCATATAAAACAAGTTAGTCATTTCATGAATTTTTGTCAAACCTTTAACCGCTTGGAAGTTTTACCGAGTTCCCGGATGAGTCCGGGTGGTATTTTTAAATATGTTGGGTACGTGTGGATCGAGGTTTTAAACCACTTTGAAAAACTCATTGTTTTAAGAAAGAGATTTTGAGATTCATGAAATGATTATAACACAAGACGCTGAAAAGTACTGTGAGTAAGGAAACGATTATATATATTAATTCCACTAAGAGGAGGCTCAAGCCACTCGACAGTGGTTTGCCACGATGTCGTGAGGTCGAGTTTACCCGACGATTTAGTTTATTAGTTTCCACGGCCGCGAGGCTCCGCTTACCGGGACAGTGGTTCGCCACGATGTCGTGAGGTCATTCCATCCAACAAAGTTATATATTAATTCCACAGCCACGAGGCTCGCTTATGTGACAGTGGTTTGCCACGATCGTGAGGCTCCAAGCCACCCGACGCTTATGATGGGTATATGGTACGGCACATTGTCAGGTCTCTCGATCAAAGTATAAGCATTTCAATATTTATGGTTATGGTATTTTCATGGTTATTTTTACGACATAATGGTTACATATATTTATGCTCAATTATATGTCAGTGGAACAGATTCAAGCTCTTTGCTGCTCCCAAAATGATGCTCTGCTTAAATTTTGAGCATGACTTTCATATCGGCTGGCTGGGTAAAGTTAGGTTTTCAGGAAATGTTTGCTAAATCTGGGAACATTACAAAAAGAGTGGACGTGGAGGTCTCGAGAAGAGAAGAAATTTCGAAAATAAAAACATTATTTTCCATATAAATTATGCCACTCACCGAGATTTATTTCCTCACGCTTATTGTTTTAATATCCGTTCCTCTAGGTTCGGGCAAAGCTTCGTAGTGGCCCACCTCGCGCCGCATTCAACATCGCCTTTCCGCGACATTTTCGCATTCTTTACCCCATCCATCCGTCAGCTATTGGACCTATTTATTTTCATTTTGTAACCCTAAATTCGCAAATACTCTGGGAATGCTCGATATTAAGATTAACTCATACGGGTCCTTATTATGTATGATGTGGTTAGCGACTCACATTCGATGACTACGTGGGATCGTTTCATATAATCGAGGTATCGTGGTAACGCATGTGTTTATTTCTTTCTTAGGTGGGGTTCCATTTGCATTCTCATGGTTTGTACAAAGGACTTCACTAGGCTAGACCACCCGAGGAATCTTAGGAGGGTTTCCTGCCTGGGTCCGCACTGCATCGAGCTCTGTAGTTTCTAAATTCTCGGGCTGCATATCACAGGCGACCATCCAAGGTTTTGTATACCTTCCTAACCTTATCATCGGACTGATTCTCGCTCTTGATTCTCGGGAACGCTTCTCCTTCCGTATCGGCGCCCAGAGGTGGACGAGGTCCCAAAGCAGCTTCTGCGTGGAAAGTCTGTGTGCACCTAACTATGAGGAGAAAATCTTATCGAGCGCCCGTTCGACCACCGGAGAGGAGTGAGTTCACCGGGTAAGACCGTCGATCAAGCTCGGACTCGGGAGCAGGCCAAGTTATGATTTACGCGCCACGACCCCATGATGGCCCCATCCCGGCTGGGATGACACAGAAGATTCTCAAGTAGGGACATGCAAAGTGGTCCTGATGAGGACAGAGTCAGGATAGCTGGGTTCCTGCTCGGGGGTAATGCAAGGAAGTGGTGGGCATATGAGAGGACTAGGAAACGTCACACCTGGGCACAGTTCAAGGTCAGCTTCACACCGAAAGCCATTTCGCTCTGAGACTCAAGAGGTCGAGCTCGAGACACTCACTCAGGTAGTATGACGCTTTTCGAGTACGAGCGCAAAGCGTTCAAAGAGTTATCGATTTCGCTCAAAATTGCTATGATGAAGTCATCAAGAAGAGGAGGTTTCGACCCGTCGGGTCGAGAGATTATGATAGCTTTCAGCCTCTCGTGGTCCGATCATCCCACACGCCGATGAGACGCCGCACTAGAGGTAGAGAGACAAACCCTGATACGCCAGACTAAGCGTCGATCATACGATGGACTGTATTCGGGAGCCCAAATGTGGATCATCTAAGAGGGGTAGTTTCAGCCTGATCTCGCGACGAGGATCCAAATGGGACAGACGTGAGGTCGACGGTAGCGTGTTCCAGAGGTGGACACACACATGGTTCTCGATTCCAATCGCAGCAAAGGGCGTGCAGCCATTTTCGTGAGATCTATAGTCGGGCAAGCATCGCTCGACTTGCGGCATTCGCGGCAAGGTTCATGGTGGACCATGCCAATGGATAATGTATGCTCAGCCAGCGATGATAAAGACATTTCAAAGAGGCACGCCTCATCGAGAACCCGCCACTAGGTCTCGAGATCGGGCTTACTTCCGCCCAAACAGGTTTCTCAGGCATGTAAGACCGAATACACAGCAGGCGCACCCCTGGGTGGTTCCTTTAGCACTGACAACAGGCTGCACTGGGCCGCCAGGCGCAGTGTGAGTGACACCACCTTCTGTGAGGTAAGCGTAGTTTATGCTATGACCAAAGGCAATGTGCCACCCCCGACGCTGCGGATGTACATTATCTATTTTGGTGACAATGCACGTACTCATCAATTCGTAAGCCACACACTATTTTATTTCATGTAAGTATGTCGCGACGAGCCCGGGATGACTCAGCCTCTGGGATTTGGCTCGAGATCACCACGCCTACGAGAGTCTCTACGGCTCAGTCGTATGCTTAATGGCAGCTTGTTTCCTATCGAGGACCAAGTTATGGAAGCAGATCGATATTACTGTATCTCGCGGGTCGATGTGATTCTCGGGATGGATCGATCGCTTTCAAACTATGCTTCAACCAGGTTGTTTCCGCAAGGAGGTGATATTTAGACGACCCTGACTACCGTATAGTCTTCATGGAGAGCGAGGCGAGCGCCTTCGTGTGTGACCCCCATCGGCCGCTAGACGTGGAACTTCAAAAAAGGTTGTAACGTATCTAGCCCATGTAATGACACCGCGCATGAGTGAGATCGAGGTCAGACCAAGAAGGAGGGACTTCCTGGATGTGCTCCTGACGATCTTCCAGGTTCGCCTCCAGGACGAGAAATAGATTTTCCCATTGATTTAGTCCCTGGTACAATTCTCATTCCGTTACCACCTTATAGGATGACACCAGCTAGGTTGAAAGAATTAAAGACTCAGCTACAAGAGCTGTGGGTAGAGGAATTATTAGGCCCAGTATTTCACCTTGGGAAGCGTCGGTGTTATTGGTAAAGAAGAAGGATGGTACTTGGAGGTCAAGATCGGTGCAATTTCGCTCTTTCTCGAAGTGGGCGTGCACGTTGGGGAAGCGAGTGGGGAAGCTAAGTCCCCGCACATCGGGATCCTTTCGAGATCGGCTGAGAGGACAGTCCAAAGGGCTTACAGATTAGACTCGCGAGGAGCTCCTCGAGTCCATAATGTTCTCCACATCTCCATGCTACGCAAGCATATCTCGATCCCCACATGTGATGTAGGCACCCGTAGATCGAGCCGAGGGATGACTTATCCTACAGGAACGTACTCAAAGGCAGACTCGGGTGTAGAAGAGAAGGAGCTTCGCAACAAGACAATATCCTTAGTGAAAGTCCTTCGAGAAACCACCTAAATAAGAGGCGACCGGGAGCTGAGGACTAAATGTGCGAGTTAGCACCCTCATCTCTTTCACGACACGTACGAATTTCGTGGATTTAAATTTTCTTTAAGGGGGTAGGATCAGGAATGACCCGCACCAAATAATACAAGTTGTAAACACGCTTCACCAAGCCGACTAAGCTCGACCAGATCGGATCAGCTCGACCAACACTTAGTATGTGGACAAAAGTTGACTTTTTCGCGATTTAATAATTTGCGGGCCGACTAAAGACACCACTCGCAGTCCCGTCGACACGAGTTCATAGATTCGGGCCGAACGCTGTAAAAATCCGAATTTAAGGATAAAAGTTATGACCCCTAAGAAGTTCAAACTAAGAATGTTTTAGCAAAGGTCCAAGCCGTTCTCGTTGTTTTACCCGAAAGCGACCTAAGCCCTATATATACATAAATTTGCATGCCAAAGGGAAACCCTTAGCCCCAAACACTCACTCGAAATTAAACCCTAGAAAACTCCCCTAAACCCGTGAGCACCAAATCGGGTCGCTTTCACCCACTCAGCAGTCGCTCAAGTTTCAACCAAAGGAGCCGATTCGGCCACAATCACCGCATGTGCCTGACAGTCGGGAGGGAGGACGCCAGACGATCACGCCGGCGAAATTTTCACGCCACGGCCACGGCACTGGATCTGGTCAAGTAGTGCTACGGCGTACACACCGTGGTCACCAAATTTTTCTCTGATTTTTCTGCCATTTCAGGCCATTTCAGCGACTCCATAGCTCCTTTCCACTCATTTTTTGACCCTTCCCGAACCCCATGTTCCCTGCAGATTCTCACCGCTTGAAAGTTACAACGAAAAACAAAGTCGGGACGACTCATTGATCGAGTTTTCCTGGCCACCACAAAGAATCGGTTGACCAAGGTAATGGTACCGGCGAGTTCCCGTCTCGCTTTCCATTGATATGTGGTTTGTAAATTTTGGACATTGCTTGGCTAGTTTTCCATTTTTAGTTGTTTCTGTAATTACCGAGAAGTTTGACTGGAATAGAGTACCAATTGGCCAAATTTGCAAAATTGAGTCGATTAGTGAAATTCTGGATGTTTTTAGAATTATTTGACGGCTCAATTTCGAAATTAGCTCCTGTGAAAAGCCACAATTTCGGGGTACCGGCCCATAGTGGCATACTGCAATTAGACCCGTGAGTCCAATTGGGATGGTTTCATAGTTCTAAAAAGTTATTCTAAGTAAGCCTTCTGGCATCCCAATGTCGTTGGTTCAATTATTGGAGCCTAAGTTGTATTTTATTTATATTATAGGCATTCACGCCGAGCTGGGAGACGATCCTGCGGAAGGACAAGACTGAGCATCTGTAGTCTGTGAGTGGTTTATATGTTTTTAAATGATTTGGGGTATTATGTGATATATCTATTGTGATTAAATATTTTACATATATACTCGTTCACCAAATGGCTTTGGTTGCATACAAATGCGATTATCTGGCCTCATATAAAAACAAAGCTTATCATTTCATGCGAATTTTATCAACCTTTAACCGCTTGGAAGTTTTACCAGTTCCCGATGAGTCTCAGGGTATTTTTAAATATGTCAAGTAATGCGGATTGAGGTTTTAAACCACTTTGAAACCTATCGCTTTAAGAAAGAGATTTTCGAGATCTCAGGAAATGATTATAATACAAGACGTTGGAAAAGTACTGTGAGTAAGGAAACGATTATATATATTAATTCCATCTGGCCATGAGGTGGGGCTTACCGACAGGTTTGCCAGATGTCGTGAGGCCCGGTTTACCCGACTCCGCCAGTGAATATTAGTTTCCACTGGGCCGTGAGGCTCCAAGCCATCGACAGTGGTTTGCCACGATGTCGTGAGGTCGGGTTCCATCCAACAAAGTTATATATTAATTCCACTTTGATCGTGAGGGCCCGCTTACCCACAGGTGGTTTAAGCACTATATCGTGAGGCTCCGGCTTACCCGACTCGCTTATGATGGCATATGGTACGATACATTGTCAGTCTCTCGATCAAAAGTATATACTTAATATTTATATTATGGTATTTCTTTCTACATATTCAGACGACATAACGGTTACATATATTTATGCTCAATTATATGTCAGGAAACAGATCTGTGTTTAAGGTTCTTGAAAAATGATGTCTATGGCAAATTCTTGAGCATGACTTTCTTATATTTGTCGGGCCTTTCGTAAAGTTAGGTTTTTTCGTGAAATGTTCGCTTAAATCCGGGAACATTACAAAAGAGTGGACGTGAGGTCTTGAGAGAAGAAATTTTCGAAAATAAAAACATTATTTTCCATATAAATTATGCCACTCATTGAGATTTATTTCTCACTTTTATTGTTTTAATATTTGTTCCCTAGGTTCGGCAAATTAGGCCTACCGCGCGTATTCACCACCGCTTCTTCATGACAAATAAGTAGATTTCACCCCATCCATCCGTCTTTGTTTATTGACCTTATTTATTTTCATTTTGTAACCTTAAATTCGCAAATACTCTAGAATGCTCGATATTAGTATTGAACTCATACGGGTCCTTATTATGTTTGATGTGGGTTAAGGACCTACATTCGATAGACAAAGCCATGGATTGTTCTATATAATCGAGGTATTTGCGGGCAATTCGCATGTGTTTATATTTCTTCTGAAGGGGGCTGGGTTCCATTGTGCATTCCCCTATGGTTTATACAAAGGGGACTTCATTAGGCTGGACCACTCCCGGAATCTGGGAGGGTTTCCTGCCTGCATCACGACGGATCGCTTCACATCATCACGTTGAAGACAAATTACAAAGAGTAAAAAAGGCAACCAAAGTAAAACAAATGACTCAAGGCAACTCGTCCAAAAACTAACCCTAAAAAGGTACACTCATAAAGCTCAAAACTCTAACAAACCCAAAATTACTAACCCCTATGCTTTCAAGAAGAAAGACACTTGTTAAGTGTTTCAGGGCAAACTAAGGCATCATGTGCCCTAATGTAGAAAGAGAGTAAAATCTGGAAACAATAGAAATTCTCGTAAAGCCAACTTGGTCGAAGGAGATGACATGATAGCTATTGTTGTTTCACAAGCTAATAAGGTGACCAATTCAAAGAATCAGTAAACTCTAGTGCAACATGGCATATATTTCCAGGCAACAGAGATGTATTAATTCCTACACTCCAATAAGTGGATTTATGAAAAAGGTTGTCTTACCTCGGGTGACTTTTACACTACTCGTTTTGGTAAAAGGAAAGTCATGGTGAAAATCACTTCGTGAAAGACTCTCGCCTCAATGAAGTGTCGCATGTTCCTAATATTGTGAAAAACTTAGTTTCGCTGCTTTATTTGGAAAAGTAGGGTTAAAAAGGTTATTTGAATATGATAGGATTATGTAAATGAAAAAATAATGTCTTGCAAGCGAAAAGGGTTTTGTAATCAGCTCATCGTAGTTCAGCTTCTCTCATCGCTTTTGAAATTACGAATGGAAACACCTCTTCTTCGCTTACTAAGCTGATTCCTATGATATTTCGCATGCTAGATTAGGACATGTTAGTAAAGGGGATACATTTAAGAAGATGCACCCTCTAGGCCTTATAATATTGATTATTCATGCTAAGTAAATGTCAAATATGTGTCAATGCCGACTAAAAGGACATGTGGGCCTGTCTAGAGAAACAAAATTAATAGAACTGGTTCATTCATATATAGGAGATCTGAAACAAACTATGACTAGAGGAGGTAAGACATTTTATGTGACCTTCATTAATGATTATTCTAGGTTCATTAAAGTTTACTTGCTTAATAATAAAGATGAGGCATTTGATATGTTCTTAATATATAAAGTTGAGATAGAGAACTAACTCGATAGAAAAATAAAAGATTAGATTTGATAGAGGTGGCAAATATATCCCACTGGGGCCGATTATTGTGAAAAGGAAGGAATAATTCATGAAAAGTCACTCCTCCCTTTCAACTAAGTCAAATGGGGTTGTTGAAAGAAAGAATAGGACTCTTAAAGAGGTGGTGAATTCTTTGCTTGTCAATGCTTCCGCTCTTGATAATTTATGGGGCGAAGCTATATTTTCTACATGTCATCTATACAATAGAATTCCATACAAGAAAACTGGTAGGACACCTTATGAATTGTGGAAAGGTCATGCACCTAGCCTAAAAAATTTAAAAGTATAGGGGTGTCTTGCCAAGGTTATGTTACTTGATCCTAAAAAGAGGAAAATAGGATCAAAGACTTATGATTGCATGTTTATTGGTTATGTTAGTAATAATGCTGCTTATAGATTTCTTGTTTTGAAAAGTGATGTTCTTTAATGCAATACTATTTATGAGACAAAAAATGTTGAGTTTTTTAAATGTATTTTTCCACTTTTTGAGAAAATTTCTCATGCATCCACAACATTGGATGATATAGAAAACTCATATGATGAGCATGTGCTCACTACTATGGATGATATGGAAAGCTCTCATGATGAGTTGAGTAGAAGTAAGAGACAAAGAAAAAAGTTTTCCTTTGGAGATTATTTTTACACTTATTTGATTGAAAATGAACCGTCGTCTTACTTTGAAGCTATTTCTTCTCCCAAGCATCATTTGGAAACAAGTTAATGTGCCGAGCTTGGATTCTATTTAAAAAAAATCAAATTCGGGAGTTAAATGACTTATCTTTTAAGAGCAAACCTATCGGGTTACAAGAGGATTTTCAAAGAAAATATTTGTCAAATGGTTCTATTGAAAAATATAAAGTGAGGTTAGTAGCCAAAGATTTTTTTCGCAAAACAAAATATCACTATTTTGATAATGCTTTTCTCCTATTACTAAGATTTCTTCCATTCATATTTTGATTGTTTTAGCCTCTATTCATAAACTTTTTATTCATCAAATGGATGTCAAAACAACGTTTTTAAACGAAGAATTAAAGGAGGAAATTTACATGTTATAACTTGAAGGGTGTATTGTACCTGGTTAAGAAAATAAAGTTTGCAAATTGTGTAAGTCTTTATATGGTTTAAAACAAACACCTAAATAGTGGCATGAGAAATTTGATAACTCTTTGTTGAATAACTGGTTTTTATCTATTGAAGTGAATAAATGTGTTTAAAAAATGGCACCTAAACAATGTGTTTATACATGTTTTTATCTATATAAATATGTTTATATAGATATAGAATGTGTGATCATTGCATTGTATGTGGATGTGATATGCTGATTTTTGCAATTAGTCTAGATATGGTACATAAGCATCAAAAGATTTCTAGCTTCACAATTTGACATGAAAGATATGGGCGGCTATAATTTCATGGGGTGTCAAAATCATAAGGATAATATGTGATAATGCTATCATAAGAACATTACGTTGAGAAAATACTGAAGAGGTTTGGACATTTTGAGGCCAAACCTGTGAGTACCCCTTATGATGTTAACACTCATTTAATGAAAAATTGATGTGATCCTATGGGTCAATCTAAGTATGCACAGATTATTGGGAGTCTGATGCATTTGATGAACTTTTCTGTGACTCCACATACATATGCAAAGGCGTAGATTAAGTGATATACTCATATCTCCAATAATGATCATCGAACGCAAAGGTGTGAGATTAAGTAGATATACACACAATCTCAATAATGATCACTGGAATGCATTAGCTAGACTAATGAAATATTTAAGGGGTACCATGAACTATGGTATCCTATATAGTGGATTTCCACGCTGCTAGGAAAGATATGGTTGGCGTTAACCCGGATCTTAGATTAAGCATGAAAAATAAAATCCCATCAAGTTTTTTTTTTTTTTTTTTTTTACTTGGGATGGTGTCGTCAGTTGAAATCATCTAAACAAACTCTTATCACCGCTTCTAAATGGAATCAGTAGTTTATACTCTTAACCGCTGCAAAGAAGCCGAGCGCTGGTTAAGGAACTTCGCTTATGAATTCTTCATGACCCACCGACACCTTCGCAGTCTATGCATTGCAGATTGCCGCAAGAAGCAATATCGATCGCAAAGAATAAAACATTCACGGGAAAAAATACCGTGTGGCACACATTCGCTCAAGACATGAGGTTATGAAACAACTGTCGAAAAGCATTTAAAATTATTTCCATCGACCATGGTCCCTCTCGAATTAAACTGGGAAGAAAATTTATCAAAACATCGAGTGGAATGAGACTTAAGCCAATTAGGAGATTAGCAAAGTTGATGGGACCCAACCTTTGTGATTGAGATCCCATGAAGAAGGTTCATATGAGTAATAACAAGTCACTCGCTAATCCTGCTAGCACTAATAAAATTGTCCCTTCGGTTAGGGTACTAGACTGCATATTTTGAGAAGTTGAGTTATACTCTTAAAGATTTCATATCCCTTATGGGTTGTACATATAAATATAGTATGCACTTGATGAAGTCACCTATGTAAGTGTGGAGTGGGGCCGCTCCCATGAAATATTTTGGAGAAATTTCTAAAGCACTTATGAAATGATTAAGCTTGCAAATGACCTAAATCATGCACAACACGTTGAACAACGAGATTCGTGATGTTTAGTGCTGATGATAAGGTTCCTAATTTACAATCACAAAGATCGTTCATAGAAGCCTTAAAGCTTCACCAATAGTTTGTAAATTAAATCTTATCTGCCTATATTTGGTCTAAGGCCTATCAACACCAAATTTAAGGCGCTACACATTTCTATACCCAGAAAATGTTTTGGGGAAATTCAAAGATCTTTGAAAAAATGTGTGGGATTGTTAGTGATTGATGGTTTTTTAAAAATAAACCTTGTCCCACATAGGAAAATAATTAAAACTTTTTTGGGTTTATATATCAAGACACCTTTATGAGCTTGTATAAGTGTTGACTTTTGACTTGTAACATAAATTTAGCTCACAAATTCTATTGCCAAAAATGTATGTGTGATGAAAGGTGTTTGGGGTATACAGGAACTACACACTTACGTGCGCAAGTATACGCATCGTAACAAGCAACACAATGGCGCAGAGCACATCGTCTACAGAGAGTCGGGTTACCACCACGAATTATGATACTCCCAAACTTTATCCACTATGTAAACAATGATGAAATTTACTACACAATAGCATAAAAACTATTCAAAGTCAAGTCAAGCACGAAGAACTATATGAAAAATAAAGAAACCTGTGGTTTTGGGTTTCATTAGACAAATTCTAAGAAAGCATCTAGGGGATGAGCAAGTTCTACAACGTTCGTCTACTATCAAAATGGATTTCCAAATGATCGAACTATTCTTTCAAGCACATTAGCTAACCCAAGAAAAGGTTTTATTGTATTTCTACATCAAATCATTATAACTTGGGTTGCATTAAACACAAGAAATCAATAATATCACATACAATCCACAAATATCTTTATCTTGTGTGAAAGCATGGTGTTTTATTCATGATCTAACCTAGCATCATTCTCAGACTCATATTAGGTCATTCAACATGCCAAAGGTGATCAATCAAAAGCAAGTAGTTAAAACCATATAAAGCGAGATTGGTACGTAGGTCATTTTATTTATGGAAGAATCCTTTGTTTTTCCCCCTAACCCTTCCTTTATACTTCCCCCAAAATACAAGCGAGATTGGGCTTTGGAAAGGCATTGGGCTTCGCTTCATGCTACAGCGTGGCAAATCTGCATTGTAGTGTGATCTAAAAAGAAAACAAGACAAAAATTGGATACACTCTAGCATGGAAATCATCAAGCTACAACGTGATGATCCTTATGCTACAGCGTGGAGGTCATCATGCTTTAGCATGATGATCCTCACACCATAAAGGTGGAGGACCCTCCCGTGGGAGTCGCAGAACAAAATCGCCTTTCTTCCTCCCAAAACTAGCCCAAACAAATTTTGAATTTTATGAGCTAATGCTTTATGGAAAGCTCTCCAAGTCTGGATTATGCTCTTGTTGCTAAATTCAATGAATGATCTTCAATTATGCTCAAATTTGCACCATTTGCACTGTTGATTGACCTAAATACAAAATTAGATAAAGATATCAAGGGCTTATTCGAACTATAAACAACTCAAAAACTGACCAAAACAAGGAGGTAAAATTAGAATATAGGATACTCATCACACCTCCAAACTTGAATCCTTGCTTGTCCCCAAGTCAAGGATAACCAGCACACGAAAACAAGAGAAAAAAAAACCAAACAATCTAATAACCAAACTAAACACTAACAAAACACTTAACAAATAACCCAAAGGCTAACCAACAACCAATAATGAGTTATCAACTGGTGCTAGCAATGAGATTAAGGGAACAGTAAAAGCAATTTCTTCAAAACACAACAGCCAACAAGGAATCCTAATATTTTTACACGCTCTAAAGGACAAGGCAACTAAAATCATAATGATCAGGGCAAGAGTTGTCCCCAGGCTCTCAATACACTCTTCTTATAGAAACTCAGTGAATAATGTGCAAAGGATCTCAAGGGTATATAGAAGTCCTAAAGCACTCTTCAGATAAAATCAACTCACCCATTTGAAAAGAAATTAACCAAAATATGTTGAGAACACACCTTTTATTCCACAAAACACAAAAATAGTAGGATGCAATGTTAAAGGGTTCTAGGAGGGTGTCCATGTAGTGGGGATCCATTGGTGACCCCCTACCAGTTGGTTAAGGGCATCGGGCATTCATTTCCCCTCGAACTTCAATCTGAACACTCAACTAGAAACCTTAGCACTTACTTGTGAGTAAACTCACTTCTTTGTTTTTTTTTCATTTTTTTTTCACATTTTTTTCGTTTCCTGCTTTTTTCTCTTTTGGTTGAGGCATATTGCAATCTGTCTTTGTGGGTGTCCCACCACCATAAAGGTTAAGGCTTTTCAAGGCCAGTTGAGTTCAAGAAAAAGAGGTCGGGACCAAGGTATACATAAGAGAACAGTGTGTGTGTGGAAGTTTCTACATGAAATAATAAGCTAATACACAAAGGAATTCTTTAAGCCTAGTCTCCCACAACTCACAGTTACACTTTAATCCTAGATCATGTAAACATAATGGTATCTTGATAATTGGCCGATAAAAACACAAAATTAGGCACATCTTAAAGCATTCTCTACACTTATCACTAAGAACTAATCAAACTCGCATAGACTTCATTATGACACACAAAGAAATAAAAGTTAACTTCGGAACCTTGCAAGACATAAAAAAAAATACTACTACATAGATCCATAGTGATTCTAATACAAGCATATTGATGAGTCAAAAACTCATTGATTTTTAATCCATTTTTCTGATTAGAGTTACAATGTAATTACTTATTTTTATGCAGAAATATGGAGATTTTACCAAATTTATATTTTGCAGATTTTTATAAAAGAAGCTGAAATTCCAGAAAGAATCCAGAAGAAAAAGAGATCAATAGCCAAGCAGCTAGGTCACGACATACAGTTGAGGTCGCGACAAGTAGGGGTGTAAACGAGCCGAGCCGAGCCGAGCTTTGAACATTTGAGCCTGGGCTTGTTTATTTTAAGCCGAGCTCGAGCCCGAGCCTCCAATCAAGCTTTTTTTTAGGCTCAAGCTTGTTGAGCTCGAGCTCGAGCACCGAGCAGAGCTTATCACCGAGCTTTTGATCCAAATAATATTTTTGGGTTGACCTTTTTTTTTTTTTAACTTACCAAGCATAAAAAAGTGGAATGAAAAATAATCTCACTGTGGTTATCTTTCAATTTCTACTAGTGACATGACTGGAGTAACAATTTTGTCACAAAGCCATCCAAAGTGTGAAGAACTACACCTTGGAAGGTCACCCAGTAACTCGTTTAGCGAGAGTTGCCCACACGAGTTCCATCTAAAAGCAGGGATAACACTCTGACTGTTCATCCACAGAAACTAGAACTAATCTAACAAAATTCAATTGCAGTAAATCCAGATAATTTAGAGCCTGAGACATGATCGGCCACGTGAGAAACCTCATCGGGCGACCCTTCTGCCATTATCCCCCATAACTTCATTTTCCTCGATGTCATGTAATTGCAGCAATATCGGGATACTTTAAGAGATCACTTAGCAAAACATGATATGGAATTAGCATGTACCATTAACGAGTTCTAAAAGTACCACAAGATGACATCTAACATAACACACCTTGCCTAGAGCGGGTACTTTTCGATAGGATCGGCATCGGTTTAGGCAATTAGGTATGCACTTGGCGGGGAAGGCAAGGTTTGCATTTTCACTTTTAAAACCCAGGCCAAGCGGCATAGTTATTGGCATTTGTTAAAAATAAATAGAAGAAAGAAGGAAGAGAACAAAAGCAGGTTTGTTTGATAATGCTTTCCTTATACAACCCAGAGGCAAAAGCAGGTGTCATGCTTGAGTTAGAATGGCACCATTTCATTTTGACCCTTTACCCTACCTAGTCCTATTTGAAGAAGCTGATGAGGCATTTCTCACCTTGCTGACCAGCCACTTTCTTGTGCCATGGCTTGTGAAGCTCTCAACCTCATAGTTCAAAATCATACCATCATCATTGATTTGGGGAGATTGTAAGAGCATATCAATCTTAAGTGTGTCCTGTGCCTCTCAAAACTATAGGCCATCACTTCACCAGAAAATATAAACTTAAGATGCTAGACCCGATAATATCTGTATCGAGCCACACGATGAGGTCGAGCCCGAAGGAACTCACATTTACTTGCACAGATTGGAATATCAGGGGTTGAGGCAATAATATCACTAAACTTTAAAATCTATTACTATATCACACAAGGTTAAACTCTAGCACCATTTAAGGGGCTTAAACAATTGCCCTGAGCAAGGATAACTTGAACTTTGTAGCACGCTTTTTTGCCCGGCTTGTCGAGGACATCATTCTGTTTATATAAAGTAGCAAATAATTAACACAAAATTACAAACAATTGACACATACAAATACATATAAATTATATTTTCTAGAATTAATACTATCCAAAAAATTTCATAAAGTAATTATAAAACTTGCATGGATTGATAAGCATGGCTTGAGTTAGAGTGGATCTAGCGAGGAAATCACAGTGGTGCCCAATCCGAGACTTAATGCAATCAATACGTGCAAGTGCAAATACAAATTAATCATGTTGGAGCCTGGAACCCAAAAATTTGCATGAAGATACCAATCTCAAATACAAATTATTTTGAACTAGTACCATACTTTGGGCTATGACATATTTTCTGAACAAAGGCAAAGGAAAGGTTAAAATCAAAGAATTAGTAACAACAACCACAAATTTTACTGCCAACAATGATTCTTTTCATGTTTTTATTAAAGCCAGAGACATAGCAAACAAATAAAAGGTCCGTAAAACAACATAATGAAGAATCGAGCAATTTAACAAAATATTTAATGTTTGAAATTCCTTAGAAGCGATAAATTTGAATCGACATATGAAGAGGGACTGGTTGGATTTAGAGCGTTCTAATCCCAAATAGAATCCACTTATCCAAATACGGTCTTGAATCTAAAAACCCGCTTCCATGGAGGTCGAGGGCTCAGTAGGAAGAAGGTGCGAGTCATCGAAAGGAAAAAGTCCTCCGTCCTCGAAGATATGGATTGTGTGGAAAAGACAAACCCATTTCGAACTTCTGAGTAGCAATAAACAGGCAAAGTGAAACAAAAGCGGAAAGAAGTTCAATGGAAGTATGTAAAAGTGAGCAGATAAATTTCTTGGAGAAACAAATTAAGAAAGTGATGGATACTCCACGTGATTTGAGAAGCATAGGAAATGATGCGACATATTGGATTATCAAGCATGGGGATCAAAGAACACCAAGAGCCACCCATCTCAAGCGAGACCAAGAAAGCGAATAATCGGCAAATGAAATGATAGATTCTTTTACATAAAAGCAACAATAAACGAAGATTAAAAATTTTGCTTCCCTCTTATTTTATTAATGGCTCATTGTGACGAATGGAGACGGTAATATAACGAGGAATTGAAAACCAAATTAAAGCATCTTCAAAGACTCAAACAAATATCGATTCTTGTAAACTACATGATTTTTGGGAAAAAAAAATAACGGGAGAAAATTTAAAGAGTGATGTGAACCATAAAAGGTAAAATCTGGGGACGGAAAAAGAAGAATCAATTCGTAAGTTGAATTCATTCAAGGAAGAACATTACAAGAACAAAATAACAAATGGAGCAAAAGCTACTAAGCAAATATAATCGAGTGGAAAACAAGAGGCGAAGACCCATAGAAATTACCTAGACAAATATGGCCATTTGCTATATATATGAGGTGCGAGGAGGACGAGAGCGTGAGCGGGAAATATAGCTTGTCGGCACCTGACGAATCAGAATCCATGAAATAAATAAAATGTAAAGAGCAAATGAAAAGAACAATAGAAAAAAGGAGAAAGCGAAAATTTTGATCATGCTTTTGGTTACACCGTGGAGCTTCCATGGGGTAATCTTTCGGGAAAATCAACACGAAGTGGTAAGATTCGTTGGCGTCTGAGTTCTGGAGCCTCAGTGACCGATGACCCCACCTTTTATCAAAACCAACTCCCAATAAATAGGCAAATAACATGAAGATCTCAAACCCCGAACCGATGGTCAAATTGACATAATTAATCTCCGAGGAAATGGACGGGGAAAGAATTCCCTCAACTCTGTTCGGTTACCGAGGAAATGTTAGAACCATAGTTTTTCACCATCGAGTCTAAAATGCAAATTTTCCTTAATTCAAAGTTTACATGGCGTAGAAGGAAACAGATCTTACAGTGACAAGCCCATACGGACGAGCGAGATGAGCCTATTTGTCAAATCGAATCCCGATTCTACAATATCCAACTTTGTCCTACAATTCATAAAGCGATTCACTCTCAGAGACGGATCACGAAATTTAAGTAACCCAAAAGGGGGAAGACGGGTGACAACTTACGGCACCAAGACCGATACGCATTGCATTGAGCGTCGATTATATGCCTTCTGCGACGTACCCTCAATTTTATAGCGATTCGGGCGTCGAGAATGACCTCTTTATCGTTTAACATCGAAATTGAACAACCAAAAAATTGTAACTATACCCGATCAAACAGAAGCGATTTTGATGAAAAGGAAATTACCCTAAAGCTGCGATTTCAAGCAGATTATGGCCTTACGAATCCCTAAAAATGAGAAATTTTTGCTTCATTAGTACTCAACTGGGTTTCTTTCTTTTGAATATAAATATCGTGTGAAGAATGAATGAAGATTGAGAAGCCGAGCAACTCCGATGGCGAAGAGTCGGCCCAGAATGTCGCGAGCGGGCTCGGCGGCACCGGATTATGTGTTTGGAATCGGAAAGACCCTAACTTCTTCGCCAATCTCAAAAGATATACTTGAGAATTCGAGATGAAGTCGGCGGCGTCGCCTTATCGAGCGAGAGGGAAGTCGAGGGACGACAAGCGGGCAGCCCGATCCGGTCGAATGCGGCGATGCAGGGGCGGCGATGGGAGAGTGATTCAGAAGTCGATGTGAGCGACTTTGTGGCTTGGGGTTTTTTTCCATATATTGCGATTGCAGCGGCGTCGTTTTGCGATAGTATTAAAAAAAAATTGCTAAACGGCGTCGTTCTAATAGGCTCGTTTGGGGCTCGGTTGGGCTCGGGCTCGGGCTCGGGCTCGGGCTCGGCTCGTTAAGAAACAAGCCTAATTTTAGGCTCAAGCAGCTTGTTGGAAACTACGAGACAAGCTCGAGCGGCACGAGCGAGACGAGCTAGAGCACGAGGCTTCGAGGGCTCAATTACCAGCCCTAGCGACAAGGAATTCATCACTTCAACAGTTTTTAAGTCATGACCTGATTGATAACGTTGCGAAAACTCTGTAAGGAAAAGGCTTCAAGTGTGTCACGACATCCTTGTGATTAGTCACGAGAGAGAGAGATTTATGATTGCATAAACGACGTCGCGACAAAGAAACGAGATCGTGACACGGAAAGAAGTCTAGGCCAAACAAAAGCTGTTGCGACAAAGAAAGTTCTTTGAAGGGCAATTGTGGTTTCAAAGAACGAGGTCGCGACATTGTTCTGTATGTCGCGACACAGAAAGCAAAGAACCTAAGTCACGAGATACTTTCTAGGTCGCGACCATAAATAAAAGCAGAGTTGAGTAAAAATAGTTGTGACTAAGGGAATGAGGTTGCGACAAGGTGACAAGTAAAATGTATAGTCAGTCGCGACATACTTTTTAGGTCGCGACAGAAAGTGCAACAAGGAAAGAAACCACCTAGTCGCAACTTCAATTGCAGGTCGCGACACCAAAAGAAGACAACTCAGGTCATAACAGATAACTAATGTCACAATAAGGAATTGTTGCTAAATGAACTGACAAAGTCTCCACAAGGCAAATTGTTGTTGCGACAAAATATAAGCTGAAGACAACAGTGAGGTCGTGACATGGAATTCATGTCGCGACATTAAAATGAGCGGAACAGCTAAAACATGTTGTGACTAAGTTGAGTAATTGCGATAAGAACAAAGTAAGAAGGGCCACCACTCAGTCGTGACACACTTTCTAGGTCGCGACAAGAAAAAGAAGCTGAATTGATGGGAAACTGTTGTGAGTCAAAAATGAGGTTGCGACAAGATTGGAAGAAAGAACGGTCGCGACATGCTTTTGAGGTCGCGATAGGAATGACATTGAGAAAAGAAACTACCTTGTCGGGACCTAATTTCCATGTTGTGACAAGAAAAAAAATAGTTCAGTAATTGGAGTCTCAACTTGCATGAGGTTAGAAAACTAGATATGATGTCGCAACATGAAAGGGAAGCTATGACCAGGGATCAAAATGGCTGACAACGGAAATGGTGTCGCGACACAAAAATGAGGTCGCGAAATAGAATCCAGTAAAAGGAAGGACGGCTTGGTCACAACAAGAAAATGAGGTCGCGACACCGAACTTAGCAAAGGAAGAAAAAGCCAAGTCACGACATACAATTGAAAAGTCGCGACCACAGGAATCGATAAAAGGAAGAGCGGTCATGCGCCAACAAGTGTGGTCACGAGCCGCAGGCAGAGTAGAAAGTTGTCGCGATGGGGACGAGGTGAAACTACGACAAAAGCGGTGTTGCGAAACCGAAAGAAACTTTTGTCTGACACATAATTGATAATGAAGAAAGGCGGGTTGCAACATGGAATTATGAATCCATAACACAAATACCTGGAAACAAGAAAATGTGGCAGCAACAAGAGTCATCACCACTGGCAACTCAACAAGGCCGCGACAAGAAATTCATGTCGCGACCACTAACGGAAGAAAACTGCAAAGAACAAAGTCGTGATAGAGAATCAAGATCGCGACCTGAGCAATGAGCTGGGCCATCCAATATTGATCCACCTGGAGCCTTGGAATCAAGCCCAATTGTTGGAAATGTATAAATAGGGTTTTGCACCCGGTAAGCGATTATTAAAGAAACCCAAAAAACTTGGGGAAGAAGAAGACTCAATTGTATAATTCTAGAGTAGATTTTCATTTTCTTTTCTTTTCTTTTCTGGATCTGAACCAGTAATTTGTTTAGAATGTTGAAGATGGATTTAATTTTTCATTTTCTTTTCCAATTATGGCACAGAATGAATGAAGTCTAAGACCAATTTTGGAATTCGTTTCTTTCCCGATTTAATGCAGTTCACGATTGGACGTTCTTGATCAATACTCCATTGTCGATTGTAATTCTGTAGTTGAGAAGCACAACTTCCATTGGAATGGATTTGTTGTTAGTTATAGTCTTTTCTGCTTAAATTAGAAGGAATTTCCTGAAATTGGGATTTTTGATTTATTTGATTGATGTTGTTCGTGAATTGAGTTGTTCCCAAGAGTAGTACCGAATACCATCTCAAGGATTGTTTCTTGCTCTGATTTCCAGGAAGCCCTTCGAGTGACACAGAGATGGAGATTCGTGAGAGCTTGGAACATTCAACTTGTGGGTATGTTAGACTATCATCGAAGAAATAAGGAGCTCTGAGAGTTCATTTAAATAAATTTCCAATTCACTCATAGTTGAAGTTGAAAGGAATTATTTATCAATTTAAATAATCAGAGATTTCACCTTAATCTGTTGGATAGATCTTGATCCTATGTTAGCTGAGATCTAATCAAGGAAAAGGAAAAATCCAGTAGATTTAAAGGAGGAGTCATCAACCAATTTGTAGAGGTTTTTGCGATGACCCAGGACTTGGGATGCAGAATGCATAGTCTTAAGAAATGGGTATGAAGTATTGAAAAAGAAAATACCCAGGTCTTATAAAGAGTGTTCTAAATACAAGTAACTGATTAGATCATTTTCTTTGAAAGAATAAGGGACCTCTAATTAGTGAATAGTGGAGAAATCGAGGGCGTACTAGGCATCTTTGACAAATCCGGATCCAAAATCAAGATTAGGGAATCAATGGAGTTATAATACGAGAAATTGGCTTGTTCCCTGAGTTTCATGTCAGTGTCCATTTCTAGCAGAGAACTGATTCAGTCCATTTTATTTTGTTAGTTCAATTCAAAATTTATTTTAATTAGATGAATGTAATATAGGATTATCTTGTCTTTTAAATTTTAGTTTCCAAACCATTAAAAGGAGGTTCAAATAGTGTGGATCTTGAGTAGTTAGGGTAGTTGATTTCAACATTCTTGTCAATCTTTGTGGGAATGATATCTGGACTTATATCCATTTTTTACTACTTGTATGACCTGTGTACTTGCAGTGTCATAAACTAAACCCATTATTAATTCCAGAACATAAAATCAGTTTTATTCATTTTTAAACAGTTACTCTATTCAACTTTGACATAGATCACGAGAAAAAATTGTAAGACTCTGTATAAGTGTTAAGATTGAGTGGTTTAGTCTATATTTTCCGCAGATAAACAAGTTTATAGGGTCGTTCTTTGGGGATTGAAAGTTTTTAATAAATCAATATTATGACAAAAGAGAGAAATGCTAATTTGGACTTTATTTTTTTATTTTTTATTTTTATTTTATAAAATAAATGCACAAAAACAGTTTTGACAGCAGTGGCTGCATAAGCTACTGATCTTTTAGAAAGCTTAAAGGATATATGATTTTTGATACCACTGTTTCCAATTAATCTCAATATGTCTCCATTTTAGGGGGTTAATTAATGCATAGGTTGCCAAAAATCGGAGATCTGTATACTGTGAATGCGGGTGGAAAGAACAAGCGAGGAGCTTAAGGAAAGTCAGTAGAGCAGAAAAAGAAATCATGGTAGATTAAAGAATTGATCAGATAGTTGAAAAAGAAACAACAGCAGAAAGGCCTCTAATGGAGGATTTAAGAGGCATGTCATCAAGCGAGAATACTCAACGGTCGGGCGACTCTTGTAGAGGCTAACAACAGTGAAACTAGCCTTGATCACCATGGTTCCGGCGAGAATCGGTTTCTGTCATCCCGCGAAGATCCCCAATGAGCACCTTAGCAAAATTCCTCGGGATGGCAAACCACAGTTAAAAAGTGACCGGTGTGGACCGGAGGTGATAAAGGCTACACCTCACCACCCGCCGGGAGATATTGCAGCCCACATGGTATGAATCATTACCATATGGCTCGGTTAGAGTACATGGGAAGAGCTGGTGGAAGCATACCCTGGAGTGATTTCCCTCGTCCTCACATACGAGAAGAAGAAGGGAAATCATAGTGGAACCCAGCAAGGGGAGGATGAAAGCTTGTATCTTTGCATGGGAGAGGTCTGAGGTACAGCTGAAGAGATGTCCTATGCATGACATAGATCCCGAAGACTCAAATGGATGTGTCTACCACTCTCGAATGATGATACTTCTAAGGGTATCATAGATGCTTCTTGTTGTGGGGCATTCAAGAGGAAAAGTGCAGATGAGGCAAGGGATTTGATAGCAGACCTAGCCAAAAGCAACATGAAAGCTCCCTCTAAATCTTCAGGGAGCCACAGTAGAAAAGAGGGTGTGGGGTCATTGAGCTAAATAAGATGACTGCCATGGAAGCAAAACTTGATGTTATAATGCACAGGATGGATAAACAGGAGAAAAGACTGCACTCTGCTCAAGAAATTAGAGCAGTGGAAAGAAATGTGATAAGAAGAAGTGTTGAGGAACCAATTGAAGAAGATCCCTATCAAGTTGAGGAGGCCAAGTACATGAATGAACAAAGAAGCTATCACTTCAAGCCTAAATCGACTTGCCTACATTATAATCCAACACTAAGGAACCATGAAGCTTCTCATATGGTGGAGGAGCATCACGGGAGCTAAGACATGGGCAATCTCTAGCATTCGCATCAACCACGAGTTCGCGTGCTTAGCAATGAGGGGAAATAGAAATGAATATCAAGGTCAGAAGAGGACCCAGCCCTTTGAGGAGAAGATGCTGCAGTTCATTGGGGATAACAAAGGAACAACAAAGCCTCCGTGAGCAGAAACTGTAGGTTGGGCTTTAAATCGACACTCAGTTTTGAGCAAACCTGAAGTGCTAACTTCACTAAGAATTTGGAAACACGGGTTGGGGCGATTGACTTTGGCCTGCGAAAGAGACCAAGAATGCTTTCCTAGTGACACCCGAGAAAAATCCAGATGCCTTAGCGGTGCGGCTAAGGAGTGGCGGGGGGAAATGGCTTGGCCAACGGACGAAAAAGAAAGAAAAGATTGACTAAAAAGAAGAGAAGGAGATTAGAAGAGGGCAGAGGAGCAATTTAGAAAGTGAGGCGAAATGTAGAAACTAGACAGCCTGGAGTAACTTGTGAGCAAAAATAGGAGAAAGATTCAAACACACATCTACGGTTCCATTCCCACAAAGGGCTAGAGAAGCAAAGGGAGGGAACAATTTTCTAAATTCTAGGAAATATTCAAGAAGATAGAAATTAATATCCCCTTTGCAGAGACAATCACTCAAATGCCAAATTATGCCAAATTTATGAAAGATATATTAAGCAAAAAGAAGAAGATTGATGAGGAAGGAATAGTGATTTTAAGCTATGACTTGGTGGAGTTATTGAAAGAATGCACCCGCTGAAGATGAACGACCCGAGCTGACTTTACCATTCCTGATTCATTGGAACTATGAATTCAAGGAAGCCTTATGTGAATCGGTGCCAACATCAACTTGATGCCCTTATCAGTGGTACAAGGCTAAGTTTGGGGGAACTTACTCCAACAACAATCACCTTTGCGGATGGTGATAGGTCGCAGCTGCCCAGAAGGAGTCCTCGAAGATGTCTTTGGCTGAGGTCCAAAGATGAAATTTATCTTTCTTGTGGATTTTGTTGTTATAAAGATGGAGGAGGATATCCAAGTTCCTCTGTTGTTAGGAAGCCTTTCTTAGCAACTGGAGCTGCCTTGATTGATGTACAAAGGGTGGTGGCAGAGTGGGAGGAAAGCGTACAATTTAACCTCGACAAAAGCAGCACAACTTCGTGTTGATCTGCGAGAAAATTGTATGGCTGTAGATAGCATTATCCATTCAGTTTTGAACTGAATTCTGTTGTAATCGGCTATTCTATCAATGAAATGAGATGGAATTTCAGTACCTTAAGAGTGTTGATTATGGTGTTTGCATTCTAAATTCCAAAACAAACAATCTCAGGTTGAATGAAAATCTGAAAATTCATGCGCGAGGGGAAAAGAAAACAAGCGAGCAAGAAACTACGTAGAAGGGTTAATATTAAGAAAATTGCCTACTCGTCTAGTATGCTCTGTATTTTAGGAACCACGAAAGGAAATGAAAGCCGAGTAATTATATCAATTTGCATTGAATGCAAAATGAAGAGCAATATTTGCTAAGAATTCTCGGAAATATAAAGGAAGCAGTGCACAGTCAGTGAAGACCTTAAAAATTCTATCTGATCCTTCTATTTGCATGCACAAAATCCTGCTGAATGATGATGCAAAAACATCAGTTGAACACTAAAGGAGGCTGAACCCTGTGATGAAAGATGTTGTAAGAAAGGAAATCTGAAGTATTTCAATCACGAGATTTATTTATGCAATATCGAGGCGACCCTTGGGTGAGCCAGGTTCATGTAGTCCCCAAGAAGGGTGGATTCACCGTGATTAGGAAATGAAAGGAATGAACTGAATTCCTCATAAGAACTACCTGACAGATGGAGGGGTGTGTATAGATTACCGAGAAAATTGAATGCGCAACCCGGGAAAGATCATTTCCTTACCTTTCATTGATCGGATGTTGGACGGAGTTAAGCGAGGACATCCCTAAGCTTCTATTTTCTTGATGAATATTCTGGATATAACAAAATTGCTATTGCATAGGATGGGAGAAAACTACTTTCACATGCCATATGGTGCTGCCCCAGAAGAATGCATTTGGGTTATCACCGGTCTCTACTACATTTCAAAGATGCATGATGTCTATGTTCTCAGACTTGGCATAGGAGGTTTTGGAGATATTCATGGATGACTTCATAGTTTATGGATCCAGTTTTGAACATTGCTTGAAAATTTTGGGGACAGTACTTCACAGGTGCCAGGACAAGAACTTAGCCTTGAATTGGGAAAAATGTCATTTTATGGTGATAGAAGATATTGTCCTTGGGCATAGAATTTATGCAATAGGGTTAGAAGTGGGATAGAGCAAAGGTTCCATTATAAGGCTCTTACATAACTACAACGGTTAAGAGAATAAAGTTTCTTAGGACATCTTTGGTTTTATAGAGATTTATCAAAGACTTCTCCAAAATTGCAAGACCTTTATGTAGGCTATTGGAAAAGGATACCAAGTTTAATTTTGATGCCTGTCAATCTTCATTTGAAGAGATCAAATCCATATTAGTTGAAGCTCCCATCATGGCTAAACCAGACTGGAATAGTGAATTTGAGATTATGTGTGATGCGTTGATTATGTAATGGAGGCGTATTGGATAGAAAGAGTGACAAAATGTTTAGACCATATCTTACCCGATAAAAACCTATTGACTCAAGACCAATACTCAACTGCGAAAAAGAGATGTTGGCCATGGTATTTGCATGTGAAGTTTAGGCCATATATATTGGGGTCTTATGTCATTATCCATGCGATCATCGACGATTAAATATCTTATGGCAAAAAGAAAAGCTAAGCTAGATGATGAGATGGGTATTCTTGCGGGGAATTTGATCTGAGATCAGAACGAAGGGTTGTGATAATGTGATAGGCGATCATATCGAAATTGAAAAGACTACTATGAAAGAAGATGGAACGAGTGGCGAAAGTACCAGATGAGCAGTTATTCCAGTTGTCATTCAATCCTGCTGGTATCTTGACATTGTCAATTTTCTGGCTTATCAGGTTATCCTCGAGAATTCGGTTACATTAAAGAAAAGTTGAGGGCGACAAATGATTTTATATATGGGATGACCCACTTGTCATTCAAAGAGGGTTGATATTATAATGGGGAGAATTGTGTGCCAGAGAGAGAAAGTAGACAAGGCAAAATTTTATGGAGTGTCATGTATTATATGGAGGACATTTTACGGAGACAAAGCAACCCATAAAATTCTTGAGCATGGATTTTATTGGCCCTACATTTCAAGGATTGTTTGAATGGGTTAAACTTTGTGATCAATGTCGGAGAATGCGGAGTAACATTAGCTAACCTTAGAGAATTCCCCTACAAGGTATCTTGGTGGTGTAGCTACTTGATGTGTGGGGAATAGATTTTATGGGGCCTTTTCCATCCTCATTTGGGAATCTATACATACTCCTAGTTGTGGATTATGTGTCCAAATAGGTGGAGGCGACATCTTGTCCCAAGAATGATGCTAATACAGTTGTGGGGTTCTTACAGAGGAATATTTTGAGCAAATTTGGAGCACCAGACATGTAGTGATGGAGAATCCACTTTTACCGATAAGGTGTTTGAGATACTCATGAGCATATATGAAATCAAACATATAATGAGTTTGGCTTACCATCCTCAAACAAATGGGCAAGCTGAGATTTCCAATAGGGAGATCAAGAAAATTCTTGAGAAGACTATAAGTTCTAGCATGAGAGATTGGTCTCTAAAGCTTGATGATACATTGTGAGCTTATAGAACTACTTATAAAACTCCCATTGGAATGTCACCATACATAATTGTCATTGTTAAACCTTATCACCTCCCTCTTGAATTGGAGTACAAAGCTATGGGGGCCATAAAGAGATTGAATTTTGATTTCAAGGGTGCTAAAGAGGAAAGATTACTCCAACTGAATGAATTGGAAAGAGCGAAATGAAACATGATAATGCCGGGATTTACAAGGATAAGACAAAGAAATGGCATGATTAGAAAGATTTTAAGGAGAGAATTTAAGGCGAGGAGATCGAGTCACATTTATTCAATTCCAAACTTAAACTATTTCGAGAAAGCGAGATAAAATGGAGTGGTCCCTATCGATGTACTTAAATACAACCTTTGGAGCAGTGACATTGAAAACTAATACTAGAGAAAAATTTAAAGTAAATGGTCAGCGATTAAAGCATTACCTTGGAAGGGTAAGTGAAGAGTGATTCTAAGTTAAAGTTAAAGGAATTTGTTGAAACAAGAGAATCCACGACAAGTCCAACGAGAGGACTCAATTTGAGTAACCATGGGATACAACCCATACAATCCTTTATTAGATGTTTTATAGTCAAATATCTTTGTTTGAAATTTTAAGTTTTAGTTAGACTTGTGTGTTGTTTTCTTGTTTAAAATTTTGGTGTTTTCTGGTCGATAATGGTACAACCGGTTATGCGATTTTCATTTATTGCTTCATTATGCACACAAGACCACAAGAAGTAGTGCGATTCCCTAAACTTGTCTTTAATGATAATGCATGATTGAACTTTGGGGGAATTTGAATTTTCAATTCAGTATTGAATCTGATTTTCTGATGAGCTCATTTGTTGAATATTTGAATGGTGAAAATGCATTGTTCTTATTTGAATTGGGTGTCTTGAAGTGATGTTGTTTGAATATTGAATTGTTTATGGAGACTTGAAAAATTTCTTGGTCGCAACAGACTTTTGAGGTCGCGACCAGTTCTGAATTGATATCATTAAAATTAAGAGATTTTATCTTCATGACATAAACCTTGGGAAAAGACGAGATAAGGTTGCGACATTGACTCCTGGTCGCAACAAAATGCTTTAATCTGAATGGTTGATGTAAGACACAATGTCGCAACAATAGAAATTAGGTCGTGACCAGGAATGATTAAAGAAAGAGAAAGGCATGTCGTGACATCAAATTTAGTGGCAAGACCATATTTCTAGTCGCGGAATAGACCCTAGAGTAAGATTATGACGGGGTATCCTAAATCCCAATAATTGGTTTTTAACTCTAATTTAGGCATCACAATTTTAAAATGGACCTTAATTGTTAGCAATTAGTGTTGTGACCTAGGCATTAATGTGTGACATTCCATAAGACAATAATAACATTGAGCCATCCATCCTCAAAAATGGCCCGAATAGTAATTTCGTTTCCAAAACTTCAATCCAATTGCATCCTCACCCAACTTTCCATTCTCCTTTCTCTCTTCGACTACTAAAACCCTAGATCCAGTGTCCAATTCCAAATTCTCACCCATGGCAGATAACCAAAACCCTGTTCCGAATCTTAACGGGATAATTAATGAGCTCATGAATGAATATTGTCATGGGGTGGAGGAGGTTCACTTGGAACCCCCTCAGTCTATGATCATGAATGTGGGAACCAAAAACCCGACCCTTGATGAAACCAGTGAGGAAGAAAGGGCATGAAACGAGAAAATAGTGAGGTGCACTGAAGAAGAAGAAACAGAGAGCGACAAAGACTTTGTCTTTGTAGAAGCTAAAGATTTATGGAATAGGCTGCTGGCTGAAAAAGGGCTTTGTAAGTGAAAGGGGTTTTGGGAAGCTGATTTCCCTTTTTTCTGAGATAATAAAAAAGAGATGTTAGGAGTTCTTTTGTGCACACAAGGCGCCTGGATTCTCTGTTCTAGCAAAGGAATTCTATGCAAACATGGTGGGGATGAGAGACTGATCTGATCTGGAAGATGCAAAGGTACCTTTTAGGCACAAAAGAATCAATGAAATGTTCAAACTAAGGAACTCGAAGCACGATTCTAAATTCAAAATTGGTAGAAAACCACGATCATAGGAAAATTATAGACCTCTGACGGTAGGCGGAAGTGGGGAAGCCGCTACGGAAAAACCCTCACCCAAGCTATCAGAGGATCCCTCAGGAAGCTAAGGTGCAGTTCTACTTCCTATCTTTAGTAATCCTTCAACTAAACAATCTTTATACGTAGAGAGAACAAAAACAACCATTTTATATGCCCTTTTGAAGGGTGTAAAATGAATGTTGAAGGATTTAATTGAAGTCGTCGGTACAACTTAACTTGATAAAGAGGATAATCCCCTTTGACAACAATCAACAAACTATGCAACTTAAATTTGAGATTTGAGAGAGTATCATGGGATGAAGAAGAAACATGCCCCAAGGCATCTCCTCTGACCCTTACAGGTGTAACAAAGAGGCCTAAGAATAAAGCGAGAAGAGGATTATTGTAACTAGAGACGAGGCCCGGTGAGAGAATGATATGAAATCGAAGCTGTCTGACAGTTCCTCCGTGACGAAGAAGAGATGCCTTTAGGATGGGCCTCTAAATAATTCCAGGACCTGAATTGAGAGAGGATTTCCCTGAGCTAGTAGAGAGCTCTAGAAAGGATGTAGGGAACATTGAAATCATGGAGATCTTTGAGATCAATAAAGAGAATGTGGAAGAAAGGGCATAAATCAGATGCATCAACAAATAAGAAGAGCTCTTAGAAGTTGAATTCGGGAGGAAAGAACAATTATTGGAAGCGGGCCTAAGAGACGAGAGAGAGGAAGAATGGAAAGAAAGAAGATGAAAAAAAAGGAAAGAATTTGGAGAAAAGATGAAAGCCGGTTTGGAAGCCTTCTACAACAATTAGTTGGAAGGATGAAGAAGTGCTCACCATTCTAAGAAAGAGGTAGTAGGGTAATATGCTTAAAAAGATAGAAGCCTTCAAATACCTTTATAAAGAGCAATTTAAGGAGTTTGGGAGGTTAATGAAGAAAAGAGATAAAGAGTTGGAAGATAAGGATGTCTATAGAAGAAAATCCTGGCATGAGAGCTTGGATTTGATCATGATAATTTGTCAGAAACATCTTTGGTTGTATTTAAGGTTGGAAATACAGTGAATAAGATGGGAAGCAGGCTTAAGACACCTTGATCCTTGGGTTTAACAAATGATCTAATCTCCACTCACAGGGAAGAGCCCAAAAATGAAGAAATAAAGACCGGACATGACCTTCTCAAGAATTTCTCCTTGTTTGGCAAGCTTTGACAGCCTCCCAACGTCATACCTTCTAAATCTTATAAGAAGGGAAGTGAAAATATATGATTTACTTTTCTTTTCCCATTGTGCTCATACAATCTAATTAATGTAAGCTCGGAAAAGTTCATTGAAAGTGTCTTGTGAGATTGTTCTTTTAATTGGATGGTGGTTTATTAATAATGTCTTCAATCGGAACTATACATTATTAGGCCTTAATTAGGACACAGTTTGAATAGTTTGGGGAAAATGTGAATTGTTTGGGTGGATTGATTTGAGTTAGTAAATTGGGTTGCTTGTGCCATGCTTAGTGTGTACGAGGAATGAAGCTGTGTATTCCAAGCATTGGTAAAATGGCATATGAGCACTAGTGAAATCGAACAATCACTGAGAAAGAAAGAAGTAAGGCTTGGTACGAATTGAGTAGAAGTTGTTGTTATTTTAAATCAGGGTTGAGTGCGGAAATTAGGAAAAGAGGTAAACAATTGAAAAAGACAATGTGATTGAATACGTAGTAAATGGTTGAGATTAAGTATAAATCATGTAAAACATCACATGGTCAGTAAGTCTGAACAATTGAAAGATTAAAACATCTTGAGGTAATTCAAAGTCAAAGTACAAGGTCCTAGAACTTGTTAAATTATTAATTGTGAAATCACAAGGAAAAACAATTGACAAGAAAGGATAGATGCCCTCTTTGAAGAGAAGTTTGAACCTTTTTCAAGCCTACCTCATTATAATATGCAAATACATACGCCTTAGTTCAAGCTTTGAGCGAAATATGCCTAACTTCTTCAAATAACAGCTATTAGTTGAAATCCCTCCCTAAAACTAATCCTACAATAAAGAACCCAAAAATTACCCATTTTTCATAACAAGAAAGTTTAACCTGCAGAAGAGAACAAGATTGGGGGAATATACTTCCTACAGACTACACGGAAGTATTAGACAAAATCAACTAAAAGATTAGAGAGGAGAAGAAATCAGATAAAGAGATAAGTTTTGTGTTGTGGCCTATCTCTCTTGAACAATTAAGTTCTTGGGGTGTTCTTTCCTAGTACCTAATGCCAAGCTGGTGTAGGGTTGCTAACCCAAAGTTCTCTAAGAGTGATAGAAGCCTAAAAGACAAAACATTAATATTCTAAAACTTTGACAAGAAGAAGAACAAAAGAATTCTAGAAAGAGGCTACAGGCTGATAAATATGAAGGTGGCAATCAAGAGACCACAAAGTCAAGATGATGCAAAAGCCAGGATTTGGGAGTTAGTAAAGTTCACATTAGTAAGGAAGAAAGGATGAAAGAGAGGAAGGCTATTAAGCAGAAGTGAATAGTGGAATATGGGTAATTTATAGCTAAAGTTTCCAATTATCTACCCTAATTGCAAGCCTAACATTTACAAACCAAAGAATTATCGTGATCTTGAGTTGATTTTCTTACATTCAGTGAATAGTAATATGAAAAGCAAGCCGTGGGACTTTGCTTAAATCTTCAAGGAGAATCCCAAGATTAACTAATCGACAAGGAGAGAAAAGGAAAGAAGACCTTACATGCACAAAAACGAAGTTAGTATGTTGTTTACTATAAAATTATCAATTTATTTGTGATAGAAGTTGAAACCATTCCTTTTCTTAGTTGAAAGCGGAGTTCCAAATAATACTACAACATGTTTCAAGTCAATTGTGGTGGAATCAGGAAAGATTGTAGTTGGAACAAAAAAATGTCCTTAAAAATAAAGTTCAATTGTTTGAGGACAAACAAATCTTTATTTTCTTTGCTTGGGGACAAACAAAATTTTAAGTTTGGGGGAATTTGATGAGTCAAAAACTCATTGATTTTTAATCCATTTTCTTATTAAAGTTACAATGTAATTATGCACTTATTTTTATGGGAATATGGAATTTCTGCAAATTTCTTTTGATTTTATAGAAGAAGCTAAAATTCAGCCAAGAATCCGGAGAAGAAAAAAAAGATCAATGGCCCAAGCAACTAGGTCGTGACAAAATTCATCGATTCGGCTGATTTTTAAGTCGTGACTGATTTAGATGATTCAGACAATCCACAATGAGAAGGCTTCAAGTGTGTCATGACATCCTTGTGATCAGTCATGAGAGAGAGAGAGATTTGCACAAACGACATCGCGACAGAGAAACGAGATTGCGACACGGAAAGAAGTCTAGGCCAAACAAAGCTGTTAATGACGAAAGTTGCGAGACGGTGTGGTTTCAAAGAACAAGGTCGCGACATTGTTACGTAATAATATGCGAAGCAAAAGAACCTAAGTCACGACATACTTTCAAGGTCGCGACCATAAATAAAAGCAAAGTTTAGTAAAAACAATTGTGACTAAGGGAATGAGGTTGCGACAAGGTGAAATAAAACGTATAGTCAGTCGCGACATACTTTTTAGGCCATGACAAAAAGTGCAACAAGGAAAGAAACCACCTAGTCACAACTTCAATTGCAGGTCGCGACAGATATCTAATGTCACGACAAGGAATTGTTGCTAAATGAACTGACAAAGTCTCCATAAGGAAGATTGTTGTTGCGACAAAATATAAGCTGAAGACAATAGTGAGGTCGTGACATAGAATTCATGTCGCAACATTAAATGAGCGAAACAGCTAAAACATGTTATGACTAAGTTGAGCAAACAAGAACAAAGTAAGAAGGGCCACAACTCGGTCGCGACACACTTTCTGATGCTGACCGAAAGCTGGTGATGAGGCATTGTGAGTAAAAAATTAGGTTGCGACAGATTGGAAGAAAGAAGCGGTGCGACTGTCTGCTTTTGGTCGCGATAGGAATGGCATTGAGAAAAGAAACTACCTCGTCGCGACCTAATTTCCATGTCGCGACAAGAAAACAAATAGTTTAATAGTTGGAGTCTCAACTTGCATGAGGTCAGAAAACTAGATATGATGTCGCAACATGAAAGGGAATCTGTGACAATGGATTAAAATGGTTAACTACGGAAATGGTGTCGCGACACAAAAATGAGGTTGCGACACAGAATCTAGTAAAAGGAAGGACGGCCTGGTCGCGACAAGAAAATGAGGTCGCGACACCGAACTCAGCAAGGGAAGAAAAAGCCAGGTCACGACATGCAATTGGGGTCGCAACACAGAATCTAGTAAAAGGAAAGACAGTCAGGTTGCGATAAGAAAGTGTGGTCGCGACACAAACACTTGGAGACCAGATAAAGTTGTCGCGACGGGGACCTGATTAGTGCCCAAAAATTGCTATTTTGAACCCTATTTATTATAGGTTTTGAGTGCTTTTTGTGTACTAATCATTCTAATTAACCCGATTTGCACATTAAGGTCCTACTATTCACGATCGCATTTTTGTATGCGATTTCACGATTGGCGAGCTAATTATGCCAAAATTGTTGAGTTGATCCAAGCACGAAGAATTCGAGTCAAACTCATCGTTGCAGATCAGATCTCAAAAGGAAAGAAGAACAAAAAGTGAAGAAAAATGGAGCATTGCGAAATTTGGTTCTCATGACATTCACGACTCGTATTATTCATCCTGATTTGTTCTCCTGCATTTCACGCTTTGTTGTTTTGTTACAATTTTTGGTTTTTCCATTTTATCATATAATAACTTTAGTTTCAGTTTTTTATTTTGCTTAATTTCCCTTGCTTTCTGAGCCGTATAAGCTAGAGTCAAGGTTTGTAGTAATCAATCAATTCGGCCAATCTGAACCGGGGCGCGGTTCCACTGCCATTTCTTTTTACATTTTCTTTCACTTTTTCTCTTCCTTTCTAGGCTACCATTGCTTCTCACGAGGATGACAACTCGGAGGATGGATTGTAGAACCTCTTCCTCCTTGAAGAGGAGGGGAGTACATTGGCTAGGGTTTGAGGTAACTCAAGTCCTCTGTATTTTAAGCATACGCATTTATGAATTATTTATGTTCTCTTCTCTCAATCTAGGTTTAAATCTCTTAAGCCCGCCCTCACTAACGATGTATTTGAGTTTATGGTTACAGTGGATGCTATCACTAGATCCTTTGTTATCCGATTAGTTGTTTCCTATTAGTTCTTTGTAGGGAGTAGGTTTTTTGAGATATGTTCTCACAGATTGGGGACATTTATACCCGAGTTAAATGCTATGTTTCAAGGGAAAATCATAGGGTTTAGTTTTAAAAGCTAAATATATTGAAAGATCCGGTTAGGAAATGACCATATGTCATCCTCACTAGCAGAGGAAAGACCGAGGACATGTTGGTTGCCATAAAACCTAAACCCGGTGGCACGAACAGCAGGGGTTCTATTTTTTCATTTTTTCTTATTTTATTTTGACACACCAAACAACCAGCCCTCATGCTTTTCATCAAACCTTAAAATCCAAATTTAATTCACCAAATTGAACCTCACTGTTAGTCATTTGTGCAAAGAAAACCATCCACGAGTTCGACCTCAGAGCCACTATCTTGCATTAGCTTCCTTTCTGGCGGTAGGAGGAACACAGGTTTATAAATTTTGTTGATTCCGAACACCTACTGTGGCACGAATCAGGACCAAATTGGATTACAACAAAAACGGTGTTGCGACAAAGAAACTTTGTCGCGACACATAATTTAGCTAAGGAAGAAAGAGCCAAGTCGCAACATGGAATTGAGTCGCGGGCACAATCTTTGGAAACAAGGAGAAAATGGATTACAACAAGAGTCATCACCCTTGGAAACTCAACAAGGCATGACAAAGGAATTCATGTCGACCACTAACGGAAAAGCGCAAGAACAAAGTTGCATCCACGGGCTGGCGGTGGTGGGCCATCAATATTGGAATCCACGGAGCCTTGGAATCGGCTTTAATTCTTTGAAATGTATAAATAGGAGTTTTTGCACCAGTACAAGCAGTTATTCCGAAACCCAAAAAACTTGGGGAAGAAGAAGACTCAATTGTATAATTCTAGAGTAGATTTTCCTTTTCTTTTCTTTTCTTTCTTTTTTGGATTTGAACCAATAATCTGTTTAGAATGTTAAAGCTGGATTTAATTTTTCATTTTATTTTCCAATTACGGCCTGGAATCAATGAAGCCTAGACAATTTCTGGAATTCGTTTCTTTCAGTTTATTACAGTTACAATGGATGTTCTCGATCAATACTCCATTGTCGATTGTAATTCTGTAGTTGAGAAGCACAACTTCCATTGGAATGAATCTACTGTTAGTTACAGTCTTTTCTGCTTAAATTAGAAGGAATTTCCTGAAATTGGGATTTTTGATTTATTTGATTGATGTTGTTCGATTGAATTGAGTTGTTCCCAATGGTAGTACCGAATACAGTCTCAAGAAGTTGACTGCTCTAATTTCCAGGAAGCCCTCTGAGTGACATAGAGATGGAGATTCCTGAGAGCTTGGAACATTCAACTTGTGGGTATGTTAGACTATCATTGAAGAAATAAGGAGCTTTGTGAGTTCATTTCGATAAATTTCCAATTCACTCATAGTTGAAGTTGAATTATTTATCAATTTAAATAATGGAAATTTCTGTAATCGTTAGATAGATCTTGATCTGTGTTAGGCGAGATCTAATCAGGAAAGAAAAAATCCAGTAGATTTAAAGGAGGAGTCATCAACCAATTTGTAGAGGTTTTGCAATGACCCAGACTTGGGATGCAAGAATCTGCAGTCTTAAGAAATGGGTATGAAGTATTGAAAAAGAAAAATACCCAGATCTTATAAAGAGTGTTCTAAATACAAGTAATTGATTAGATCATTTTCTTTGAAAGAATAAGGGACCTCTAATTAGTGAATAGTGGAGAAATCCAAGCTGCATTACTAGGCATCTTTGACAAATCCAGATCCAAAATCAAGATTGAGAGAATCAATGGGTTATAATGCAGTGGCGTTCCTGTGATTTCATGTAAGTGTCTGCTCTGCGAGAACGATTTGGAAGTCCATTTTATTTTGTTAGTTCAATTCAAAATTTATTTTAATTTATAAAATGTAATATAGGATTATCTTGTCTTTTAAATTTCAGTTTTCAAACCATTAAAAGGAGATTCAAATAGTGTGGATCTTGAGTAGTTAGGGTAGTTGATTTCAACATTCTTGTCAATCTCTATGGGAATGATATTTGGACTTATATCCATTTTTACTACTTGTATGACCTGTGCACTTGCAATGTCATAGACTAAACCCATTATTAATTCCAGAACATAAAATCAGTTTTATTCATTTTTAAACAACTCTATTCAACTTTGACATAGATGCGAAAAAATTATGGGCTCTGTATAAGTATTAAGTTAGTGGTTTTAGTCTATGTTACTGCAGTGAACACATACCACAACCACCATCAACACCCCCTTGATTACTACCCAAATAGTGTTGTTCCATACTCTTAACACTTAGGGTTTTGAGCACTTTTGCATAGTAACTAGCCAAATTGACCCAGTTGACACTTTAAGGACTTAGCAATGCTTTTGATCAATTTTATAGCAGTTTTATAGTTTTCATAGGCTATATATCTTGAAGATAGGGATGCAGCTCTAGCATGAAGAGATCAATTGGAACCCAGAGCTGCAGAACAAGAAGGCAGAACCGCAAAAGTAGAAAATAAAGAACAATTTCACAAGGGTTACAGGGTTCGCAACCTACTTGAAAATTCGCACATACTTGCACACTTTTTATTTCTTCCCAAATTATCCTATGTATTAGTTTTTCTTTTGTCAAATTTGGTAATTTGTATTGTTTTGGTGGTATATAATGCCCAAACAACACTTTGTAAGGACATTTTTAGTTTGGAGAATAAAATTTTGGGGGAAGCTTATCGAACAAGCGCCCGTTTCTTTTCATTTTCTTTCATTTTCTTTTCTTTTCTCACTAGATAAACACCCTCTGAGGATGATTTCTCAGAGGATGAGTGGCTAAAACCCCTTCCTCCATAGTGAAGGCCATTGAACAAAGGATCACAAAGGCAAGCTAAGGGTACTCCATATTTTCACATGATTATTCATTGTCATTACTGTTATTCTCTTTAACTTGGTTTGAATCACTGGTCACTTGGATAATTCGTACTTGATAGCTTTCAAGGCTCATTGGATCTTAAATAATTTAGATCCAATGATGTTCGTTAGTTATCATTTATGAGCCATTGGAAGGTAGTCAAGAAGGAGACTTGTGTGTTTTTACTTGTTAGAGAACATTATTGGTGAATGCCATTTTCAAGAAGTTTAATGAGGGTTAGTTTTTATAGCTAAATGAAGATTCGGTTCCATAAATAGCCTATATTATCACTACAATGCAGAGTAAAAAAGACCCAGCCTCATAAAGAACTAAACCTAGTGTCCTGATACTTCAGTGACCTCTTACATTCTCAATCTATTTGTTTGGTAGTAATATTAAACTGGCTTAACATACAAATCCATATCAAACTCGTCACGGTGTAAACCTCGGAATTAGTCATTTTCTCACAGAAAGCCCATCCTTATGGATAGTCCATAGAACCACCATATTATAGTATCTATGCTACGGTAGTATGAGGTATTAGGTTATTTTGTTGATTTACAATACCCTACAGGCTACATACATACAAATTAAATGGCGCCGTTGTCGGGGATGGTGCCTAAGTGCAAATAGTGAGTCCTATATGGTGCTTGAGTCTAAATGCAAACTCCCAGTGAATTTTTTTTTCTCTTATCATTCTTTCTAGCAATTTACTGTTAGTTTCACTGAACACTTGTGATCCTCATCACAAGCTCTGGTGAATTTTTTTTTCTCTTATCATTCTTTCTAGCAATTTACTGTTAGTTTCACTGTTTATATATATATATATATATTTATTTATTTATTTATTTATTTATTTTATTAACTTTTAGCTAACGTGCTTTTGGTAGAATTTTTTTTTCTTTTTTTTGGTGTTGTCTGTGTTTTCATATAGGGTTCTTATTCAGGTGGTTTAGGAATTCAAAAGGCATATTAGTCAAAATTATTATTCTACAGGAATCAGATTTTGAATTGGGCTTGAATTTAAACACAATGGAACCTCCACTTGAAGTGCAGTAGAATCAGCAGGGGATTAAGAAGAACCTCAATGCATTTAGATCCATGAGGGACCACATACACCCTCCTCGAATGAGTGCACCCTCCACATAGTGCCTCCAGGCGAGCAAATGGATTTAAATCCATTACCTTGTACCCTGCTTTTACACTTTTCACGGCATGAAGAGTAGAACCATATTCGCACATGAGGGAGTTTAAGGGGTTTGCAACACCTTCGAGGAGGAGACTACCCTTTATTAGGTTCATGGGGCTTAATCTTTTCCTTTCTCATTTGGAGGATAAAGCCAAAAATTTGGCTCCAACTCCACAGAGGCCAAAGGCATCAAAACTAGGGTGGGATGCATTTGAATTTTAAAGAAATTCTTTTCACTCTGGAACCAACAGTTTGGAAGAGTGGATTACCACCTTCACTCAAACTAATGGGAATGAAAAATTCTATATAGTGGGAGAGATATATCAGACTGGCTCAGTAACTTATCCCTCTGTGGATTCAGACATGGCAACACTCAGTTAGCTCTTTATGATGGAATTTCTCCTGCCGTGAAGCAAATGTTGGAACTATATGTGAGGTGATTTCTTGAACAACATCAAGAGCTTTGGGTTTTAAGGTTATGGCGGAAGCTTCAAAGGTTGGGATGAGCCTAACCCAGGGAGATGGAAAGAATGAGACCTCAACCCGGTACAGGGTGGCATGCTCACTTCCGGAGGAACATGAACATAAGCCAAAGTTTCAACATAGCTAGAAGGTTGGAAGAAGCTAAAATGAAACCGACGCAAGAGCTGCGACGATGGCCCAGAGATTCCTATGCCGACAAAGCCATGCTTCATTTGTCTGAATCTCAGGCATCTGGGAGAACAATGTCCAACTATTCCAACAATGAGGGAGATGTTAGTGGAACAATCGAATGTTGTTGGTCAATTCCAACCATCAACTAATGCATAATATGACAACACTTACAACCCTAGCTGGAGAAAGCACCCAAATCTCTCCTGGAAGCCAAAACCTCCACAGTATGCACCTCATACTCCTCCATAATATGCTTCAACTTCTCAGCCATCACAACCACAGTCAACTTCTCCAATTGAGCAAGCCATTCTACATTTGAGCAAGGTGGTAGGTGATTTTGTGGGAGAAGCGAAGCGATCGGCGTGCGATTCATCAGAAAATTGATCTTATGGAAAGCACTCTAAACAAAGGATAGATGGGCTCCAAGTGACATTGCTCGAGAAAAATAGACAACACACCAATACCTCTCAAGGCTCTGTCGGCAAGTATAGGAAAGACAGAGATTCACATACAAACCCAATAAAATTTGAAAGGAGTCTTTCGTGCTTCAGTGCCGGTGAAGCTGCTCCCAAGATGGATGAGGTGAAAGCCATTATCACTCTAAGAGTGGTAAAATATTTGATCGACCAATGCAGAAGCGGAGGCAGCAAGAACAATAAGAAGAGGAGCCAGAAAGAATAGTGATTAAAGAGGATATAATGAAAAAGAGCATGCCTCCACTTTTTTCTCAAGCACTTAGAGACAAAAAAGGGGCTAAATGACCAGTGAGATTTACGAAGTGAGGCAAGTGAGTTAATATCCCTCTTCTAGACATGATCAAGCAGGTCCCAACATGCAAATTTCTAAAGACTTATGCCTTGTAAAGAGAGGGGCGGAATGTGGATAAGGCAGCTTTCTTGACGAAGCAAACTCCGTCATCAGTGTAAGACCCCAGTGAAATACAAGGATCCAGGGTCTCCTACCATTTCAGTGAACATTGGGGGAACTTGTGTAGAAAGAGCTTTGTCGGATTTGGGAGCTAGCGTAAACCTGTTACCCTACTCAGTCTACAAATAGTTAGGGTTGGGAGGATTAAAGCCTACCACCATCACCTTATATTTGGCAGATAGATCGGTGAAAATTTATAAAGCCATAGTTGAAGTTGTTTTGGTGAAGGTGGATAAGTTCTATTATCCCGTAGACTTCGTTGTTCTTGATATTGAGCCAGTGGTAGTGGGGGTCAATCATGTGCCCATCATACTTGGGAGACCATTTTTGGCCACATCAAATGCCATCATCAATTGTCGAATGGGGTCATGCAGCTCACATTTGTCAATATGACACTGAAGCTCAACATATTTCATTTAAGCAGCAAGCATGCCAATCCAAAGGAAGTTTTCCTGATTGGCACTAGTGTGGGGGAACATTGTGCTCAGAAACTATAAGGGGAGCTGATGGAGAATTTATAAGAGGTTGATGAAGAATTATCAACCCACCAATCACTCCGGCAACACACTCGGGAGCCACATCCTGATGTCAAGCAACCTTACCTATGACCAACACTTTGCCCACCACATACCATCACACTCTTCACTCTGTCACTACACTCTAGGCGACACTGCTCATCTTCACTACCAGTGACATCTATCCATATCAATGCTCAGGATTTTCTTGCCATCATGGCCGTTGTCCACAATTTCGCGGTTACATCCCAGTCCTTTTAACTCACTGCATTTGCCGTGGAGTGAAGCGAATGAGCTCCACAGCTGTCCTTGCTTGAATCTGCAATCATTGCCTTAGGTTCAACAACACCTGGGAAACGCCACCTATCCCTCTCGCCTCCCGGCGACGGCGGCTCATAGGATCACAAGCTCCACCACCTGCAGCTCCAGTGGCCATTCCAGCAACAGCTGTAGTAGATTTAGCTCTAGTCCCACCAACGGCTCATCCTTCTGCTCATGCTCAGTCACAGGATGAGGATAAGGTTCCACTCCATGACTACTTGAGGAGGTATCACTTCCTTCATTAAGTTTCAGCTCCAAACCCCATTGAGGATAATGATAAATTCAGTTGGGGAGAGAGTTAATGAAAGAAGTATGGATTTATGTTAGGCAAATGCATTTGTTTTAATTAAGATAGGCTTGCTAGTTAGTTTTTACAATACAAGTATATGTTTTAGTTTTCAACATGTTTTAGTTATTGTTTATAATTTTCTCATTATAGAAATTTTTTTGTAACATCTCAACTTAGTATATGAGAATTGAAGTCTTGTCCCAATGTTGTTGATGTTAGAATGGTGTTATGCTTGGATTGAGTTGATGAATTATTCAATTCTTCTTATGCTAGCCTTATTTTCTTCCACTTTGAACTAACCACACACTTTATTGCACATTAGGTTTCAATTATAATTTGAAAAAGCTGCCTTGCCTCTAATCCTTAAAAGTCAGCCTAAGTACCTTTTGACCACCTTTGTAAATTAGGACCCTTAAGAATAAAAGACGATAGTCTTTCAAAAAAAAAAAAAAAAAAAGAAAAAAATTTGTGACACTTGCCTTTAAACTCGAGCATAGTCGGTATATGACGAGGAGTCTTTAAAGCCCGATACCTAAATGACTAGTTAAGTCCATGAGCTTTGTTGCTCGTTACATAGGTGGATAGGTTGAGTTTAGCAATTTGTAGGTGCTGGAGTTTCAAGCTTATAAAAAGTTCGGGGTAAAACCTAAAGAGTTAGTGGTTGAGAAATCCTTATGACTTGATGCCTTAGACCTTAATTGGTTGGGAGTCATCGGTGGACCCCCGTTACATGGACAATTGTGGTCGATTCCTCAGCGTGCACCTACAACCTGGGGTGTGAAACTCTAAGCGGTCTGATCTATTAAGGTTAGTTAGTCTGCTAGGTATAGAACAGAGCTAGGTTGGGGGGAGAGAACAATTTGGCAGATTATTTTTAAAAACTAATCAAGTTAACACTTAGGTTTTTGTGGAAGGTTTCAAGTTGGTTCTCTTGGAGTTGACACTGTTTTGATACTTGGATTTGTATAGCACACACTCTTCTTGAGATAGTCTTTGGGTAGGATTTTCGTGACTCTTGTTTAAAGCTAGGCATTATCCCCTCATTTTTGAAAAACCATTTTTTGTGGAGATATAGTTCATCTGGCTTTTGATTGCTTTCTTCTTCTTTAATTGCTAAGGGTAGCAATGTAATCGGTTGAGGGAGTGATTACTACCTAAATGATGTTTGTTCCATACTCTTAACACTCAGGGTTTTGAGCATTTTTGCGTAGTAATCGATGATTGACCCAGTTTACACATTAAGGACTTAGCAATGCCGATCAATTTATATGGTTTTATAGTTTTCACAGTACATATATCTTGAAGATAGGGGTGCGGCTCGAGCATGAGGAATTAATTAGAACCTAGAGTACAGAACCAAAGCAAAACCACGAAGTAGAAGAGAACAATTCCACAACCCCGAAATTTGCAAACTTTGCTTTTTTGCCTCTTTTTCTGATTTCTTCCCAAATTATCCCTATGTATTAGTTTATGCTTTTGTCAATTTGGTAATTTATATTGTTTTGGTGGTATATAATGCCCAAAAAACACTTTTTAAGGACATTTTTAGTTGGGAGAATAAAATTTTGGGGGAAGCTTGTTGAACAAGTGCTCGTTTCTTTCCATTTTCTTTCATTTTCTTTTCTTTTCTCACTAGCCAAACAACCTTTGAGGATGAGTGGCTAAAACCCCTTCCTCCTTGAAGTAGAAGGGCATTGGGTTAAGGATCCAAAGGCAAACTAAGGGTTTCCATGTTTTTCACCTTCGGTATTCATTGTCGTAGTATTTCTTCCTCTTCAATTTAGGTTTTGATCCTTCAAATTATGGACTAGTTTAGTATGTAAGCTTTCAGGGCTTATTGGATGCTTAATGTTAGATCCAGTGATATTCATTAGTTATCATTTATGAGCCATTGGAAGGTGAGTCAAGGAGACTTGTGTTTTAATTGAGACCTTGTGGCCAGTGTGTCGAACTTTCAAGAGATTTAATGAGGGTCAGTTTTTATAGTTAAATGAAGATCCGGTTCCAGAGATAACTATATGTTATCCTCCCCAATGCGAGGTAAAGACTCGGAAACGCCCTCTTTTTCCTAAAAGAACCTAAACCTAGTGTCCTGATACTTCAAGGGGCCTCTTTCCACCTTCTAATCTATTTTATTTTAAGTGACAACCATTAAAACCAACCCCTTTTATTACAATCCCAATATCCAAACTACAATCACCAGTGTAAACCTCAGTATTAGTCATTTCTACGAAGAAAACCCATTCATGTGGACAATCCTAGAGCCACTATACTATAGTAGCTTATGCTGCGGTAGTATGAGGTGTTAGGTTATAAATTTGTTGATTTACAATACTCTAAGAGGAGCTGTCACATGCAGTCACACCCCCAAACTTAGAATTCGGCGCTCCCAATGAAATAAAGCATGAGAGATAAGGGGAAAGAGGGGACTCATCTGAGAATGATCAAGCCTGATTATCATCTCCTCCTTGGGACTAGTCTAGGGGAAATGGAACAATTGGATCCTAAGGTGGCATTGGGAATATCTTTGGAGGTGGGATGGAACTGCCAAAGAAATTATGTGTTTGACTCCACATTTCAACAAAAGTGCCTCAAACTGTTTGTTGCAAAAGTGGGTTCCCTCATCACTTATGATGACTCAAGGGGTCCCGAATCTTGTGAAGATTTTCTTCTTTAGAAACTTCAATACCATCTTCGCATCAATTGTGGGGGTAACAATGGCTTTGACCCATTTGGAAACATAATCCACCACCAACAATATGTATTGATTGTTGTAAGATGAAGTACTTATGAAATCAATTCCCCATATGTCAGAAGTTCCAACCTCAGTAGATTAAAGATCTATTTCTCATGATATGTTGCAGTCTTTTGGCATTAATCATATGCCATTATGAATGTATGAGCATCCTTGAATATGTTGGGTTAGTAGAAACCACATTGCAACACTTTTGCGGTTGTTTTACTTCCTCCATAGTGACCTTCACACTCCAAAGAATGACAATGATGAAGAATGGTGTGCATCTCATCTTTAAGAACACATCTTTCAATCAATTGATCAGCACAATGTTTATACAACACCGGATCTTCCCAATAGAAATATTTCATGATTGAGAAGAACCTTTTCTTTTGCTAGGACGACCAATCTGAAGGTAGAACTCCAACAATATAATTAACAATGTTCGCAAATTAGGGGGTTGATTCAACATGAGAGATAGATAAGAGTTGTTTATCAGGAAAATTCTCATTAATTTAAACTTTTTGAAGCTCATCACATTCTGACAACTCTAGTCTAGAGTGATGATCAGCCACCAGGCTCTCCATACTTTTCTTAACTTCCAAATCAAACTCTTGAAGAAGTAGGACCTAGCGGATGAGTCTTGGTTTCACATCCTTCTTTATTAAGTAAGATATTTGATCGGTGTAGACAACCACCTTGCATTCCCAATCAAATAGGGATGGAATTTTTCAACGGCAAACATGATGGTGAGCAACTCCTTTTCAGTTGTTGCATAATTCAGTTGGGCATCATTGAGAGTTCTACTTGCTTAGTAGATAGCATGGAATACCTTGTTTCTTCTTTGTCCCAAAATAGCCCCACGGCATAATCACTTGCATCGCACATCAATTCGAATGCCAATTCCGAATTCGGTGCTACCACAATGGGCGCTGAAATAAGATTTTCTTTTAGAGTGGAGAACACTTGCCTTCAATCTTCATCGAACTTGAAAGGAGCTCCTTGAATAAGAAGATTTGAAAGGGGTTTTGAAATCTTGGAAAAATCTTTGGCCATTCTCTTGTAGAATCAGACATGCCTAAAAGCTTTTAATTTAACTCTTAAAGTTGGAGAGGGAAGTTTCTCAATAGTCTCAATTTTAGCTTTGTCAATGTAAATGCCCTTCTCTGAGATCTTATGGTCTAATACAATACCTTCATTCACCATAAAGTGGCATTTCTCCCAATTGAGCACGAATTTGTCTCTTCATCTAGCAATCTGATTCAAGTTTGAGACAATTATTAAATGAAGTACCCCTGTAAGTCACCCGTGAACACTTCAATTGTCCTTTCTGCCATGTTTGAAATTATGGCCATCATGCACCTTTGAAACACGGAGGATTACAGCAAGCGACATCCTTGAAATCACAAAGAAAGTATTGTAAGAGCGAGTGAAGGTGGTCTTTTCTTGATCTTGAGAGAGATATCAATCACAGTTGTAACTGAATATCCATCAAGGAAATAATAGAATTCATGCTGCTAATTGATCTAACATTTGATCAATGAATGGTAAGTGATCCTTCCTTGTAACTTTATTCTGACTTTCCATAGTCAATGCATATCGCCATGCACTCAACTTTGTTCTTGTAGGCACCAAGTCATTATTCTCATTTTACTATCATTATCCACTCCTTTCTTAGGAATCATGAGCAAAGACTAATCCATGTGCTATTAGAGATAGGATAAATGACTCTAGCATCAAGCCACTTAAATACTTCTTTTTTCACTGCCTCTTTCATTATTTGATTCAACCTTCTTTGTGCTTTAATAGTGGGTTTGTTGTCATCCTCTAACATGATGCGATGCATACACATTGAATGTCGATTGCCTTTGATGTCCACTAAAGATCAGCGGAATTGCCCTTGTGCAGCCTGTAAATTGCCCATAGCAAATCTCTCTCTTCTTCGTTATGAGGAAGCAAGGAGATGGCAACAATGTGGAGGAGGCACGAGATAAGCGTATCTTAAGTGGAGTCATGGAGTAAACCTATCTTCCCAAAATTGGGGCTTGCTCAATAGAGGGAATGGGACCTCTCGGGCTAGCTCCCAAATGCATCCACGTTTTCATGTAGCAAGCTAGCCTCTAAGGGGTCGTTTGATGGCATTGAAGACATTGAAGGTTATTACTTATTCTTGCACTCTTAGTCTCAATTCACCTTTTTTCATATCCATTAAAGCTCTACCCGTGGCTAAGAATGGTCTTCCAAGGATAATGGGGATTTCTTTATCTTCTTCCATGTCTAAGGCCAGTGATCGACCGAGGAAAAGATAAATTTATCCACTTTTACCAAGACATCTTCTATCATACCATGTGGATGAGTGAGAGATCTATATGCTAATTTCAAAGTTACTGTCGTTAGACTTGCTTGCCCCAGATTCATCTTTTTGAAAATAGAGAGCGGCATGAGATTTATACTCGTACTTCGTAAAGAGCTCTCTTAAAGATAGAGTTCCCTATCACACAAGGAATGGTGAAGCTACACATATCTTGAAGCTTAGGAGGCAAATTCTTTTGTAATATAACGTTGCACTCTTTCGATAAAGCTACAGTTTCATATTCTCCTAATTTCCTCTTTTTAGCAAGAACATCCTTCATGAATTTAACATATCTTGTCATTTTCTCAAGTGCATCGACAAATGGAATGTTGATATGGCGCTTCTTGAAGACTTCAAGGAACTTGGTAAATTGGCCGTCGAGTTTACTCTTCTTTAATCCTTGGGGTACTGGATTCTTGGGGTGTCCTCTTTTGATGGTGCTACAATCCCATTCTTGGTAGGCTCAATTTCAATTGATTCTTCCAGACAATTCTTTGCTTTTTCCCTTTCTTGCTCATTGTCACCCACTTGGACTGAACTTTCCATTGTTTTCCCACTTCTAAGGAGGTATCCTTACAATGTTCCTTTCTATCTCCTCTCGGATTCATTTCTAGAACTGGTAGTGCCCTTGTTGTCCCTCATTCATCCTACTTGCCATTTGCTCCATTTAAACTTCTAAATTTATGATATTGGCAGATTGATTATTGAGGGAAGTTCTTGCTTCATTTACAAATTGAACTTAGGACTTTTGCCATTCCACTTGTGACTTTTGCATTTCCATTTGGCATTTAGCCAATTCGGCCATTGTGTCCTCCAAACTAAACTTCTTTTATTGAGGAAATAGAGGTTTGCTTTCCTCCTCATGCATCATGTTTGGATTATTTCTCCATGAAAAATTTAGATGATTCCTCAGCCTTTGGATTACTATGAGAAGTGTGGAGTATGGGTTGAATTAGGTTAGGGTTGCTGAAATTGCCAATCTTGAAGCATTCCTTAGTCATTTTTCGAATGGGTTGCCCATAACGTCTGACCCAGATGGGGGCTATTAAAAATTCACATAAGAAGTGTCTGTGAGCTTGCACGTGGCGATCTTTCATATTTTGAGTTGTGTAACTTAGAGTTGTTTGGTTAACCATTGCCAGACCGCTAAGTTGGAGGAATAAATGACTTCATACATCCCCATTGGTTTCTTTGAGGTTGCTCTTTCACTTGGCTATTAACAGTTGTTGATGGCCATATTCTCTAGCAATTGATATGCCTCATCTTCACTTTTGCTCATAAGTACCCCACCAACTGAAGCATCTAAAAGAGTCCTATTTCTCCCATTCAAACCATTGTAGAAATGATGGACTTGCATCCACTTTGGTAGACTATGATGCGGGTGGGCACTTGCGTAGGAGCTCTTTGTATCGGTCCCATGCCTCATAAAACAACTCTCCCTCAAGTTGTGCAAAGTTATTGATCTCTATTCTCATTTTTACCGTCTTTATAGGAGGGAAGATGTAACGCCCCAAAAATACCCTAGAATTTTTATAATAAAATTAATTATATATTCCGGGTATAAATTGAGCCAACTTCGGTATTTTAAAGTTTGTTAAATGAATATTGATTAAAATAGATTATATTATAGCTAAATCAAATGCAAATATTATACTGATGAGGCAATTGTTAGTGCTTAAGAAGTGTAAGAGGCAAATTTGGGGAAATTGTAAAATTAAGATCTAAAGAGGTCATATGAAAATAAGTTATATGTCTATGTACAATTAGATGATAAGTGAAGATGCAAATTAAGAGACTAGTAAGTTTTCAGTGCGAAAAATGGAAAATGGATTTTTAAAGAAAAACAAACAAGGCCTTATGAGATTTAGGGAATTAAAGACCAAAAGTGGTCTAAGGGAGCTCATTCTTGAGCAAATCCCATTTTTGGAGAAGGAGAGAGGAGAAAAGGGAGAAGAGAGCTAGGCAAAAGAAGGATCAAGCTTTGGGTGGGATTGTTTCCCATTTCTTGCTTCTAAGAAATCAAGCAACCTACAAGAGAAGATTTGAAGAGATTAAAGGTAAGAAATCAAACCCTAGCTTTCCTCTTTGTGATTTTTATTTGGAAAAAGCCTAGCAGGTAAAGGGGTTTTATTGGTTCTAACACTTTTGGAGTTGTTTAAGTTGGATTCCATGGTGGGTTATGATATACATGAGTTTGGATGGAGTTATTTGAGTTTTTATAGGTGAGAAATGGAAAAATCTATCATTTCTGGGCAGAACCCACACATTGGTACCGGTATCGAAAGTGGGTACCGGTACCCATTGTACGAGGAATTAGTCTGGGTACGAAAGTTGGAAATTACCTAACATGACTCACAATGGAAGGGCCCGATGCAGGTAACTTGATAAAGTGAATGCCGGTGCCAATGCTTTAACAACCACAATTTTTGTACCCGCACACCTTTGTTAAGTCTCATATTCGTACACCGATTGTTTAGGGACCCTAATAAAGGTTTAATGGGGTTCATATAAGAGTATACGAGAGAGAAAGCGTCACAGTACCTCACCACAGGCCATGAATTAATTGTTCAACACTAAGAGTGGAGAATTTGTATTTATTTGAAGTCTTTGGTAAAGAACAACAACGACTGGGTAGTATCGAAGAGGCGAGAGATCGATAAATCGATGCATTCTCACGTGACACCGATTCCATTTCAAGTTCTGTTGTGAAATATATATATATATATGCTATATATTGATTTGAATTATTAGTATTCGAAATGTTTGTCAAATATCTACATGTATTTGAACTATAAGTGAATTTACTGCATGTGAGTAAATTGATTTGAAATGTATTATTGAATGACCAACATGACGGGATTCACCAACTAAATTCGTTATGAAAGTAACCGTATTTGTTCAATGTGAAATCACATTACTACTAAAGGACAAATAAGGCGGGATTCACCAATTGAATCTGTCGTGAATGTTCATTTCTATAGTCTAATGTGAGATTGTAATATTGAATGTGAAATCACATTACTCTTGAATGACAAGCGGCGGGATCGCTGACTAATCATTTGTGAATGTTAATTTCTATGATCGATGTGAGTTGATATTAAATGTGAAATCCATTGCACTAAAGCGATAAACGAGTCGATTCACGAATTGAATGCAATAGTGAATGTTGACTCTATAGTCATATGTGAAATCGCAGCAGCGAAAAATGATATTAAAGTGTATTTGTATAAATATCTTTTTACATTACATAGACATAGAATAAAGGCATTAACGATAAATGCATGGTCGTGAAGCTGAGAAATGAATGAAATTGTGTAGAACCACTAAGCATGAAAATGCTTAGCGTATAGTTTTATCAATACGCAGGTACCAAGTGATATATTGTGATTGAAAGCAAACCTAAGGTCGAGAAGCTTAGAGTCATTCAAAAAGTTCACGGAGTATGCTCCGTCACATGCATCCTCACCATTTTTAGCATGACATTGTTTTGTAAACAAAAGGAATTCAACTCCGAAATTATTTTGTACCTATATATGAATATGATTTTGGATATTATGTGTAAACGAATAAAATGCCATTTTGGTTAACACTATTTTTAAAGGAATTGCATTGATTGTAAATGTTTATGGGGTTGCCCCAAATGAAATAAGCTTTACATCAAAGATTTGAGAGCAGCGCTTATATTAATGAAATGTATTTGATATATAAAGAACTTTAGGAACTTTTAGACCAACCTTAACTCATATGGTAGTGGAGTCCATGCGTTCGGATTTCAACCAATGCTTCCTTGGTCCTTTAAAGAGAATGAAATAATGCGAGATAGCATTTTCACTAGCACCATTACATAACGATTATCTTTACTTCCAAGAAGTTGGAAATATGAGTGTTAGGATCTTCTTGTGGTAAACCCATGAACTATATGTTTTGAATTAGTTGAAAAGTGATGGGATTGATTTCAAAATTATTTACTTGAATAGCCGGCCTTCGAATAACGAGGCGGGACACCCATGGGTGGAAGGGCATAGTCTCTCAAAGCTCTAGGTGATTGTGCCATCGGGGTTGTGATTGGAGAGACACTGTCCCAACTTCTAGAGTTCACATCTTCCTTTTCTTCTCTTATACCTTGAAGGTTTTCCACGGGTTATTGCAATGAATTTGAATAATCTGCTTCTCTCTTTTCTTTTCGAATTCTTCTTATAGTTCCCTCTAACTCTGGATTTTAAGGAATAAGGTTATCACAACCAAATTTTCGTATAAACACTACTTAGTACCTATAAGCACACGAATCGAGAGAAACGAGATGTCAAAATCTGAACTAAACAAAGAAAATCAGAAAAATATCCGAAGGTATTTGGTAACAATATTGGTTCTAACGCCAACTCCCCAACAACGGCGCCAAAAACTTGTTGACTTTTGACTTGTAATAGAAATTTAGCTCAAAAGTTCTATTGCCAAAAATGTGTGTGTGATGAAAGGTGTATAGGGTATCTGAGAACTACACTACGTCTTGTAGAAGCAACACGCCGTGTGGCGACACAATAGCAAGCAGTATCATCCCACGAGAGTTGGTTACCAACTATTTTAATTATAATTACTCTACAGCTCTAGGAGTATACAAGCAAGCGAGATGAAATTTTACTACACAATAGCATAAAAAAACTATTCGAAAGTTAAGTCAAGCAATGAAGAACTATATGAAAATAAAGGAACCTAGGGCTTTGGGTTTCATTAGACAAATTCCTATAAAAACATCTAGGTAAGCAAGGTCTACAATGTTTGGTTCAATTATCAAAGATGAATTTCAAAATGATCGAACTATTCTTTCTCGAGCAATAGCTAGCTAACCCGAAAAAAGGTTTTACTCTATTTCTACCTCAAACCACCATAACTCATGTTGCATTCAGTAAAAGAAATCAATAATATCACATACAATCCACAAATATCTCTATCTTGCGTGAGAGCATGATGTTTTATACATGATCTAACGTAACATTCTCTTCTCATACTCATATTAGGACATTCAACACTTGTGAGTGATCAATCAAAATCAAGTAGTTAAAACCATATAAACACTTGATAGCGAACTAAACATGTCGAGAATTTACAACCTAAAAACCAAATTCTTAGTTCAATGTCAAACTACTCCCAAAACCCTAGATAGAAAGTCTAGAACAACATAGTAGGAATTTACAATGGAAGAAGATAGAGAAAACATAGAAAATGAAGTATAAAACTAAGATTGGTGATGGTTGTCAGTTCTCCGTATGCTTTTGATTTCGCCTAACCCCCTTTTCCTATTCCTTTTCCTTTTATACTCCCCCAAAATACGAGCGAGATTGGGCTTTGGAAAGGCATTGGGCTTCGCTTCACGACACAATGTGGAAAATTAGCGCTGTAGCGTGATCCAAAAAGAAAACAAGATAAAAATTTGATACATTGTAGTGTGGAGATCATCACGTTACAACATGATGATCCTCACGCTTAGTGGAGGTCATCACGCTGAGCAACGTAGAGGTCATCACTCTTCAACGTGATGATCCTCATGTTAAAACGCGGTGACTTCACGCTGTGGTTGAAACCTCCTAAACTACAACAAAATCCTTGTCCTTTCTTCCTCTCAAAACTATCCAAATAGATTCTTAATTTTATGAGCTAATACTCTATGGAAAGCTCTCCAAGTCTGGATTGTGCTCTTGTTGCTAAATTCACTAAATGATCTTTAATACTACTCAAATTTGCACCGTTGATTGACCTAAATACAAAATTGGATAAAGAGAGCTATTAGGGGCTTATTCAAACTATAAACAACTGAAAAACAAACCAAAACAAGGAGGTAAAATGAGTATATAGGATACTCATCAATAAGGCTTGAGAAGAGGGAGGCTCGCCCTCACAGGAAATGGGCTGAAAACCTTATTTGAGTGACAATCGATGGTTCCGTCACATGCATCCTCACCATTTTTGAGCATGACATTGTTTTGTAAACAAAAGGAATTCAACTCCGAAATTATTTTTGTACCTATATCTGAATATGATTTTGGATATTATGTTGTAAATGACATAAAATGCCATTTTTGGTTAAACGCATATTTTGTAAAGGGTGAATTGCATTGAATTTGTAAATGCTTATGGGGTTGCTCTAAATTTGAAAATCTTCGCTTTCGCAAAGATTTGAGAATCCAAACGCTATATTAATGTGAAATGCATTTGATAAATGGCTTCTACAAGGCCCCCGGTTTTCTGCTCGATTCGCCAACTGGTCGGGCCAGCTCTAGGGTCGCTTATAGAAGAACTTTGAAAGGAACTTTTAAACCAACTCAACTCATATAGTGATGGAGTTCATATGTTCAGATTTCAACCAATGCTTCACTTGGTCCTTTAAAGAGAAAGGAAATAGCCAAAGGCGGATAGCATTTTCACTAGCACCATTACACTTAACAGTGTCACACACTTCCAAGAAGTTGGAAATATGAGTGTTAGGATCTTCTTGTGGTAAACCCATAAACTATATGTTTTGAATTAGTTGAAGAGTGATGGGATTGATTTCAAAATTATTTACTTGAATAGCCGGCCTTCGAATAACTCTAATGGACACCCATGGGTGGAAGGGCATAGTCTCTCAAGGCTCTAGGTGATTGTGCCATCTGCCGGTGATGGAGACACCGTCCCAAACTTCAGAGTTCTACATCTTCCTTCTCTTATACTCAAGGTTTTCCACAGTTATTGCAAATGAATTCTGAATAATCATTTCTATTTTCTTGATTCTTTTATAGTCTCTCTAACTCCGTATTGTAAGGAACAAGGTTATCACAACCAAATTTTCGCATAAACACCACTTAGTACCTGCCACTAATCGAGAGAAACTGAGGATGTCAAAATTTTTGAACTAAACAAAGAAAAATCGTAAAAAATATCCGAAGGTATTTGGTAACAATATTGGTTCTAACGCCAACTCCCAACAACGACGCCAAAAACTTGTTGACTTTTGACTTGTAATAGAAATTTAGCTCAAAAGTTCTATTGCCAAAAATGTGTATGTGATGAAAGGTGTATAGGGTATACAAGAATTACACACCTACGTGTGCAAGTATACGCTTCGTAACAAGCAACACAATAGCAAGCAGAGTATCATCCCACAGAGAGTTGGTTACCAACTATTGTAATTATGATACTCTAAACTTTTTCCCAGAGTATACAACAAATGAGATGAAATTTACTACACACAAGATAAAAAACTATTCAAAGTTAAGTCAAGCAATGAAGAACTATATGAAAATAAAGGAACCTAGGGCTTTGGGTTTCATTAGACAAATTCCTATAAAAACATCTAGGTAAGCAAGGTCTATGTTGTTTGGTCTAATTCATCAAAGATGAATTTCAAAATGATCGAACTATTCTTCTCAAGCAATAGCTAGCTAACCCAAAAGGTTTTACTCTGCCTTTACCTCAAACCACCATAACTCATGTTGCATTCAGTAAAAGAAATCAATAATATCACATACAATCCACAAATATCTCTATCTTGCGTGAGAGCATGGTGTTTTATACATGATCTAACATAACATTCTCTTCTCATACTCATATTAGGTCATTCAACATGACAAAGGTGATCAATCAAAAGCAAGTAGTTAAAACCATATAAAACACTTGATAAGAAAGAACTAAACATCAAGAATTTACAACCTAAAAACCAAATTCATAGTTCAATGTCAAACTACTCCCAAAACCCTAGATAGAAAGTCTAGAACAACATAGTAGGAGTTACAATGGAAGAAGATGAGAAAAACATAGAGAAAATGAGAAGTATAAAACTAAGATCATGGATGGTTGTCAAGCTCTCCGTATGCTTTGATTTTGGCCGAATCCCCTTTTGTCCTAATCCTTTTCCCTTTGGCACTTCAAAATACAAGCTTAGATTGGGCTTTGAAAGGCATTGGGCTTCGCTTCACGACACAATGTGGAAAATTAGCGCTGTAGCGTGATCCAAAAAGAAAACAAGATAAAAATTTGATACATTGTAGTGTGGAGATCATCACGTTACAACATGATGATCCTCACGCTATAGTGTGGAGGTCATCACGCTACAACGTGAGGTCATCACTCTTCAACGTGATGATCCTCATGCTAAAACGTGGAGGACTTCACGCTGTGGCTTGAAACCTCCTAAACTACAACAAAATCCCTGTCCTTTCTTCCTCTCAAAACTATCCAAATAGATTCTTAATTTTATGAGCTAATACTCTATGGAAAGCTCTCCAAGTCTGGATTGTGCTCTTGCTGCTGAATTCACTAAATGATCTTTAATACTACTCAAATTTGCATCGTTGATTGACCTGGGCCAAATTGGATAAAGAGAGCTATTAGGGCTTATTCAAACTATAAACAACTAAAACAAACCAAAGCAGGAGGTAAATGAGATATATGATACTCATCAATAAGGCTTGAGAAGATGGGAGGCTCGCCCTCACAGAAATGGGTCAACTATTTGAGTGACAATCGATGGTGGTCTCCCCCTCTCTTCTTCTTATGCTTGAATATCACGAGACAAAATTAATTTTGCTCCAAAAATCTTTGTTTTATTTTGCCTATATGAAAAACTGTGTTTTTTGGGTTGTTGTTTAAAACTCAAACGATTCAATCTTAAAATTTTCAATAAATTCCAATAATCGTTTCTTTTTGACAACTATATTTTGATTTAATACCAACCTTAAACCCTAACAACCATATTTTGATTGAATACTAGCCTTAATTATAACAACTATTTTTTGAAATTCAAGTCAATAGTTATGGTTTGTTTTCCTATAAATGCAGTCTTGTTGATAGTGAAGAACACAGAAAATCATCCTCTCCATCTCTCTCTCGACATTTATTGATCTAAAGAAGCTATCTAAAGAGCTATTGAATCTGGGTAATAAAATTCTTAGAGTAATCTAGGCTGCGCCTCAAATGTACTTCTGTTTTCCTGTAGTGTGCTTTCTAGATTGGCATCCTCAACGGCTACCATCGCCGATCGCTCCAGTTTAGGCGATCCTCTGAATAACCAGTTACAACAATTTCTTTGAGAGGTTACATACTCGCCTTAAATATCTCTTCACCTCATTTACTAAGTAAACCCCAAATATACTCTTTGCCACAAATTTCCAATACTTTACTTTTTTTCCATTACCCTCGCCCACACCTATATCCAAAACCTCCTTAAATTTTAATTTTATATAATATGTAAACTAATTTTAGAAAATTAAAATAGTGAAAAATTAAAAATGAATTAGAGTTTGTAAATCCCAGAATGTTTGGTTATATCCAGGATATTAAAATCAGGAAATTTACCATGTCCAGGAGAATTTATATCAGGGAAAGTTTGCTTTACCCAGGAAATGCAAATCAGAAAATGTTCAAAATAATCAGATTCAAAATCAGGAAAACTCTTCACTGTCAGTTTCAAAATCGAGGAAGTAATTTTTTACATTGTTTTTTTATTTAATATAAAATAAAATAGTACTGTTATGAAAAATTAAATTACATCATTAAAAATTTAATTAATTAAATATAATATATCAATTACAATATAAAATATTTAAAGTTGTAGATACATCATGTTTTATCTAAATCAATTGTCTCTTGTGTCGCTACGTAGGAGTTCGTCACAATAATGATCTAGCCTCGTCAGAGTGCGTAGAGATCTCCCATCCTCAGTACTGCGGTATCGGTAATTACATGGGTTGCATGCAATTGGAGGTATTGGTGATGTCGAATCCATGAAGACCCTAAAGTAAAGATGAGTCCTTTGTCAAAAAACAAAATATAAAAACATTAAACTTAATGACTAACGAGAATATAATTTAACAAATGCAATGCGAAGTAATCCTCGACAAATCGAAGTCACGTCGGTTTGTGGTGAAGTGGTGCGAGGTGTCGGATCTAAGTGGTAGATATATTTAGGCATTGTTTAAATGATAAATGGATAACACAATATTGTCTTAGGTAGGAATATCAAATGACCCATGTCAGGTAAAGTCATCCATCTATCATGGAACCAAAGAGTCAAAACATGATAATGAATAAACCCGACTCGACAATTCGATTGATCCGTCTGATTGAACATACTCATCATGAGAAAAGTTTGAAGCTCATGAACCCGAATCTTGTCAGGCAGTTCCCCGTCCTCTTCCTCCATTCCTAGTAACCTAGCAATCGATCGATATCCTGACCATACGCCTTAGTATCCCACGATGTTAAAACATATGTTTACATATTTGATGTAAGAGAAACATTTAATGTACTTCAATTTTTTTTCCTTTGGTACTTTCACGGAACATGCAGTGGCTGGTGAAGTATCGATGAAGCGGAGACTCAACGGAGTTTCAAATAAGAAGGCTCGTTTGGTAGATAAATTGATTTTCAATGACGGACGACCCTTTGCCTTAACAACTACTCAAGTGAATTTGGAAACAGATGTCGTTGCAGGATAAGCTAACTCTCTCAACTTCCTTTTTAATGCTATTTTACACCTTCATACAATCGTAGTGTCTCAAAATACTATCAATCTCGGGGTAATTGTCAGCTTCAGACGAGACATTGTAAGTTCATGGTATCCGACCCATCGATGAGTGCACTATTAAGGGAATTGTGTGACCTTCTTTGATAAGCTACGCAGGATTAGTGCACAAGGCAGCCCATATGAGCTTGTTCACGCCTTACGTATTCCTTCTCAATTTCAACGAGTTGCTCTTGTAAACTCACGTGATATCTGCTTACTAAAAATCGCAAATTCACAGGCCATTTTTTGGTCGGTAAACGATATTACGGTTGGTAAACCCATTACCGACCATTTACCGACCGTATTTAGTGCAATTTTCTGGATTGGTATTATTTCGCAGACAAAAATCAATTGGTCGGTAAATTGCGAATACATTTATCGGCTTTCATTGCAGGTAGACAATTTCAGGCTATTTTCAGGCCATTTACCGGCGAGAAAGAATTTGGTCGGTAAGTAGTTCTAATGATCTCCAAATGGTTGGTAATTACCGACCAAATTGCGACAAAAAACCGACAAAAATTTTTTAATATCGTGTGGTAAATGGTCTCAATGGTCGGTAATTGCAGGCCATTTTGAGACCATTTACCGACTCAATATTTCAATCAAGAAATTACAAGTCGACTCGCAATTTGGTCGATAAAACTTTTAAATATTTTTGCCATTTTGAGTTTGATATCTTGCTTTTAAATATATATATATATATATTAAGATTACGAAACAAAAGAAAAGTACAATAGTGCATGCATATTATATAAAGAGAGTAAAAAATATTTTAAAACAAGCAAACTAATATATATACTGCATATATATAGTAAATAAGTCAGAGAAAATAAAAACATAATTCCCAAATCCAGTATAAGACATTAAAAAAAGTGTATGTCACTCGATCATCCAACCTAGTGTCATCGTCGTGATCTTTGAGATATATCACGAATGTATGGTGAGATGTCGGGTCTTGGGAGTAGAGTGCCTGCTAGCGCTAATCTGATCACGATTCTTCTTGAGTCTTCTTTATGGAGTGCTGGAGTAGATGTTGTAATTTGGAGCATTCACATTTAACAATCAAAGTGAGTCTGAGGTTGAGCGCGGAGTCCACGCTTCGACACTTCTTTGTAAGCCGGTCGAAACACAGAGCTATGACTACGTCCACATCATCCTCATAGCCGATCATGCGTCGCCGATTGTCGGCCAAGCGTCTTGTCGCATTTCTCATGTGATCTGAAAGTCCTCCATCGATCGAGAACAAATTCGAAAATGGTTACGAGATGGAGCTTCATATCTGATGCGTCTGTGCGAAGTGAAATGATGATGTCGACAAACGAACGCCATAGACGGGCATCTTCTCCTTGCCATCAACAGCCTCATACCAAATCTGATTCGTATCCAACCCGGTGGAGCGTGAATGAAACTACACAATTTGCACCATCATGAACTTAAGTAGACTAGGAATACACTTGAGTCGCCACTTGGCTAACATTTCCTCATATCTCTACGCTAATAAACATGTAAAATAAGTATTTTAATTTATCTTAAAAAAAATAAAGAGAGAAGTATAAACCAAATCTTTTGGATTATATTTTTACATGTTCCCCAGAAATTAAGTTGACAACCCCGTCAACTTCGCCCGAATATTCATGGATGTCGGTAACGACACCCACTTCATTGAGTCCTTTCTCGAGGGCTAGGAGTTTACTTGAATCGATGATGCCGGCTTTTTTATGCGGGAGGCTGCAAAATGTATGTCCCGATAACATGGCAACATGTCCCAACATTTCCACACCAACCACACCGAGGTCCACATACGGATAAAAATGAGTAAAAATGGCCACTTGGGTATACATCACTACTCTAATATATCCAATCAATTATATATATTACATGGATTTGAAGTGTTAATAAATACGGTAATATTCAAACATATATTAAACACGTGATGCAACAAGGCGGGAATCGCTTGAGTCGCAGCGGCTAACATTTCCTCATATCTTGTCTAATAAACATGTAAATAATTATTTTAATTGATCTTCAAAACAAAAGTATAAACCAAATCTTTGGATTATATTTTTACATGTACATTGGGATCTAAATAGGTTTTCTTCTAGTAGATCTTTTTAAGAAATATCTTTTAATATATTTCTTATATGGTTTATATTTCTTTTTTTTTCTTCAATTCCATATGTTTGTGGTGTAAATATATTTTTACAAAATATGTGACTCTTCTTAATGGGTTTGTCTTGTATGATTCCCATAATGCCCTTGTACTTTCTCACAAGGTTTCTAAATGTTGTACATAGTTTGAGTCGTTTCGTGGGTATTTTCCAGGGCGTATACTACTATTGGATATTTCCTTACACCTATTACACTATTCCATAATTGTGGATCGTGAGATGTTATATTTAGTATTTGGCCTAAGGCCTAACCTTGGAACTTATAGGGTTTTTCTATTGGGTAGGGTCTTCCTTTAGGTTTGTAATCTATAGATTCGTCATATGATTGGTTTGGCACAGTCACATTTCATAATGTGCTTGTGGTCTAGGTAATTTTCCTTCTCTATTGTGTCTTACTTCCATAGGTTGGCAGCAAATGGTGTAGGAGAGGTTGCTATGACACCCCGTTTCCAGGGGGTCAAGTTGTGAGCAGATCAACTAGCGAATATTCGTGGATGTCGGGTAACAGGCCACCTTCATTGATTCCTTTCTCGAGGCCAGGTTTAACGAAAATCGGAGCGAGTGCTGTGGGGAACTCTGCAAAAGCTGCTATGTCCCGATAACATGGCGATTTGTCCCCGACATTTCCTGCAGGCCTGGATCCACATACGGATAAAATGAGTAAAATAAGTATTTTAATTTATCTTCAAAAAAAAGAAGTAATTTTATTTTAATGAAACTTACATTTCTTGCCACGAGATCTCGATCCTTAGTCGATCATCATGACCTTCGTGTGCGTGTATGCGAATAAGCGGGCTTGGGCTAACACTCATTATATTCTTTAATTACAAACAATACATCGTTAGATTCAATTGAAAAAAATCCTTGAAATGAAAAATAGGCATAATTGAACACAATTCTAGTAATAAACTAAGAAGTATAAATTAGAAATAATACCAATGCTCGTTCGTGCTCTTGCATGGCGAGATCCACTGGTGTGTGTAGCATGCCACTACCCTCTCCCGACCAGCTACGACGACGATTGCCTTTCTGTTTCTCACCTCTTCCTATAATCGGGATCTTCCATCTTCTCAGCCACTCCTGGAAAGCATGATCTAGGGACACTCGAATCTTGCTCTTTCTTCCAGCCATTTATCTTTGACCTCGTGCACGGGTCTTTATCTGGCGCGGCATGTTTGTAGAACACCCTTTTGGCGCCTCCTTGGGCGTAATCCCACCTATAACTACACCCAATTATAATTTAAACATATTTAATAGTGAACAAAGAATAAATAAAAAGATGTAAAAATGTTAAGTAGTAATATATACGCCATTCTCTCGAATCATCAAGCGGTCTGCATGCGTCGGTGACTTCCAATTATGTCCATGGGTTTAAAGGACTTCACGAAAGTGTCTCGAGAACCCTAGAAATTGAACCCGGTGCTCTAACTTAGGTCTTGTAACCCAAAATTTCATAGCAAGTAAGAATAAATTAAGAAATGGATAAATCATTAGTTAAGTTTGATATCTTCGGTTATCAATTGTCGGATCAAAGCTGACCCGATAGGAGAGTCGTGCGTAGGGTGCTCTGAGGAAGACTCTCCAACATCTCCATCCTCTCCCTCCTCTCCCTCCCACGTCTCTTGATCATTCATCACAATCTCAGGACCATGATGTGGATCAGTCTGCTGATGCTGCTGCTGCGGTACATTCATAACCTCCTGCATGCAGCGTGGGGTCTCATCCACCCACGACCCTCTGCCGAGGATCGGACCTTCTTTGCCTCTACCGAGAGGCTGAGTGCGACCTTGGCAGCGTCTTGCACCTCTACCTCGTCCACGTGCCATATCTGTTAAAAATAATAAACATCACATTATTGATTAGTAAGCATCAAGTAAAATACATAAGGCAATGAAATAAACAAATTTATGATTAACGATTTAAATAACTAAAACTTCAAATAACTACTCATTTCTCATCGGAATCATCCGTCACAGTTCGTCTTCTTCTTCGGATGTAGTATCATTTTCAAACTCCTGCCGTCACTTTCGTTTCTTCTCGCTGATCAATTAAATGTTCTTCGACATCTACATCCCACTTGTATCCATCTCGAAGATGCGGTAAAAGAATCTTAAGTCACATACAACCGATTATAGCATCATTCTCATCATTTTGAAATGCGGTTCTATGACATCGATTACTTGGTGATGCGGGGATGTCGATTTGAGCCCTAGCTTTGATCTTGCTGACTCCAATCCTTTCTAGGGCCAGTTCCGACTAGGATATTCCATGATAATAAACTGATGCTTGTGCGCTAAGGCAAGGTTCATACTTGTTGAATCGTTTTTTATCGTGCACATCGACAAGTTTATATCGAGGATGGACAACTAAACAGACATGTGGTGTTGGGTCGAACCATTCACATTTGAATAACACGGTTCTTTTAACCGGGAGGGCTTCAAATTCTAACTCGATCACTTCGACCAGAGTCCCGTAATAGTCAGATTCGGTTTCATTGTATACGGATCCTTTAATGCATACCCCCGTATTGTCTGTTGCCCGGTAACTCCCATACGATTCAGTGTGAAATTTAAAACCACATTCACCTGATAACGAGTTATGGTTCTAACCTCTTGGGGACCTCGTGCTATAGTTGAAGATAATGATTGGAAATTTTATTTGCACGATTATGAACACATGTCGGAAATCGGTGTATTGTTGAGATTTAATTATAAATTTAATATCGAGAACATTACAATTGTTTTGTGATTTTCATGTTTAGTAAACATCGTATTTTCAAACCATGATGGAAATTCTTGCTCAGTCATGGCATTGGCCAGCTTCGTCATTCAAGTTTAGGCTATTTGTTTTTACATGCTGAGACAAAAATAGAAATGAAATTAGAAAATGGATACATTGAGAAATAGTAAATTAACATGCTAAATAGATCTCATTTGACTTTGTAACTACTTACTCTATGGTGGTTTGAACCTCTGGACAATTCATTAGGACATATAGATGAATTGGTATATTCATTATCTGCTAGATCTACGTTTCCGCCCGTACCAGGTGCTTTACGGAGGCTGAAAATTTCAAACATATCATCATCCACAATGTCATGAATGTGCTTTTCTTAAATTGGAAGGTTAGATCTCCTTCTTTGGTGGGAATGATGCGGAATTTGGCGGCCTCATCCATAATATACCCAATTGATATAGAACCCTACACTGAGGCCTTATTCATGATTTTATGCTTTATTTTCCTCAGTATCTACAAGAAGATTATTGAATATTCTGAAGTCATGTGTATATATATATATATATATATATATATATATATATATATATATATATATATATATATATATATATAGGAAAGAGATTAATATTACCTTCTGGGAGGATACATCCAACGATAATGGTGGACCGGCAATCCCACAACCGTAGAAGCGGTCGCATTTGGAAGATGTTCCATTGAGTCAAAGCTTGGAGGGAAGATCTTCGAGATTGCACATGAATGGGGAATTTGTTCATTGATTCCTCGACTCCTCATCGATCCGAAGAAGAAGTCGGTTCTTGAAGAATAAAGAAATCTAGGTTATCGGCTCCCTATTCTATTTAGGGAATTCGAAGCGAGTGGTAACAATAACTGCATGAATACATGACAATCATGACTCTTCATGCGAACATCTTAAGTTTGTTCGCATCCACATCTCCCAGTTAAGCATAACCATCTGGAATCTTGGTTTTTACCCCTCGACACATCCTTCTTGTGATTTGTCGAGCAAATAGCCTGTCGAGGGGTATTCTTGGTGACAAGATTTTGTGAAAATTAGGGATGACTGACAATATTTATTCAACTCATCTCTTCGGCTTTATGCATTGTCATAGTTTTCCACGGAATGTTAAATACTTTATATTGAAAATATTGTCAAACACATTCTTTGCCGATATGCATAACATCAGATTGTGCACGAGCAAGTGTTCGCGTTAGAGTAGATCCCGGAAAATCTTCTTATTCCACTTATACCAGTCTTAGATATGGCATTCACCAACCTCAGCATCAGCATCTATCACCTTCCTCTGACCCTCTGTTATTCGAATCCTGCGAATTTCATCTGAGATCTAACCCAGGGAATTGTTTAGTAACCTTTCTATTCTTAATGAAGTCTTTGGTGTTACGTCGATACGGATGATTCATGGGCAAAAACTTCCGATGGTTGTCGAACCACGTCTGTTTCCCGCTCTTAATTAATCTAAAAGCATCAGAGTCTTACATACAATGTGGACATGCCAACATACCCGTGATTACTCCGCTGAGGACATCATAGAATCTGTTGGAAAGTCATTTATAGTCCACATGAGGGGCGTAGCACTTGAAAATTTCTTAGTTTGGAAATATCATAAGTTTGAACCCCAGCACCCCACGGACTTTTCAACTCAAGCTATCAATGGGTACACTTGAAAACATCTATCTTCCTTTGGATTCGTAGGCCCCGGCACTAACACGGTCAACATAAATTCCTCCTTCATACATAGAATGCGGAGGCAAGTTTATACCGGCGTCACCACCACAGGCCACAAGAATGTGCGTCAGTTATTGACAATTTGAAAACCATCGGCAAATAAACCCGACTGACATTTCGAACTTCATATGAAAAATCGAAACACCATCAAAATGTTTCCAAGCGGGGGCATCGAGAAAGGGTGACACATCTTCACTAGTCCTCCATATGATGCTCTGAATGCACCTCATTTCATTAGGCGTGCGGTTGATGCATGTGATCTCACGCAGCAGGTGTTATTCGATAATAGTGCATCTTCTTATCACGGCACCTTCAACTTCCGTATATACAATCTATTTCAAAACCTAACCTTTTGCTTATGCAAGAGCATGCCCACATTTTACAAATGTTAAGGTCTTTGTCATCGCCCAATTATATCATACAGGTTGTTCGCTGACAATGAATGACTTTGTCACAATTAATCCCGACCCTCTAACTAACTTACGTCTTTGTAGAAATCCAATGGCATCGGATTATCTTGTGTGACAGCTCTTGAATGAGAAATTAGACATATCATCAAACCATGCTGCGAACACAGTAATGCGCTATTTCTAACATCCTCACGGCTGCGAATGGATTGGTGTGCTTAGAATTTCCCTCATATACAGGTTTGTCTCCAGCTCGAATCATCTCATAGAAATTCCTTGCCTCGGCATTGGGTTCCTCATCCGGGTTGAATTCAGGACCATGACATCACAAACCATGGTATGTAGTGTGATTCATATTATCGAGACCATCGATCGGTTTCACTTGCACGACACCGTGCGAGACAGACACCTCTGGTGGACTTGCTTCTCACCATGGTATATCCAAACATAAAATGTCCAGACCTGAAATCATTTCTATACAAAATGCACCTTCCACGGTCTCGAAACATTCAGCTTCTTATTCGGCATTTAACTAAGTGCAAGGACACCTTATAAATACATTGCCATTCACACACTCGGGATGTCTGGAGCGAGCCTTGTAGATTCATCGACTTTATCCCCCGTTCATTAGAGAACATTCATTCACTATTAGGCCCTCATTACATCCATTCACGATCGTCTTCCATAACTAGTCACAAAAATCAATTTAGTAAGCAAACACGGTGTCCTCAATTATTTTATGTTCATTAACCATTGTGTGGTTAGATAAAGTTATTTTACGCGTGTGATATGCAACCTACTGCACATCCCTCCACGAGTCCAACGGTTCTTTTCTCTTCCAATAGGTTTTGGTCCTAATCCATTTACAAAAGTTACGTTAAAAAAGATCACGATTGCATGTTCATTATGTATGCATTTGCGGCCTCCGTGGTTCTCCCAGTACACTAAATAAGATATATAAATAATAATCATAATCTGCTTGATTTAGCAAATTGCATTACTATTATATATCTAATAATACAGATAGCGAGGAACAAAAACCACCAATGACACATAATATATACAGGCTAAGTCATCATGATCATTTTAATTATGATAACATATTATCCACTAGGACAATCCGGTGTATTCAAACTTCAGCCACCTTTGGACGGATGTATTCTGACTAACTATATGGATAAAGCGTAGCTTTAATCTCGTTTACGATGATGCAAATCAAATGCGTTGCTAGAGAATCTGCGTTTGTCTTATAGTAAAAATTTTTTAGTTTATATATGTTAGCGATTTCTTCCAATTTAATCTACATCACATGTTCTTATATCCATATCGTTTAGCAAATTCATACTATATAATGTAATCAACTCATATATTCTATAGAATTTCATTCAAGTGATTATATTACCTTGGTACTCTAATCATTCAAGAAATATGGGTACCCAATGTATAATATTAACGTATGGTCAGATTCTAAACTCAATGGGATTTTCATGAGTTCGAGAACACTATACGCAGAGTCTATGAAGGTTATGCAGGATTCTGATCCTGAAGAAAATATGAGCAACTTGTGATGCGACGAAGCGTAGATAGCAACCACTGTTTTCGTCTGTTCGAATCTAATATGAGTTCAACTCTGATCAAAAGCTATATATGGGTGGATTCTGTACTCGAGAGCTTTCCACCAAGTCTAGAACTTACCCAAATCAGGATTCTAATGAAAGGAGTTGCTATGCATGTTTCAGTCATGAAAATGTCCGGCCCTGCTATAGGTAGTGCGCGTGAGAAAACCACTGCAGAGACCTTTTGTTCGAACGCTAGAAACTGTGAGAAAAAATGCTGAATTGAGTTTAGAAAGCAGAAAGTCAGAACAAAAATCGTTCTCAGAACTTTGGAAATAAATCTGAAATTAGAATCAACATGCTTAATTCCTTGGAAACCTGCAAAAATCAAACAAAACTTCTCTTTCAAATCCTAAAAGACACAAATGGATTCTTTTTCAAGCTAATTCATTGAAGCTGAATTAGGTTTAAAGATTCGATCCAAAACAAAAACAAGAGATTATTCTTTTTATTTTTCTGATCTGCTGAGGTGAATTCCTCAACGGTGATGACTAAAAACGGAAATTCGTCAAAATCCCAAAGCCAGTCAAAGCGGGTTGAACAAATCCACGATAATAGAATCAAACAGACACCATATTCATATCAGCATAATATTTTCCACAAATATCCTTTTTTTGCACCAAAAATCAGTCGAATAAAGAATGGATAGAAAATTATAAATTACACACCTTTTATAATTTAATCTCCAAAAAAGCAATATATCAGTGAATTGAAATGTGATGCCTTTTAAGGAATTTCAGAGTGTTCTTTGAGTATCTCTTGGATGCTTTTGAATATACTACACAATATAAATATAAATGATATAGACCATTTACCGACCAAAAGTTGTTGGTAATTATAAAAAATTTACAGATTAGCCTATTTACCAGACCATTTTCCTGAGTAATTTATTTGGTGATGGTGGTCGGTAATTGGTGAGTAAATTTTAGTAGCTAATTCCGCTAATTGATTATTTCTGACCAAAATTATTTGGTCGGTAAATATGGTCGGTCTTTGTGATTGTTGGTCGGAAATTTTTCTTTTGACCAAACCCACTTTTTGGTCTCTAATGGTCGTGATTTGGTCGGTGAGCCAATTTTTAGATCCCGAAAATTTGGTGTGTCGGTTATTTTAGTGACCAGTACCCCTTGATTCTTTAAACATAGCCTGTGAATTGAGTGTTCGACAAATACTTATCCAGTAGGCTTTGAACACTAACATGTTTCAACTCAATGAGCATTTAATTACATTCTAAAGACTCTTGGGAATACCCCTTGAGACGAACCAAGATGTCTCTTCAACTTTGCATGTGTACTCTAGGCCCCTATAAAAAATATAAAACATATTAAAATCATTTTATGTATGGATATTTCAAGAAAAACTATTACTAATTAAGCATTTTATTCGTTTGTGACATTACCTAAATGCATTACTATCCATTAAGTGCGTTAAAATCTTTTATATAGAGTCAACCATGACATAAATGCATATTCTTTGCTAAGGGTAAGTATAGTGTCGTTGTCAATGATCTTAGAATTCTCCTCATTACTCGTCCTCATTAGAGAAAACAAGGACACTCCCAGTGACATGAATCACCTCCTTCTGCTGCCGCTCAAAACAACTTGAGTTTGCAGTACAGCACTGATATATGCCATCACATGAAGATTTGTTGTGGTGAAATACTAACCACACGGCGTTCATTAAGTATCCACATGTTAACAATGACGCATTAGGTAATCGATCGACAAACATTAAACTTGTAACTATCCATTTGCAGAGTGTAGTTATGCTTCGGCCTCAAGTATCACAAATGCACACACGAAAATGTCAGATTTGTAGATGTCACACCTGTCTCAGTGGAAGGCAATATGCATTGGTTTTATAAATTGCAATCCATAATTGAACTTTGCAAAAATGCATTCATAAGCGAACAATGGCGGATACCCAAGCTCGTCTCTACACTTTGTGTGGTAAACTCACATCCCTTCCTATGCCATTCCAACATAGCCCCACAAAATTCTATGGGGGAGATGATATGAGTGACGAGTGATGTTGTTGTTATTCGTTCTATTGTTCAGATCTACGGTATTGTAGTAAGTAGTCGATGTTTATGGCGGTGGTATGAAATTATCTTCATAGTCTTTATCATTACCATATCATGTTTTTATAGGCAGTAGAATATGGTTTCACAAGTTCTTATCATATCGGATAATATAGTTTTTCTCCCATCAGATAATGGAGCCGACGCCTTGATGCCCTCGATTGTTGTTGCTGGTGTTATGAAATCCACAAACACTTCTTACCAATCATTCATTTGTTAACTTCACACCAATTATCTTGAAATGGACAATCACGTTTTTGTTCGGTGCCTTTCAGTTAGAAACTTCATTAGAGCTTATTCTTTGTGCCTATATGTTCCTACCGCTCACATGCAAGGCTAACTCTAACTTTTCTACTATCTCCTTTATCGAATCTTATCACAATAACAAATCGTTCTTTTTCCCATTGAGAGCCCATTCAATCAAGCGTCAGGCACAACGTATGGATAATAACAATTTATTAATTTCGATGCTATCTTACAACAAATTACTCTAACTTTAAAAGTATTAAAATTACCTCATTACTATGTGCATCAACGCAATCAACGCTAGGTAGCGCCAAAGGGGCACCATTATGATTCATAAAAATAAAAATCTTTGATTAAATACAACCTTCTTATTATCAGTTCAAAAAGTGGATAATACTCTTCTTGGATTTGTAATCCGGGGAAAAATGTAATCCAAAGTTTTCGATCAGTTTCAAATTCAGTTTTTAAATCAGAGATATATATTCTATTTACCGGATCTCTAATCCGGTTATAACAATCAATCGGATTTGATATCCAGGGACAATATCTTGTGATCAGTTTGTTAATCGGTTGTAAGGCTATTCAGTTTGTTATCCGAGGAGAATATTATATTATAGTTTTGAATCAGTTATTATCTTAACTTTTTCAAACACAAATATTATCATTCCACTCGTCTGTACCTTCTCCACATTTTAGCTATTTAATCATTCCACTATTTTCAACGCCATTCTCACCAGCTTCTCACTATTTTTTTCAGCGAAGCCTCGAGGAGGAAGGGGGGTTGAAGGGTGGAGAGATGAAGAAGAAGAAAAGGAAATAAAATAGGTTTAAGGGTAAATTGTATTTTCCTCTATGAGTACTATTTTCAATGGGGTGTATAGAGAAATAAATGGTGTCAATAAGATTCTCTCATTTCTTTTCCAATTAGAGAACTTCTTCTTCCATCCTTGTAGTGAATTACTGATTTTCTCTTTATTACAAAAAATGGTCGTTTCTTTTAAAATATTAAATATAAATATTAGGTAATTGAATTTTAGGGATATATAAGAAATATTAGTAAAATATATGATGAATATTTTAAATATAATATAACAGAAGTATATAAAATTCAAAATACTTAGAACATTTTGAAAATAACAAAAATAAGTAAAATATTGTGTATTATAGTTATTTAGTTAGAGAATTAATTTTTTGACACATTAGAAATTAAAATTAAAACATTATTATACCTCTATATATATATATATATATATATATATATATATATATATATATATATATATATATATATATATATCTATTAAAACTTACATATATTTAATATTATATATAAATTTGAAAATTAAGACTCTAGAAATATTTTAAAATTAACAATAATGTTGAATATACAATATTAATGAGATATTATTTATTTCTTATATATTACTAATATTATGTAAATAATAAGAAAATTCAAAACATATATTACTTTAATATTAATTAGATATTATTTTATTTCTTTCCTTTATCATTACAAATATTACATGATAATGAAAGGAAATTCAAATATTACTATTATTCTAAATATTATGTATCGGATCTTATATATGTTAAATCTGAGATATTATTTAATATATTTTGTTTAATAAGGTGATGTGAACCGTGAGATGGCATCTTGATGATTGGCGGACGTCAGATCTTTAGTCAAACCAACGAAACATGATACATTTTTTTTTCAAAAAATCGCCATATAAATCGGCAGATTGCATATATTACTGCTGATTTTTGGCATTTCCATATTATGGTCTGATTATTGACATTTCTGGCGTCAGCTACTAATGTCGATATATTTTCGATTCCGATATACTCAGTATGATAATATCATATTATATCAAATATTTTCGTCTTGTTAATTTTATGTCCTGAAGCTTTCTCATACTGTAGAAGACAGTTCTTCTTTAATGGAAACTGACTCTGTAATAGTGGTGGCTCCTAAAGAATAGTAACTATCATCTACGAATAAAGATATGAAATCTTCGTAAGAACTCCCTAGGCACCTTGATCATGAGTCAAGCCTCTAGCTTCTAAGAAGAGAGTCGACACATAACATAACATGATTATGGGGTCTACCTCGGCCTTTTTGAATGAGGCCTTGTTCCTCCCATTTTGGATAACTTATGGTAACTCACGCCCAGTACTGACACATAACACTGATTCTCTCTCTACCCGACTTATGGATGGAAACCGGGTTTCAACATCAAATTTCTCAACAGCTTTTGATTATGGCGCCAACCTTCAGGACCTTGCTCGATTCCTTCTTACTAGCTATATTTTGCCTTTTTCTCTTCAAGAAATAGTTGACTTCATAAACAATCATTATGTTGTCAGTCAGTCAATCTGCTCAGGATAAACGCAATTTGTGTCACAGGATCAGGATGGGAGGATATTCTTGACTATTCAGCTAATTAAACGGCTTTAATCTTGTATATGACATTGCAGAGGGCTATAGGGTTGAGATTTGACATCATACACATAGCTTTCTTTTCCTTCAAGATTACAATGGCTGTATGATTATTCCATGCAAAGAGAGAGAACAATTGTTAAGGCAGTTTAGACAAGTGGGTACCCGATACATACAATATCCAAAACGTCAAGAGGAAGAAGCCGGATTCATAGCCTCTGGCCTGGGTTTGTCAGGTACATGAAAAGATGGCTTACTTGACTTCATGACCTTCATATGGACTAGTCAGGCTAGTATTTTGGTATGCGGTAACCTTCCTTGCAACGTTCCTTAGATAGAAAGTACAGCTTAAAATTTTAATACTTACTTTGAAATTTTTTAAAGTTTAAAGATAAACTTAACGCCTAAAATTTTAATATAGCTATTAATTACAGTCATTATCCTTTTGAAATCAGCATTATAGATTCTTAATATGAGTTCTAATTTCAGATTGTGTTGGTTATTAATCAACAAAATTTGAATAATAAATCAGTGATTGAGACAACAAAATCCGTTTTTTCAATTATTAATTTATCGTGTTTATTGTGCCCATATCTTCTGATTTCCTTTACCTTATATCTAAATATTTTGGAATCCTCTTTCGTAGGACTCATTAAATGAAATTATGAAAAATAAATTAATTTCCGTTAACAAATATCAACAGCTTTCACCATTCTTGCTTTCAAAACATTTCATTGTAAAAAAACACTTTCCATCAAAGACATTCGAAATCCAGGCTTAAAATGAAGCAATAAAATAAAAACAGAAACGCTTTACAAAAAAAAAAGGAGTGATTGAATAAATAATTTGAAATCTAGCACTTCCATCAATTACATTTGACAAAAATACCATAATTATTTTGGTAAAAATAAATATTTCTTTATAAGATATATCACAAATACCTAAAATGACAAAGATATTTTATTACAACAGTTTTCTAGAAAAAATATGGAAATGTTAGGATTTACCAATTTTGGATTATTTGACATCATTAGCAAATATCTCTAAAAGAAGAAGAAATATTTGGTTAAAATTCACCAAATAATTCTCATTTCATATATTTATATTTTCTTTTAAAAAGATTATGTTTGCAAGAAACAAGAAAATATTTTATCAAAATCATGCCAAAAATTAATGAAAGGAATCATTTCCAAGTGCAGGATTTCAAAGTTCTTTTAATCAAATCCCACAAAAAAAAAGCCACGTGTCCTACTCATAATCCGACCAAAATAAAAAAAAAAGGAATACAAAAAAAAATCCTAACTAGCTAATTGCCGGGACGACCATGAAGAGAAGACTTACTACTACACCTTTATCAAACCAAAGCAGAAGAAGACGCAGCAAACCCAACAGGGCCATATTCCAGTGGGGTCAGAGTTATGGTGAAATCAAGACAATATCCGGCGCCGGTGAAGACCCGTTGAATCATGGCAGATTAAAGGCGGCGGCAGTGCAGATATCGCAACCCGACTGCTGCTGCACCAATGACGTGTTTGAGTATATATTCAGTACTGGAGCTTGGAGATGTACGCTGCGTGGCCGGCCACAAGGTCTACACCGTCATATATCTCTGACGGATAACGATCGTCAGATACAATGAACATATATACTTTGAAAAACCCTGGGATACTTTCTTTGTTGGGATGGATGGATTTGGTGAAAAGGCTAATATGAACCCTGGAGATGAGATTGGACTCTGGGGATGTAGATCCGGAACTTTCAGTTTAAGGTGCATGTGGATTTGAACATTGTTGATAGAGATCAATCAATTTTAATATCCTTGTGCTAATGTGGTTTCGTTTTATATAACTATATTTTTATCAAATGGAATAATAAATATTTTTGTCTTCTAAGTATATAGTAATGATGTGTATCATGGTTGTTTAAGGCATGCATGAATCGGGAATGAACTTTTGATTTGGTATCATTTCACATTATTTTGTTTTTCTTGAATGTGAGATCAATGATTCCTGAAGTGTCAGGAAAATCATATGGAAAGTAGGTTTCTATTTAATATCTTATTTTGGAATAGTTTCTCTAAGAATAACAGTTGGTAATTATAAGATAATTATTTTATTTTCTGATTTTAAATAAAATAAAAAACTGTTTTTTAAACTTCTATTCACTTTCATTACATAGTTATAATACCCTATTCTTGGTTTTGAAATCTAGGATCTCTCATAAACTCATCCCATCCGATTTACCACTAAACATAGCAAAATAAAAACCAGTTTTTCAAAAATATTTTAAATTACTTTACATGGTTTTCCTATGTTTTCCAGAATGATTAAAAATAAAGTATTATGTACAGCATTTGTTTTTGGAACATATTTAAAAATAAATTTAAAATATTCACACGTTTCAAATAGACAGACTTTTTGATCTACAAAACACTTAATAACAATCCTATTTAGAAATCTTTATTTGACAAAGAATTTCCAAAACTCGTTACAAAAAAAGACAATCAATAATTGGGATGTGATTTGCAGTTTTTTTTGAAGAGCTCAGATTTTCTACCCATTTGAATGTTAAACCTTTTTTTTCCTTTCCTTTTTCAATTCAACATTCTGTCATTATCTTTACTTCTCTCTTTTTCACTCACGAGTCGAAAAATGCAAGACTGAGAATCAAAATAGAAAATGATAAAATAAAAATGGATGGTAAAGAAAAGAATTGATAAAAGGAATAAAAATCGAATGTTAAGAATGATTTTCTATTCTCTACAATAAAAATACGGAAATTAAGCATTTTGACAACCACAATTCACTCAAAAAATGATATTTTCAAATAGTATTTTCTTGTTTGCATGTTAAAAAATCATAATCATTAACAATAAGATATTAAATATAACAATTATATTTTCAATATATTTTTAAAAACACTAAAAATATGTTGAAATATTTCAAATTTTGTTTTATTTTACAAAACATTAATAACATTGTTATGAAAATATTTTATTTGTTTCTCAAAAACCTTTTTTTTTTTTAAATCAATCTCAAAAGAACAATTTGAGAGCTGAAAGGAAAGAAAAGAATATCAAGGAAGTGGAAAATATGTTTTCTTCATGTTGCAGTTGTTGTAAGAAAAAATTTGTAAAGAAATAAAATATAATTAAAATTAGTATTTTTAGATAATTAAATTATTTAAAAATAATTTACTAAGACAAAATAAATACAATGAGTTTATTATACAGTAAAATTAATTGATTCTTATATTATTTTTTATTTTCCTTTATTTTATATTATGATTTTATATTACGCAAATAAATGTGCTTTCCTTTTTTTTTTCTTATACTTTTTTTTTTGAAAAGAGATAAATTTATTGATTTTGATATAAACACATAATCAAAAATGTTAAAAACTTTAGAAAATGGCCTTAATGGAAGGATTAAGCAAAAGATATGCTCAAGACCTCGCATTTTATATTCAAAATGCCTGCTCATGCATAAGATTCGAATCTGCGAGTGCGATGAGCGTGATTGTCGATGACTGCAATAGAGATGGATTTTTACCATCTATTTGTCCTTGTGAGCATGAAGAAGCTAATTTGTCGACGTATTCACTGTTCTGTGATAAGTGTTGACAAATACATGTAACAGTTATGATATTCATAACCCAAAATTTGTATTAGTAAGCATTCATATAACAATTTGCGATATTCTCAACTTGTTTCTTGTGCTTTCTAAATATTTCTTAAATAATTCTTATCTATGATGCTTCATTTTAAATCTTTATTCATTATAATTCTTTAGTGGTTAGGGATACTTTTCACGATCCTAGCCCCTCTCTTTCTCTCAACTTTCTACTCTACTAGTCTTTTCTTCAATATGGATAGGTGACTTTTTATTCTTATTTTGAAATCCATTACTTTACACTTCTATTCCATATTTTTTTTATCAATAAAGTGGTTCTTCCACACATATATAATTTTTATATTTTTTTTGTGATTTAGTCATCATCTTGGTACGCATATGATTGTTGTTGCTTTGTTGCACGTGTATTTATTTGCCATGCCCAGTGTAGTGATTATCGTCCTTGCTTAGTGCGTGCTCACGGTGTCTCTGCCCCGTGCCGTGTCATGTGGTTGTAAATCGTCTCTTCGCCTACGGTGAGGTGGTTGTGTCGTCTTAAACTAAACGTTTTTTAGTTTGTCATTGTATCTGAGCGTTTATTTGTGTTTAAGCAGAGCAAAATATATATGATCGAGACAGAAATCAAATCAGTATTGTTAGCCTGTAGTATCTTTCTGCGAGAACTAAGTCAGAAATATTCTGTCTTCAATAGTATCAAATGTGTAGACTCAACTATCAAATATATAAGTTTTTGTCGTTTCATTATACTATTAACCTCGATGTTGTTTCATCATTTGTGGTTTTTAGCGATTTTGATTTTATATTTATATCGATGTGTTGCTTGTTAGAATCAATAAAATTATTTTTCTCTTCAAGAAAAAAAAAAAAAAAAGGTTAAAGATGACAATTTAACTCAATGACTTGATGACCCACCTCGACTCGTACCTATTGGGACGGGTATTAGAATTATATAATCCAGTTTGAATTTTTTTATTGGGATGAGTATGAGAATTATATAATATGAGTTTGAAATTTTTTTTTTTTTAAAAACTTGAATCTAGGTTCAGGATGAATAAAATTTTGCCCCAATCCTTTGTCATCATTTACAAATTACCCTCCACCGATTATTTAATACCAAAATATGAATTAACAAACTCTTATTTAGCAAACCCTAAATGACCGCCTCCCTGTTCTTCTTCTTATTCGTGAGTCACCCTTTTTTCTTCCATTTGCTCACTTATGTGTGATGGCTACGGTGGGATAAGTTGACCTGGAACGTCTTCTTCTTCTTCTTTTTCCTTTGCACAATGGCCAGTGCTGCAACGGGGTTGGTTAGTTTATAGCTTAATTTGTAGTTTATCGTTCCCATTCTTGGATGGATTGGACATGTTTATGACTTGGGTTGGTGTTATTTTAAGTTATGCTCATGTTTTATGGGGTTTAAGTTTTGATTTGTACATTTTTTCAACCACTTGGATTTGATTTGTGGCTTACAGTTTAGGTGGCATTTTTATCTAGTTTGGCATTGTTTTGGTTAGGTTTGAGAAGAGATTTTATAATTTTTAATGTGAACATGGAGAAATGGTGTTCAGAAATAGATCTACGTGTGTTTTTCTCAATGGGTTTGAAATTATTGGTGTTTGTGATCAATTTTATTTGGTTTTTGGCTTTCCATTGTGTACTTGATCTGGTAATTCAAGATGGGTATTGATGATTGTATCATCAAGTTGAATGTTATTTTGTGATTTCTATTAAGATATCTGGTTGTTGAAACTAATGATATGAAAGTGGTCAGTAGTTTTTGAAATATGATTGGAGTCTCAGAGACAGGTCAAAAAGGATGGGATGTTACATAAATTTGAAAACGAAGATGGGAACACCTATCCTGCTATGCCCTGTCTCGGTTTGAGACAGATGGAAAATATTTATTATTATATTTTGGGACGGGAATGTGATAGGAATGCCCGTACTATTGCCATTCTAAAAACAGGAAAATTGGGAAATTTTGAGAAAATAGTTTGTTATAAAATAATTCCTTCAAACCTTTTTTTCTGTAATCATTTGATATTTAGTCAGAATATATAAAGCCTCTACAACGTAGAGGAAGGATGGGGGATAATCCCTCAATTCACAAAATTTCGATATAGAAATAGACGCCTTTGTTAAGCAATAGGCAACCTGATTCGCTGAACGTCATACATGGATATCCGCACTTCGCCAATTTGTCCGACAGGGTTAACCACAATCATCTGGCTATAGACAACATTTGAGTTATGAGAACAAGCATTTTTATTGTTGAAGTAACCGCCGAGTCAGACTGGACAATAGTATTTTCAGACACTTTAGCTGGATCCATTGGAGTGATTCCCTACATTCAAGGGCCTTTGTCGCTAAAGCTTTTGAACGCCCATCCAGCCTCCAATTTATTGCCACTATCACCTCTCCGCTCTCCCTTTGGATTACGAATTATAAAACCAAAGCTTACCTGTGATGCATGGCTGATAAACTCCTCTTTGTTGCAATCATAGCACAGAAGGTTATGCCGCTAATTTACACTCTGGGGTTGTGGGAGATAACTAGTGATGAAGGTGAGGGTGAAGTAGAGGACAACCACGTTGAGTTCATGGGATTTAGTGTAAGTTTTAACCTTTTATTATCCAAATAATACACGCCCATTATAGCCAAGATCTTGAACGCCATGATTTTGAAGAATCATAAAACAGGAGTCTTTGCGTGCCTTGATCCATTGCAAGTATAGTACATTTCTACCGAGCAATCACCGAGAATTGTGTCTCCATCTTGACCCCTTTCTCCCTCTTGATCCCTTTAGGTTTGACAAGCCTTTTTTGATGGAGAGAAAACTTTATGTATGGGTTGAGAGGACCAATTCCTATTAGGGTTTCTCTTTAAATACACATTCCATCAAGGTGTTAATTTAGGAAATTACCTTTTATTAATTATTGACCAAAGATATTATTCTTTATTTAATTAAACCATTAATTGGCAATTATATATGGACCACTTGACTTTCAATATTTCTTGCCCACATTTGGGCTTAGAAAAGGAAAGTCTAACATTCTCCCATTTGGATATAACATTATTTACCTACAGTTTAATAATAAGACTGTCGCATGTATAGGAATAAATTCATCATTTATTTGTAGTAACATTGTAAAATCATTATTAAGCAAAAAGATAAACTAAAGTTATAAGAATTCGTGTCACTTTATCCTTTTAGTTCTATTTCCATGTATCACGTACTAGTCCTGCACTTAATATGACTTGTAATAAGGCATTTGATAATGGTCCAACAATAATGTCTTTGTTATAGACAAAATCCTGTTTAATTCACAATAATGCATTCATATATATATATATACCAATCATACAAAACATTATTCATAAAATTTATATCAGAAACAGTAAGTAATTGAGCCTAGAGTGTCAAATAAACAATTTATCATCAAAGATTTCATACACCATAATGTGCTTAGACTTGTAACTTTCACATGGCATTCAACGTGTCACTCCTTTTCATGTTGAAATCTCCAGTATAAGTTGTACACGTAATTAATAAAATTTGCACTCTTGTTTCTGAATTATCTCATATAACAACAAACAAATAACATATATGTCCTCAATGATCATAGGATATTTGTTGTTAAAAGAGAAGTAACAACAGAATCTATTCTTTTTAGCAACTTGGTCATAAGGTCAACAAACCCAAGTCCTAAAATAATATTCCACAACTATAACCCATAATTTGTGACACATTATGCCACAATACATATTTTAATAGTTGATTATCATACCTTTACATAACACTATTCCTTTCTATAATCATCAATTAATAGGAATAAATGACAAAGGGAAATTTTCAACTATCAAAAAACATAGTGAATAGAAACCAAATGAATCATTAAGGTTTCTCTATCATGATAGTGAATCCATTTGATATCCCGAAAATCTTTAAATATAATGTGTTTTATGAGACAATCTAACATACATGCGATTTCATATAGGACATTTCATCACATAATATTGTTTCAATCAATTCGATATCTTAAAATTCTTTAAATATATACTTTATGAGACAATTTAACGATTCATGTTACTTAAAGTAGGACATCCTATTATATAGTATTGTCTTTTTTATATACTTTATCATACAATTTTGAGATCTTGTTTCATAACTTAATGTGATAAATGTAAGTTGAGAAACAATATTTATCAAGATATAATAAAGAATTTTGCCTCCCACCAATCTTTGGATATATCCACTAATGGTAGTGGTTTTCTTAAATTCAAAAACATTATGATATAACAGAACTTAAGATATCATGAAAGAGCATTTATTACATGTATGTCAATGTCAATTAACTTTTAGTAGAATTTTGTTTGGTAGTTATAAAAGTTTGTCTCTAAACTTAGTCAATCATAAAACATTGCTCAATTATAAAAACATGAATCACTAAACAAAAAATATAATATTCTCCCACTTGACTAATATTTTACATCAATTAAGAAACAAACTTGAAATATTGAATAAAACTAGAAGTTGAACATTTCATACTAAACTCTAACATAAAAAACATGTGATTGTATCCACATCAGAGTAAAGTGATTAATTCATTATGTGGATATTGCTCTGGTGCAGAATGCGTCATGTCAGACAACAGGTTATAAAAGAATAAACAATTTTATCATAGTTTTCTTCATTCATCATATTTTACTGGTACTTACCACTCCCACTAATACTAAATATTCAACGATGGAGCTGTATTATAGTTTTAACAAACCACTCATAATACATTATTTTGGTTAAAAATCTATCCCTTTTCTATAGTAAGGGATACCCATGTACACCTAATAAGTAACATTAAAATACATTACAATTATGCCTTGATATAACATAAGTATCAAGTTTACAAAGTTTAGTGACAATGATACTTAACATTTCCACAGCAAATACAATTGATTGACTTCTATGTTTAGCTACAAATATCACTATATATGAATTGTAACAATGTGATTTACAAAGTACAATTTTTGGTCATATATGAGTAAAACATAAGTCATATCAATTTTTAACTTTAAATCAAGCATTATATGTAAGATATTGACGTAAATACTTCAAATCATATTAAAACAAATTATTCTAATGGAACTAATCATTTGAAAGAAAGCCTGCTAAATATGACTAGATCATACGAGAACTAATGTGCCTTTGAATTATTCTTTTTCAGTGTGACTTACCTCGCACGATTAATCAAAGACTCCTTGCATTCTTTCATTTTGTTGGTCCAATAACCATTAATAACTTAAAGTTTTTCAAGCGTACTTTGTGAGAAATCCTTCTATTCCATAAATTTCCAAAGATTCTCTTTAGTCACTTTACAATTTATACCATTAATAACCAAGGGTTGATTCACTTACATATCATCCGTTCGGGATGACCAGTGACCCCTCAATCAAGTATGATTTTTACTTGGAAGACGATAACAAACTTAATATTGTTAAATAATTAGCAAATATAGAGACAAATGATGTGACGCAGATATGTGCCTTTTCATGATTATAGCTTAATAAACTACAAGAAAAAATCATATCCAGATTCAAGCGAATAATTTCATAATACATAATATACCACTTAATTCCTTTGGGTAAATATTGTAATATATAATAACTTTATAATGCTTTTAGTACATAGTTCTTTAATGAATAATCTTTAGTGTCCATGTTAAAACTACATTTGTAATCTTTGGATGTACAAATATAGACTAACAAAACGATAAGATTTATCTCATCATATCTATTATTTGCGGGCCAATTTAGTTTACCTTTATGGATAATTCTTAAATATATTCTCATATGTGAACTCAATATGATATTCATTAGTATTTAACAGTATATTGCAAGCATCCATAAGGAGATGATTAATTGAATATCATAAGTATATGTTCTTCAATTTGAAATTCATGGAACTTTCAAGTTCCGCTACTTTGGTGACTAACGAACTTTACACTGTACGCATTTAACAAATGTTGCAGTAAGCAATATTTTAAATATCCCCAATTTTAAATTCACTGAACATTCAAGTTCAACCACTTTGGTGACTAATGAACTTTTCATTATATGAAATTCAAAATATTGCAGTAAGCAATATTTTACATATTCCTTAATTTGAAATTCATGGAACATTCAAGTTCGGTCACTTTGGTGACTAACAAAGTTTTCATTACATAGGCAGAAATTCAATTTTAAGAAGAAATGAAGTAAAGCGTTAATTTTGGTAGAAATTTCGAAAATTTTTCTAGATCTCGGATAATGAAAGCGGACTTCACCGTTAGGTCTGTCTCATGAAATCTAGCTACCGCGTCGGATTTCGTTGAGATTTGAACGGTGAATTTCCACGTTTTTAGAGCCTTAGGGGTGGTCTTTGGCAAAACGAGGTTTGAGGAGACATGTGATGTGACAAAAGTCACCCACTACATGTATTCATGTGACACATGTTTCATAGTAGAGATGTGTAGTAAATAGACTGACTTAAGATGTATCAGTATAATCAAAATCTAAAAGAATGGTTGCATGATGGGAATTAAATAGAAAGTTTAATGATAATAAGACAAAAAATGACGGTCATCTTCTTCATTTAGAATGTCGAAATGGTGAAACAGCGGTGTGGTTGGAAGTTTGAGTGCGGAAAATTGAGGTTTTGTGATTTCTAGAGAGAGAAAGTGGCTGCATTCTCTCTCCTAGATTTTGATCGTTGGACCGTCAGGTTCTCGATAGACAAGAAGTAAAAAAGGTGTTCTCTGTGAGCTACGTGGACATCGATTTGAGGTGGAGTTTCGACAACTCCAAAGAGGTAAGGTGTCCCTACTTGCGTTATTCTTTTGGCTAGAGCCGGGTGTAAATGGTTAGAATCATGAGGATTGTTTTGTAGTGGTCGGTCTCCAAAAACTTTTGAGCCAAGTGGAGGAAAATTCCTATTTGTGTGACCATGAAACGGTGCCACTAAGAAGGTTCTTCTTCACGTGAATAGTGACGTGAATTTTTGGTGTGATTTAATGATGTTGAGTGATTCAAAATGAATTGCTTGTGTTTGTCAATTAGCCCATATGGCGACTAATGCCGGTGTTATTGTGGTTGTGAATTTGCATAACATGGTTATGTGAATTAATTATGTTAATATATCTGTGAATATATTAACATGAGTTTCTTGGAAATTGACATCATGCATTCCATATGTCTGGCAGGGCACCTAGAGATATTAGGGAGTAGAGTGAGTACGTACATGAGTGAAAACGAGAAATGTTTGTAAAGGAATTTCAGAAGAGATTTTCGAAGAATTGCCTTGCCTTTTCATTTGGAGCGGATCCATGAGCGTTTAGATATCAACAATTCACTTTCGGAGGTAGTCGATGTATTGCCGAAGTGGTGAGTGAGGTTTTCAAGAACAAAAAACTTTTGTTTTGTGGATATTTCACTAGCATTCGACTTGAGGCATATGTGTGAGGGAGTCGGTGAGGATTCGGGACATGGGATTGGTTATGTAGACATTCAAGTGGATTCATAGAAAATTGCTTGAATGTGATTGTTTCTGTAGCACGTGTGTGACATGTGGGAGAGAATGCAAGGTAGGAAATTATCCTCTTGGGCTTTGCTCACCTGTCGAGGATCCTCGGCCCCCCAGTGCAAGGGAGTGCACGAGCAGCGCTCACTAGGGCCGCGTTCTAGAAGAAAGCCGGGGTTGTGGCTTTTGACATTTTTATTTTGTATGCTTTGTGTAGAAATGGTGCTTTTAATATGTTGAATTAAGTATGTGAAACTCACTTGAACCTCATGTAATATATTTGGACTGGGATATATTTGTAGTATGTCTAGGAGCTAAGTGGCCATTTTTTTTACTCGCATGTGGACCCGATGTGGTTGTGTGTTGTTTGGGCAGGGTTTTATATTGGGTGAAGCCACTTTTTTGTACAGGAGGCTGGAATTTTCATAGTGGGTGTAACATCCACGAATATTAGTGAGTTGGGTTGTCAGCGAACACCACAGAATTAGGCGATCATTCCTGAATTTCAAAATATTTTAGTAAGCAATATTTTACATATTCCTTAATTTGAAATTCATGGGACATTTAAGTTCGGCCACTTTGGTGACCAACAAACTTTTTCAAAATATTGTAATAAGCAATATTTTACATATTTATCCATTTGAAACTCACAGGTATTAAATTGCTTCTTTGTTGATTGAACTATATTATATGAATTTCAAAATAGTAAACAATATTTTACATTATCAAGGTGATAATTAAGCATTTAATATTCTCTCATAACATTTCATAAATAAAAATAAAAATTAAAACATACAATTTTATTGAAAAACCATTTTATTACCACAACCAATCATAGAATGGTTAAGTAGAGAAACTTAATGAGACTTCATAAATATGACAAATACAAAAACTTTCTATAATAAGACAAATTATGAACTTGTCAAATGTTTTGCTATAATGTGAACTTAAGATTTTGAAAGAAATCTTACATATTAAGTTTCATTTAAATTTATTTGAATAATACCTTAAAATCTCATAAGTGTCATTAATTCACATCATATTGACAATGATTTTTATAATATATAATTCATAAAAATAGCATGTCTATTACAAAACCTTTTAATGAAATGATCTTTAATTGCAAGTTGTTAATTTAAGAAACTACTTTTTATTAATTATTGATTAAAGATATTCATCTTTATTTTGTATAAACTTATTGATATTGATCATGGTACTTGACTTTCCATATTTTTGAAAAGGAAAGTCTAACATTCAGTTCTTGAGTTTGGGCCTGCCGCCATTCTTGGAGGATTGACATAGCTGGCATTTACATCTGGTCTCCTCTGCCGACGGTTATTCCGCCTTCGCGGGTTCTGCTGCCAAATCATCCGGCAGCACGACCTTCATGCACTTGCTCCGTGTGTTAGTTTGACCGGAAGCCTCCACCATTCAGCAAAAGTGGCTGCTGCAGTGTGCATGGCACCAACGGGGGGGGGCTCCAGACATTCATAGCCACCGACCTACTGGCACGTGAAGTGTTTTTCGCTCACAATTTCAGTTGGAGCAGTTGTTCGTCACCTTTTGGCGCCTACAATGCCGGTTTTTTAGAACAAATCTTACCCTCCATATAAATTTTTTTATCTTTGGAGGGATGAAGTCTCTGCTGATCTCACTACACTGCATCTAGTCGTCATAAAGCTCCTCCAAATCAGGCTTGGGTTAGCTTTCAGTTTGGCATTTAGAAATTCGAGCAAGATAATATTCCTTTCAGGCCACCAATGAATTAGCGTTGGAGGTAAGGCATGTGCTTTTTTGGCTAGGAAGCTGTGTGTTGAATTTTCGTATTTTCTGGAACCCCATTCTCACAATGCTTTTACTAAGGCACAACTTGTTCCATGAGGTCTAATAAGATCCCTCTTTTTCTTTGAACGGTTTTACCCCACTAGAATGGGTTCATCAATCTCTCTATCTTTATACCACAGATAACTTGGAAGCAAGGAAGACACTCATCACAAATGAGGATGACTTGGATATGCAGGAACTTCTTTACATGCCCTTGACTAAATCTTTTTGTTTGGTCATTTAACCTATGCAGATTCCTCTTCTGTACTTAAAGTTGCTTTCTTATTCCTTCCCACGATAGATGGGGTAGCCCTGGTGCTTACAAGGAACTTTAGATTGGAACTGCTAGAGGAGATCTTTAATCTCTGCTTTGTCATGATCCAAAAGTTTGAGCTGAAGGTATTGTGGACTTCTCAAAGTTGATTATTTAGGCCAAACACATTCTCCCGTATTGTTCTAGGCATTTCTTCACATGGTGGCTTTCTTGTGCATCTTCTTTAAAAAATAGCTATCATCGGCAGCGAGGACAGATGGGTGATCTCCTATGGCTCCCCGTGCCCTTTACTACCATAGATGGAATGACCCTGCCTTTCCAATTTGCTAATTGAACTAGAAGACCTATGACATAAAATAAACAGGAAGGGAGAGAAGGGATCAGTCGCAACCTTTCTTGGCTTGATAGGAACATCCCTTTTGAACAGTGGTAACTAACAGACTCAGCACATGCCACATTTTCCATCCTACTGAGGATGAAAACTAAGTCTGAGCATCATTTCATAAGAAAGTCATACTCAATAATGTCATGTGTCTTTCAACATATCTATCATTTAAATTACAACAACCTCCCATTTTACTATGCCTCTTCCTTTTCATGTGTGATTTTCATACACGCCACCATCATGTTGTTTGTAATCAACCTGTTGGGACAAATGCACTATGAGCCTCTGAAATAAGTACAAACTTCCAGCATGTTAGCAAGGATTTTGCAATAATTTTGTAAATTACACATTGTGAATGGGCTGGGTCGGAGATCCTCTCAAGTTTAGTTTTTTTCCGAGATTAGGAAAATTTGCGTCTGGGTTCTTATATTACCAAAAATGAGAGGACTTGATTCAGGCACTTAATACAAGTAGATGAGCCTTGTCCTAGCCTTAGTAGGCTTGAAAAAATGCGGGTTCATTCCTTATAGGCTGGGTGACTTATCGGGATGCATGGAAAATATGGCATCTTTGACTTCTTGGACTTCAACAGCCCATAGAAGATATTTATTGTGTCCCTCCGTGATCTTCATCTCCATTGTGCTTAATATTTGGTCACTATCGCTACCCCTAGATGTGAAAATATCAGAAAATGATTCATTGCGAGCTATTGAAGACCATGGTTCCAAGTGCACCAATTTCCAATGTCATCTTTGAGTTGGGAGATCTCATTTTTTCTTTCTCTGGTAGAGACAGATTAGTGGAAGTAACAGGTATTGCTGTCCCCTGAGCCAAGCCAAAACTGATTTGCCCACTGGTGCCAATAGGTTTCCTATATGGCTTGAAGCTCAATGAGTTCGTGCCTAGCAACCCTTAACTATCTTGTCAAGGCCTCATCCCCTTTATTCGTTAGATTTATGCTTTTGCAACTAGTGAGCTGGATCTAGAACTGTTTTCGTCTATCTTGACCCCAAGCCTCCAAGTCAAGTGCACACTTGTGAATGCCTTCTTGTACATCAGGGGTGTAGGGGAGGTTCCAACTCTTTGTGATCAGGTTTCACTCTGCCTACCCGAACCCAGCCATTTCAGAGTCTAAATATGTACTCGTTGAGTATTGTCCTTTCTTACGAACATATAGAATGGCCAAAATGGTCTGGAAGGAGGTCGTCCTCATTAATCAGTCTCCTGGAGACCACCTCTCATGCAATCCTTTGTACTAGTATCCTCTCAAGTTTGTTTTCACATCCAAGTGGGTTGTACCTCAGATTTTTCCCGTGAAGCGGTGGCATGAGACTACTGGACCTCATAATTTTTGTCCTGAGTAGTGAATTAAAATGGTTCAGGATGTCTCAACCCATCTCTTACGTGGTTCAAAGTCGCGGTCGTTAATTATTCGGATGATTTTGAGACGTAGATCATGATTGTATCGGTCAGTATCAGCGTCAGCAAAAATAGAATGATTAAATATTTAAAAATTATTAAAATATTATCTATAAATTATTAGAAAATAAATTGTAATTTTGAATTAATCTTATTTATGTTTGGTAAATCAAATGAAATAATAAAATATTTGTATTTCATTGTTAAAAATATGATTTTTAGTTTTAATTTGTTATTATTATTCTTATTTTATTTATAATATATTACCATTACTAATTTAATATTAATACAATTAGATTAATTTTAGCGTTTTTCATAAATAATTAACTTTAAATTAATCTCTTATTTATGTTTAGTTAAACATGCATTACAGATGCGTACAAAGATTTAATTTTACGACAATGTAACAAGAGCAAGCTTGAGGTTTAAAGTCATGCTTTTGGGCTATATCTTCCTTTTTTGAGGTGTAAAACAATATTATATATTAAATTATGTATGCTTTAATTTTAAAATAATATTTTAATAAATATATATAAATTCTAGTTATTTATTTTGAATTTGATTGGTGATTAAAAAATGTAAAACCACCGTTGTAATTTTATTAATAAAGTCTTCTTTTTATATATTCTATATGATAATTAAATGAAAGAATATATAGATATAAAAAATCATGCACTTATCTTATTCATTTTTAGATGAATTCATTTAATTAAATAGATTATAGTTTTAATATTAAATATAGTTTTCAAGTTAGGCATATTATTATCATGGTCATAATATAGTTTTCATCAACTTGAATGATATTTAAAGTAAACAATGAATATACTTACAAAAATAATAAACAATGAAAAAGGGGATCTGCTTCTATTCTTCCTCGTCAAAATCCATCAAACGGGGGAGGAAGGGAGAGCCAATGGTTTGAATCTCTTTTGTGATCGCGGCGGTGACGGTCGGTGGCGACGGCGGCGAGGAGTCAGGGAAAATCGATTTGTCGATTTCCTCCTGCTTCTTCAGTTCTTGATTAGGAGAAAACTGTTCCTTAGCCGCTTTGATGGCGAGTAGTGGGAAAATCAGTTCTGGTTCATGGGTTTTGATTTACGTAACTGCGATTCTTGGCAGCGGTTGTAATTTGGTATTCAACATTTCAACTTGTGGGTTTGCTTGGTTCACGGGTTTTGCTTTTGGAGAATCTCGAAAGGTGATTTTCCGGTTTTGGTTCGGTGAAAACGGGGTCGATTTTTTGTCTTCTGTAGAAGTGCGTGTGGACTCGGCGGGTTGAACCACAACTCTTCTCTTGCTTGCGCCATAAGGTCATTGAAGTCGCGCCTGCACTAATGCTATATTAGAATGTGATTTCATCTCTTTGAGTAATTGCCAAGAATCCCTACGTTTTTGTCTCTCAGGGTGACCATAAAAGTAAGTCAATCTCCAAAGGTTGAAATCCTTCCCCAAGATCTCCACGTCAATACGATTCTTTGAGAAATTTAAGTTGCAATATGTTTTTACCTTTCCATATTAGACCCAGGCCCCCTCCATTATTCACTCCTATCTAAAACAATCCCTCAATCCTTATTCGTCTTTGAACAACTTCCAACTTTCCTTCTTCTCACACCTTGGTCTCCATACCAAAAACCGGATCCGGGCTTGAACCTAGACACCAAGTCTAGTGGCATCTAACAGACTAACCGTGAGTTGCTCATCCCACTACGAGTTTCAACTCAATATTTTCGTTGATCTCTAGAGCAGAGTCTGAAGTTCAAAGCCTTATACACTTTGTTGTTTGAGTATCCTGAAAGTCATTGCCTCATCTGGAAGAAAATCTTATGTTCTCCTTCTCCCATATCTATACTGCTTCTTATGCCTTCCATATACGATTCCATGTCAATAGGGGAGAAGATTTGTCAGGGCTTCCCTATTTCAGCCATGATCACCCCAAGTGAATGAGTCATCTCCTCTATATGACTGTCTCGTGATCATGGTACCTTCTGCACTTTGTTGTGGTCCTGCCATCTTCTCTCTGTTTCCATGCTAATTGTTTCAGTGTTCCTCCACTTCGGTTCCCGACGATTCTCTGGAATTGAAAACTCAGCAGGGGAAGGCTGAAGTCATTTTCCTCAAGGTTACTAGTTCCCATGCCGAGTTTGAGACTCGAAGCCATGTCCCATGTCTTTCCACAGGCTGGTGGGTTTGTGGCTTGTTGCTTCACAGAAGATCTTAAAATGTCTAACCTCCCACAAAAATAGTAGAAGTGGGAGCCCATACACTAAGGTTACCAATACGCATTCCCTCGCTGGTTTCTTGATCTTCATCCTACGTTCAGGGTTTTCAAACGTCATGGTGATGACCATCTCTCATGCACCTTCATTCATCATCAAAGCTCAGGATCAATATAACAAGACCCAATACAAAGTTCGATGTCTTTCCTCACTCTGCCTGGATTGGAGGATCAGATCATTGAACCTTATATCAGCTTGAAATAATTGAATGGTACTGGGTTGATTCTTGGACCACACCACGCATGTGAGGATGAGGTGACGATCGAGGTCCACAGCCCACCATTAATTACTCTCTGTATATCTAGTTCATGGAAAAGTAAGAATACAGAACAGGTTGGTTTTGACCTTTAACATACCACCTTGACTGGCCTCAAGTGAGACTAAGGTGCTTTTTCATCCCTTGACTATTTATAGGGCGGTCAGTAAGGAAACAACTCTGGGACCCCATTTCTGGGCTTATTGTTTCTCAAGCTCCCCTCTCAGTCGCCCACAGGACTTCATCTTCTTTTTCCTCGAGCATTTTTAGCAACGACAGGTAGGCTTCCATGGAAAAAGATGTAGAATAAGCAACGTCAGATTTACTAAACAGACAACAAGCATGTTAAACTGTCACTGAGGCAGAACAAACATAATTCAGAACTTTGTTTGGTGATATTGAGCCAGATGAATATAAGAAAGTTTACTTTTCAAATTTATTTATATTTTCATTTTATTTTTGTTCTAATATATATTTTTCTTTTTAGATGGTTATATAAAGTTATAATTTCAATTGTGTTTGTGGTTGTGTATGTTTTGGGTTTCTTTGTTGTCTATATTACCTAGGTACAGTGAAAAGAAAAATAGTTGTTTAAAAGAAAAAGATATCTAGTGATCTTAGAAAAGATGTCCAAAAATCAATAATATTATTGTGTTGAACCATGTTTTGTAGAATGTATCAAAGTAGTTGTGTTAATTGTATCAAAGTGATTTGTGTTAATAATAGTATAATATTTTTAGAATTTTCTTATATTATATAAAGAAATGATTAAATTTTGAGTATTTATTTTCTATATGAAAGTCATTTTTGATGAAAATAAATATTTATTTTTATAGAAAATGTTCAAGATGATGGCTTTTAAATGGGCAATTTTCATCAAATTTGTAAAAATGATTTATTAAAATACTCAAATATCTTATAGCACACAGTGTGTCATTGTTAACGTGAAACTTGATACTTTTTAAAATGTCATTGAAATTGTTTGTCAAGGTGACACTCTATAGTGTCATTATTACCTTCTAACACACATATAATGTCGATTAGATGGGTGACATTTAATAAGCGTGTCATCTTTTACTTTCCATGACACTTGTGTCAATGTTTCATATGCACCTTCCACAATTTGGGAATATGTTTTCAATTTTTTCTCAAAAAAACCATTGAAAATTTTCCTACACATTTACTATCCATGTTTTTCTTCCACATTGGTTTCCTCCCTTATCCCACTCTCCCACCCTTCAAATACAATTTTTTTCTCTCCCTCTTCCAATTCAACAGCCCCTCTAATTTTCTACCCGTAAGTGCAAATAAAAAAATGATATAATAAAACCGAATAAAAGAGATAAAAGGAAAATAAAAAAGATAACACTATTTTGGTTATGATCAAAGAGAACAGCAAGGGGACAAGTAAACAGGCCTGCATTGGGCTAGGGCAAATAGGCTGAGAATGGACTCTAGTCAATATACAAACGTTGCAGGACAGAATTTGGCATTTATTTAAACAATGAAATTAGTTATCAATAATCATCTTGAAGGGGGTTTCATGGGATTTAATGCCCGCTTAGTTTACAAAAACTTCTATTGCAAAGCTTGACATCTTAATAATGAGTATTTAGTTATCATATTATTAACTTCTTCTTGATTATATTTTTATATTTCATTTATTTTAATGCATTAATTTACTATGATATCAAAAAAAGTTTAACAATAAAAAGGAAAAGTAATAATAAATTGTTGTAAATCAAAAGAATTAGAGAGATGGGAAGAGACAAAGGGTCGGAGAGTGAACAGATTTTACATTTACTCAGTTAGACCTGTTGTTATAGTGAAGACAAAAGCCTTTACATAAATATTATTAATAGTATGAAGAAGGCCAAAACCTTTATAATATGAATGACATTGTAATGGTGTCATTATGGTCATTCAAATCCAATATTCATACAATATTTATACTTGCTCCCACTTGAATGACCATCACAAGATTATTAATCTTTACCATTAAAACCTTTACCAGGTAAAACCCAATGGAAACACAGACGAAGGAAAAATCTGATGTACCTAATATCTTTAACAATATCTCCCCGATACCAGTGACATGATGCTTAATGCTAAAATCTTTGATTCGACATCTGTCTGGCCTTCTGAAGTTTCTTGAGCGTTCGCATTAGAAATGAGTGCTTTGTCAGTGAAAATCTGCTAGATTGTCATTGGTTATTATCTTGTGCACATTGATCCTGCTACTTTGAGTTCATGAGTATAGAAGAATTTTGGTGAAATATGCTTGGATTCGATCACCTTTACAACAATACTCTTTGACTTAACGCAATACATGCGACATTCATATAATCTTGTTGGTTCATTCTTAATAGAGAGAATGTTTCTGTGTTCTATTATAATGTTGTATCCACGGATCTCGATAAACACATTCGACTGGCAACTTCTTGTTTCTCCGGGATATAGCGGTATTTCCATAGTAAATACCAATATCCACATGCGTGATCGAAACTGTGTGGTCAGAAAGATGTGCATGCAACCAAACAATTGTGGTTCCAATGTCTTAGAATAAAATAATCCCATGTCTGCACAGTTCAGGAATAATATAATACATGTTTAGTGCCTTCCAGTACACTTAGATTGGAAATTGACTGTATCTTGCTAGTAAATTAGTGAAGAAAAGCAATGTAGATTCGAGTATAATTTGCAAGATACATTAGTGCTAATTGCACTAGATATGGTACTTGAGGATAAGTAATTCTTCATTTTCTTTCTTTACTAGGCCGGGCGGATCTTTAGTCATAGTGACTATGACCGTGGGGGAACTAAGGGATGTGATTTATCCATATCACTTCAGGACTTTTACGTATATGTTGATTGATGGATTAATATACCATTTGAACAATACTCGATGCGGGGCGAGACAATATTTTGTTTTCCCAAGATCTCTTTCATTTCAAATTCACTATCTTTAGTAGTCAAAAATTGTTTTTGATGAGCTCACTTGGGGTCAAATTAAATTCAAATCATCCACATATACATAATAATTGCAAATTCGGATTTGCTACTTTCTTGATAAAGCATGGACAAATTGAATTATTCACATATCTTCTTTAGTAAATAATGGCTTAAGCAGTTATACCACATTCGGCCAGTTGTTTCAATCCATATAAAGATCACTGTAACTTGATTGAATATATGCTTTGTGGTTTTGAATTCATTACTTCAGGCAATTTGAATCCTTCAGGGATTTCCATATATACATTAGTATCTAGAGATCCATATAAATAGGCTGTGACTACATCCATTGACCACCTCTCAAGTCTTAATTGCTAAATATAGTAAATAAGAAATATGGTTGCATCCGATACGGAGAATATATGTCTCCTCACATAATCAATTCGAGGTCTTTGTGTGAAACCTTGGGCTAAGGCGTACTTTATGTCCTTACTATTTTATTTGCTCATTTATTTCAGACAAAGGCCATCTATATCCAATAGGTTTTATGTCTTTAGATTGTTTGAACTCACCCAATTCCAAATCACCTCTCGTTAACCGGGGATTTGCTCTGTTTGGTGCTTCTTTCCATTTAACCAATCATTTTAAATGAGCATTCATCTATATTTTGTGACTCTTGATCTTCATCATTGTTATGATATGCAGCCCTTGGAAAGAAAAACATCATCCCATAAGGGTGATATTTGATTCAGTTTTACCCTTATGTATACGTGATAAATTTCTTCATTATTTGTATGCAGGTGTTCAAACTCATGAGATAATTGATCAATTAAATTGCCTCTAGGAGCTATTAGTTCATTATTTATATTTGTCAATCCTTTTTCCATTTGTATGCTCTTGAGAGCGTCCTCTTGAATTATTAAATTTAACATTTTCCTTTTCTAGGAATTTGTGTCTTTTACCCAGGCAAAGAATTATACGTTTCATGTGGCTTAAGGCTCATTAGCCGTGTACTATATTTCGTAATTTAAGATTTCAATTAGTGCTGGGATATTTGCAGCTGGTATATGTGATTTGTAACTTTGTTGAATCAATAAATGCATCGGTGTCGATTTTGCAAAGACAAATGAATTATCTTTTGAACCTCTAGTTGATTATAGCTGTGGGAGGTCAAAATAGATAAGATGATTCATTCCATGTAATTTTTCGCCATTCTTCTGGAATTAGCTTCCCACTCCCCCTAATAGGCGGGAAAACATTTCATTAAAATGACAATCTGCAAATCGTTGGTAGAAACCTCTTTGTGAGAGCTCAACATAGGTGATAATAGATGAGGATTGAAAACCAAACATAAATACCATGGCAATGGAACTGGTTTGAATTCGATGTAACAGAACAATAGGAACATACCAGCGACCACAATAAAACACGTAGATGTGAAAGAATATTAGGTTGGTAACCTAAACAGAGTTATTGGAATGGTGATAAATCCTGTTTTGTTGTGAGTGTGGTGAATTAACCGCACCTCAAATAATAACATCTCCCATTACGATAAAAGTGTTTGTTTTCAAAAGTAAAAATCTAACAATTAGCACTTGTGAAGTTTAATAAGGATTGACCAACCCATTAGAGTGAACATGAGCAATTGAATTGTGTGAACATCTATTCCAATTGACATGCAATAATTAGAGAGGCTTGGATAAATTCTGATTATCAAGGCGTTGTGTTGACCGGTGAAATCAGTGGGCTAGTCGAGATTATTTGGGTAATCTAGCAAGCGAGCATTCTGGTAGAAGAAGCTGTGAGACCATCAGTGGGCGCATCAATTAAGACCATAAATAGCGAAAGATTTGCCCGGGTGGGTGAATAGGCCCACAAATATCCTTGGTCACGTTCTAGCGGGAGTCGAGACACAGCTTTAAGTAAAGATGGTCTAACAATCAATTTGCCTTGAGTCAGCGGCACAATTAAAATCATGAGATGTTAAAATTTATCTACTTGGTAATGGATACCATTTGTAACTATCTGCGCATCTGTGGAGAATCGGATGTCAACTAGTTCATGCACCGTAATATAAACTTTGGGAGTCATTGAACCTGGTTTATTATAGCATGGGATTAAATAGGCCCCATATAGTTGACCCCGTCTAACCACATGATAAAAGTACATTTGAAGATTTGTTTTTTACCCAAAATAATAGAAGTAATGAGTAAATACTCATTTTACCATCAGATATAGTTTCAATGAATATCATTTATGAATCCTTATAGTAAATTTATTAATTTATTAGAATAAAAGGGCATTGTAATTTGGAACTTGTTCTCCCAGAGCAAGGCGATTATCGGAGCCTTTAATTATGTCAAGGGACTGAGATGGATTTGGACGTTAGATAGAGTGTTAAGTTTGAAAATATTTCTTATTAGTGGTTGTGTGGGTTGTGGCACGATCGACAAGACATTCATCTCGACGAGATGATATATATTTGTCCAGAGTTGGAAGAAATCATACTGTCTTCAAAGAAAAAACGGAAATATGAAGTATAAAATCAAAAGTTACATTAGATAAATAACTTTTGCCTCAGAAAAAGTAATATAATAGTCTTATCGTCAATCATAGCAGCAAACATTGCCACCAATCAAATGTAGTGCAGATTTTCCTTGGATCCTCAAATCAGAAATATCAAAATTAGTTAAAGGCACTGTACCCTCATCATCAAAGAATTTTGCATTACTCTGGTTGCCATCTTCTTTGGGAGAGACTTGATGAGGGTCATTAAAATTCATTATGTCATTGCCATCAATAAAATTTGTCTCAATTGCTTGTTCTTTCCTTTAATGGGCTGATGAGAATCAGCCAAATGTTTGGTAAATCACGACAAGTCTGGGACAATGACCTTTCATTCCACATCTATAGCATTGAGTTTCATATGCTTACTTGGTATGTATTACACAGTGTCTTTCCATTTAATATACTCTACAGACAGCCAGCTTCTGGTTGTTAGAGTTGTTTTTCTTATTTTGAGATTGTTAAAATTTCCTCGATTCAGGTTATGCTGACCCGACCGACTGACCCGACCAACGCCCTCGTACCAACTATAATGATATCCACGCCCTCGTCCATATTTGTGATAAGTGCGATAACATTGGCTTGACAATGATACCGACCGATAGGGCCGAGATTTGATGATTTTACAATAACGGGTTCGTTTATTTTATACCATTCGAGGCATGCAATTAACTGAATATCACGGTATTAAGCGCTCTATATTCTTCGCTGCAGGAGCATGTTAGAGGCATGAAAGGTAGTATAAGTTTTCTCGAGCATGTCCTCATCAATTGATCTTTCTCACATAGTACGGCGAGAGCTAATTTTGAAAATACGCCCGGTTGTAGTCAGCCGACTTAAAATCTTGTAATCTTAAATGAAGCCAATCATAACGGGCTTTTGGGTATTACGGTCTTTTGATAGTCATATCGTTCTTTCAAATTATTCCCGGAGGATCAATGGATCTTTAACCGTAGATATTCACTTTTTAAACTTGCATCAATATGATGGCGAATGAAAATTCTGAGCCTTGGCGAATCCCTGTGTAGGATGCGACATTTCCTTCTTTGATAGTATTTCCCGAATTTATAGCATCAAGTGGATTTAAATCGGGGAATCAAGATAAATAATTTTGCAGGAAATGTCAAGAGGCAGAACAGCCCCAAAATGTTGGACATTTCTCACGAAATAATTAATATATTAATAAAGTAAAAGAATATAGAGAATTACAAGTTTAAAATTTATTAATAAAGTAATTGAAACAAGTGATGTGTTTGAGATCAAGAATTTTAGATCAGGTTGAATCTCTAAAAATTTGATTATTTTATTCAAAGATAAGCGAGATTAATATAACTATCATAAAGAAGAAAATAATAATATTATTATTAATATCTTATATATATATATTCAAATAAAATATCGAAAATATTATTATTATTATGTATTATTATTTGAGCCGACAGGTGACGGGACTTTTTCTTTGTCTTGAAGCAGGGCTTGAATATATAAATTTTTTTTATTTTCTTTTTTATTTTATCATAAACCGGGCTTGAGTATTTGAGGCTACTGATAAGCGCCTTCTTACTCCAGTTTTATTGGTGACTTCAGTTTTTTTGTCTTCTAAGCTTGAGGCTTGAATATTAGTTTATTTCTGAAGGAATAATGTGGATAGCTTCATGGAAGATTAGTCCTATTATCGGACTATAATTTGTAGTAATCTCTTAAGATGGTTTCAAGCTATCGATGAGTGGACAGCTTAGGTATGAAGTTGATAAAATAAATAAATAAATAAAATAAAATAAAATTAAAGAAATATACATTTACGGTTTTTACTTTTAAATGCGGAGCTTTCGTCGCGATAACGTGTTGTAAATCAAAAAATTAGAGAGAGATAAGGAAGAGACAAAGAGAAATTAGGAGGGAAATTAAGTTTTTATTTCATCTTTGATTAGGCTTTATTTATATAGGCTTATATGGTGGCCTTGCTACATAAATGATACATTAATAGTGAAGGCCAAAACTACATATAAATAGATAGCATTATAATCAGTGTCATTATGGTCATTCACAAATCAATATTTATACAATATTTATAACATAAATGAATTTTTGTGTGTGTGTGAGTTTATTATTATTATACATTAGAAGGCTCTTCACTTCCAATATCTCATATGCTTCTCAAAATCTTAATGAATAATTACGTATTCACACTCTTAAAACTCCACTACCCAGCCTCATAATGCAATCTTCAATCTTTCCCCTTTAGCATAAAGATTGTATCAAGTGTTACATAGTTGGCTTACATTTAATTTTGGTGAGATTTGATCACTTCAAAGCCGTGTATAAGTTGTAGACTGTCGAATAATTATTATGTTACGCGCCGTAGAAAGCCACATGGTTACCGGCGCAGTTGATCTTTGTTGACAAGGTTATAATGGTGCTGCGGTTGTTCCACGTGCAGGTCGGAATTAGGGAGAAGTGAGATGCTCTGATCGATTGTGGGATGATTGATTGATAGAGTCGATGGGATGAAGTCGCGCGTCGACATGGAAGGGTTGATTGATAATCCGATGAGATGAAGACGCCACAATCAACTATGGATAGGTTGATTGATAAGTCGTTGGAATGAAGACGCCACAATCAACTATGGAACGGTTGATTGATAAGTCGATAGGATGAGCGTCACGGAAAAATCTGATAAGTTCAAAAGTTCTTTGGAGAGCCAAAGACGAGAAGACTCACAATTTTTAATTCATGTTCTTTTATATTATTACATTATAAACATGTCTTTATATAAGCTACAAACTAGAAAGGAAATAGAAATATCTACTGTAATCTTTAACCTAAATCATACCTAAAACTAGAAAACGAAATAAATCTACATAAAAATAAACTAAGGAAAATAAATAAACTTAAAGGAAAGTAAATAACTTGGCATGCAAGCCATATAATCTAATCTAGAAAACATTCAAAATACGTCTAGATTCTTCTAGAACTCGAATTAGCATATTGAGTGCATCTTGATCTTTTTTCCTTCTACTCCCAAAACCTAATTTTTTGGAACTTTAACTACAGCCTTAGAAGTTGTGCCTTGATTTTACATCATTCTCCTCCTCTTGAAAAAAATATTTGTTCCCAAATCTTCATTGACCTCAAATGAATTTTTTGTTCTTTTTTTTTTTTTTGAAAAATAATACTTTACAAGATAAGAAAACCTGATGAGAACTAGCACTGATATTAATTTGATGCAAGGTCGCCACAGATCGATGCGACCCATAACAAGACACTCTCTTGGATTGTTCTACCTAATGTGTCTAAATGGGAAAAGGATGCTACAATCAATTATAGAATAATTGATTGATAAGCTTATGGGATGAAGACACTATAATCAACTATGAAATGGTTGATTGATAAGTTGATGGGATGATGATGCTACAATTAACTACGGAAGAGTTGATTGATAAGTCGATTGATTTAAAGGCTTACAATCAACTATGGAAAGGTGGATTACTAAGTTAGGGATAGTGAAGACGTCACAATCAACTATAGAATGGCTGATTGATAAGTCGATGGAATGAAGATGTCATGATCAACTATGGAAATGTTGATTGATAAGTTGATGGAATGAAAACACCACAATCAATTATGGAAGGGTTGATTGATAAGTCGATAGGATGAATGTCACGGAAAAATCCAATAAATTCAAAAGTTCTTTGGAGAACCAAAGACGAGAAGACTCACAATTTTAATTCATTCTTCTATATTATTACATTATAAACATGCCTTATATAAGCTACAAACTAGAAAGGAAATAGAAATATCTACTCAGAACCCAAATCATACCTAAAATTAGAAAAGAAAAATCAAAGGAAAATAAATCCAAGGAAAATAAATAAATTAAAGTAGAAAGTAAATAATTGTATGTAAGCTTATACAATCTAATCTAGAAAACATCCCAAATATAGTTCATAGATTATTTTAGAACCGAATTAGTATTGAGTGCATCCTTGATCTTTTCCTTCTCCCTCTAAGAACCTTTCTTTTTTGAACTTTAATTGCACAACTTTAGAAGTTGTGCCTTGATTTTGCATCAGATTCTCTTCAAGATTTATTCCATATGTTATTTAAGGGGCCCTATGCCTACTATTAGGGTGCTTGTTATTGTGTCATTCGTGGTCGAGCTTAATTTCACATTTATATATAGATTTGTGTGCTCAATTTAATATATGATCTTTTTTTCAAAATTTATGAAGAATTTTTCAATGATTATCTAAACTCAAATTTCTAAAACTATAAAATGAATTCATGATATCTAAAAGTAATTAAGGAAAGAAAATGCAGGTAAAATGATCATCATGTTTGATTACCTAATGAAAATTTTTAAATTAAAATAAATAACTTAGAAATTTACAAATCTGATTTATTTAATCTTATATTGATGAGTTAAAATAAGAAACATGTTTGAAGTAATAAGTAAAAATAATATGGAGATTAACTTATTTTTTTTTTCTCTCATTTTTTTCATTCATTCAACCTGTTTCCTTATTTCCTATTTGCAGAATCAAACATAGCCCAAGGCTTTCTTTGCTTGGAACCACCAAAATACTAAGGGGAGAAAATGAGGAGGAATAAACAAGGAAAAGCCGGAAGAAAAAGAAATATTTGAGGAAAATAGAAAAGATTTAAACATAATAAATTATAATTAAATATGTTTATTCAAACTCATTTTATTTGTTTATCTCTATTATAATGACTAAAAATTTTAAAATATGTAAAATTTACTATATTTGATTTTCTTTTATTTTTACGTCAAACCAAAAATGAGAAAATCATTTTCTTTAGTATTTTTTTCTTTCCTCTACTTGCCTCAAGTCCCAAAACAGAAGAGCCTAAAAGGAATACTTTACTTTAAAGGAACACTTAAATCTTTTCTTACATAGATATCCATTAGTAAATGATTTGTTGAAAATGAAATGGAGTTTATCTTTAAATGGGAAAACTTGCGCTTTAGTTTAAGAAGAGGCTGACAACTTCTATTATGCATATTCATCTCAGGGCTCATGTTGTAAACCTACTCATGGTTAGAAATAGAAAGTATTTAGGTCTCCAGCTTGCTACGCCTGTTCATAAACCTCTTAGGCCTCAATTGGCTCCACTCCTAATCTTGGAAAACAATTAGAGCTATGTTGTTTTCTTCACTTATTCCTTGAAATTTTGTATTATCTTTATAAGTGTTATATTAGGTTAATAAAGCTGGCATATCTAAATAAACCAAGGTATGTTTTGATGTCCAAGTCAAGGATTCACTGTATTATTAAATGGGTGTTACAAGGTGATGTGAACCCTATATGTTTTCGTGGTTGTGAGATCCACCCAATGATGCGGATTATCCTTAAGACCTTCAAACATGACTGAAAATGACCCCGTCCCCTTGACTATATTGAATTAAGAGCCGTAAGTGTAGTGTAGTGTCCTCGTCCCCTTTGTTATAGACAACCAAAAGCCGTAAGAACAAAGTAAAAAAACCTAGAACCCCATCCATTTGATTATGGAAGAATCAAGAGTCGTAGGTTTTGGCACTACAAGGATTAACCTTGATAGGCTCAAAAGTTATCACAAGAAACGAAAGAGAAGAAAAACCTCACAAAGAGTATTGAATTCATTCAAGTTGCTAAAGCTACATCAAAGGCCCTTATATAGAGTTTGAGATAGCCTAAGGACTAAGAAAGAAAGGAAAAAACTTGCTGAAAATTTAAGCATTGACAATCCAACTTACTTAAATGAAATTGGAAAATTACCATACCAACATAGAGGTAATTATCCTTATTCTTATTGGAAACTTACCCTTGATATTCTTAACCATAAAAGAGATCAATTTGACAAAAAAAAAAACAACCATAAAAGAGACCAAATTGATAGCTGATGATTTGCCCCATAATGGAAAGCTAATGCTTCCTTGATCAAAAGTCGAATTTTCCAAAATAAGTCTTTGATTTAGCATAATTGATGAAACACATATTTCTTGCTTCTTTTATCCCCTTTAATTACTAAATCTTAGATGATCACCATCAATAGCCTTGATGATATTTATGATCTTTTGGACTTCTTTGCGGGCTCTAATTCCTCCAAAGGCTTCACTTGGCCCAAACTCTTCTTGTAATGTTGGGTTGGCCCAAATGAACTCATTCATGAGCCCATTTAGTGCCTCTTGAAACTTCTTAGCCCTTGCTCTTGTAATAGTCCTAACCGGCATCTGAAGTAGTTCTTCTGCACTTTGAGTTTGGCCTATGTTCTTATCATTCCCTCATTCCTTGAAAAGATTCGTCCTCGAATCAGAACCTACATCAAAAGGAGAAAGATCAGACACATTGAAGGTTGCACTAACATTGTACTCACCGGGAAGGTCTATCTTGTACGCATTGTCATTAATGCGCTCCAAGACTTGAAATGGACCATCTCCTCGTGGATTTAGCTTTGAATGCTTATGAGATAGAAATCGTTCCTTTCTCAAATGCACCAAAATCCACTCTCCTGTTTGGAAGCCAACCCTTCGACGCCCTTTGTTGGATTTTATTGCATAATCCTCATTCCTTTTTTGAATTTGTTGCCGAACCGTCTCATGGGGTTTCTTCACCATTTTTTCCTTTCGGTGTCCATCTAAACTTTTCTTTCATTTACTAGTAATGGTAGTAAGTCTAAAGGTTATGATTTTCTAAAACCATAAACAATTTCAAAAGGTGACATGTTAGGTTATGGCATGAACACTCCTATTATATGCAAATTCAATGAATGGCAAACAATCCTCCCAAGCCTTAAGATTCTTCTGAATCAATGTCGTTAAAAGAGTAGACAAAGTCCTATTAACTACTTCGATTTGTCCATCAGTTTGGGGGTGATAACTTGTTGAAAACAAAAGTTTAGTTCCCAATTTTCCCCATAAAACTTTCCAAAAGTAGCTTAAGAACTTAGTATCTCTATCAGAAACAATAGTTTTAGGAACACCATGCAAACAGACAATTTCCTTAAAAACAAATCAACCGTATTAGTTACATCATCGATTTTATGACAAGCAATGAAATGTGCCATTTCAGAAAACCTATCTACAACTACAAAATAGAATCCCTTGGCCCTTTATCTAGGCAACCTAGGAACAAAAGTCCATAGAAATATCTACCTAAGGTGTCGATGGAATTGTGTAGAGGTGTATATAAACCCATGAGGTATAACTCCCTAGATTTTTGGGGCTTCCTTACATGTTATGCACCTAGAACATATTTTTGTCCATCTTTCCTCATTTTAGGCCAAAAGAAATATTCATTTAAGGTGTCAATTGTTTTCTTAACTAAAATGTCCCATTAAGCCCCATTTGCTATGTGCTCCTATGAACAAGCAACTCCTCATAGAACTATTAAAATACAAAGTTTATTCTCTTTAAAGAAATACCCATCTAGTTTATAGAATTTCCCAAAAGCATATTTTTCACATTCCCCATAAAGAGTTACAAAGACATTATTATTTTCATACAAATTCTTCTAATGTTGTAAAAACAAGCACCTTTAACAAGAGTAGAAAGAAGTGTGACCTTCTTGATAAAGCATTGGCCACTATGTCGCCCTTACCTTTCTATATCGGATGACAAAGGGAAACTCTACATCCAGATCCATGACTTGATGTTTGTTTAGCTTCACTTGTCCCTTCAAGTGTTTTAGGGACTCATGATCCATGTGGAGGACGAATTCCTTTGGCCAAAGGTAATGTTTCCAAGTCTGTAAAGCCCTCACCAAAGTGTAAAGCTCCTTCACATAGGTTGGATACTTCAAGGTAGCACCATTGAGCTTTTCACTAAAGTAAGCAATTGGCTTCCTTTCCTGCATCAAACAACACTAATACTTATTCCCGACGCATCACATTCAATTTCAAAAGTCTTTGACAAATCTAGTAAAACAAGTAATGGAGCACAGGCTAACTTATCTTTACAATTGAAATGATCCTCTTGCTCAACCCCCATTTAAAACCAATAGTCTTCTTTATTACTCACAAGTGGTGCACATTGAAGTAAAGTCTTTAATGAAACGACGATAAAACCAGCTGCCATGAAAACTTCTTACCTTGATATGGTCTCTTTGTTATCGACCATTCCTGATAGCCTTTATCTTTCCTCATCCACCTGCCCATTTGCACCAACAACATGTCTTTAGAAATTTCACTTTCTATTACAAAATATTAGGCATTTTTAAGGTTATAAATAACTTTTCTTTCCTTAAAACCTCAAGAAAATATTTTAAATGGTCAACATGTTCTTCGACACTTTTCTATACACCAAAATGTCATCAAAGTAGACAACAAATTTTCCAAGGAAAGCTCGCAAAACATGATTCATCAATCTCATGAATGTACTTGGTGTGTTAATTAAGCCAAATGGCATTACTAACCACTCATATAATCCATATTTAGTTTTGAGCGCTTCCACTATCTCCTCTTTCATTCTAATTTGATGATAACCACTTTTCAAATCAAAATTGAAACAAAACAGATCCATAATTACCAAGTAATAATCTAACCTAGGTATTGGGATTTACGATACTGTACTGTAATGTTGTTGATGTCGCGACAATCAACACATATCCTCCACTTTAACCCTCTTTCTTAGGTACAAGTGCACTGCACAACACATGGACTAAGGTTTTCTCAAATGTCCTTAGCCATCAATTCTTCCACTTGGCTATAGCTCCCTTGTCTCCTCAGGATGAAATCCTATAAGCTGGCTCACAATTCAGCCTAGGATAAAAGTCAATCTAGTGTCTAAGCCAGGCTCTTAAGTGGTGTCACCAAGACCATCATCCCCGAGTACATCCCCTCAAATTTCAGAATAGTTTAAGAGACAACACTAGGCAAAGAAGAGTTAAGATTGTAAAAGTAAGGCTAAAAACGCCTACTTGGTACAAAAGTACAAAAGATAGTTTGTTAGAATAAAAGATACCCTTTGACTTCACTTCTTTTGCATAGAAACTCTCTTCTTTTATTTTCCTTTTCCTTTTCTTTTCATTCACTATTTGATCCCTTTTTCTCTTAATTCCTCTCATTTTCTCAGTCTATCTTATTCTCTCAATTTATTTTCCCTCTTGTTTTGCACCCTTTTTTTTCTTTTCCTTTTCCTTTCTATTTTTTTGAATCACACTCTTGTTTTAACCTCGATCTTCATATACTTGTTTAAGGCCACTGTGCCACTGTGCCATGTTTGTTGCTCACAGTGGAAACTAAAGGACTTGCCACTATGGTTGGCTCTCCATCAAATCTTTCAAGGCTTGTGCCTAATAAGATGTGTGTGTAGGAAGCATACATAGGGACAATATTACATAGAACTTCATCATGATATTTCCATGGGAGGTAAAGATATTTAACACTGTTCTGCACCTCACTTCCCCACTATCATTCAACCACTACAACTTATAAGGTCTAGGGTGCTTAAGTGTTGGTTATTGAAGCTTCTCAACTAATAAGACACTAGCAACATTGGCAGAACTTCCACCATCAATAATTAAACTACACATCTTATTTTGAATGTGGAAGAGGGTATGGAAGATGTTCTCATGTTGTTATTCAATGTCATCCTCCTTTACTTGATCAAGACATGCCTTGTCACCAATGCTTCTCCTTCCACTGGATACTCCAAATTAGCGTTGCTAGTATCATCAAGAAAAGATCGCTCCTTCCTCCTCTCATTGTCCATCACAATTTCACGCATCAATTTCATGGTTCTCGTTCGGGAAATTGGAAGAGATATGACCAGTGCCATGGACACTTAAAGGATTTGATTATCTCTATTATGTTGTTGGATCTCGAGTCTACCTTTTGAGCTATTGTATGATTTCCTTTGTGGTTTCACATTGGGCTTGAAGCATTCCTCATCCTCCAATTTAGCTTCCATGAAGAACTTTGCCTAAAGTTGGTGTCTCTATTTACACTGGCTTCAAGAAATTCGACACTCCACTCCTGAGCTGTTATGCAAATGATCCTCCATCTCCACATAGTGTCAGAATCTCAACAATAATATTTACAATATTAGTATTTAGACCATTAAAAATCGCCACTGTGAATCACGATCCCCTTTCAATGTTAGCCCAAACTATTGCAACCTCCATCTCCCTCAGTAGTATCTGCCTACACCTTGAGCCTTGAATGAGACCTTGGAATTTATTGTATAATTCACGATACTATTAATTAGGAACAAATCTTTTCCTCATTATCAACTTCATGTCATCCCGTGTCATGATAAGGTGTTCATGGTTGCGCCCTTATGTCATCACAAGTTGGTCCTACCAAATAGTTGCTTACTTTGTGAATTCAATTGCTGCAAGCTTGACTTTCTTCTCCTTTGAATAGAGGTGACAGTCAAACACTCTCTCTACCTTCTTCTCCCATTCAAGATAGGCTTCTGGATCATTCTTTCCTTGAAATAGTGGGATTGTCATCTTAATACTATAAAGATTTCGATCACTCTTTATACCTTATTAGTGCCATGTACTCTCGATCATGCCTTCCCTTTGAGGTGCAAATCTACCCCTTTCCTCCACTTCATCCTCTTCTTCATCCTCACGACCATTCTTAGCCTCTTCATGACTCATGACTGTAGGAGTTCGCCTTCCTTGTGTCTTATTTTTGGGAGTCATTCTTCGCATTGCCTCCTCATTTTGTTCTATCCCATCTTGTATGTTGTTCATCCGAAACTGTAATCTTGCAAAGTGTTGTTGCATTGCCTCTAATAAGAATGATTGGCCTTGACCTTCTTCCCTATTTGCATGATCATTACTTGAAGACACGATTAGAGAAAAATTAACCTCACAACACTTCCTCATGTGTTTAACTCACACTCATTTTTTGTTTCCACTAATCAAGGTTCTTTTAGATAATGAAAATCACCTTGCCTTTTCCACTATAATACTTCTTTTCAGCTCTACTTGAACTAGTGAAATGATCAAAAGATCAACCCAAATTGTGTCCAAATCCAAACAACTTTGAGAAAGAAAAAAAAAATTACAAAGGAAACGATAAAGCAAGAAATACAAATGGAACAATCTTGAGAATAAGAATATGGGAAGGAAAATAGAAAAAAAAAAAATACAAAGGAAATGATAATTTCCTCTTTTTCTTGAGAAGAAAAAAATACAAAAGGAGACTCTTTGATGATTTCCCTTTTTTTTTTTTGCAGCGCATAATTTTTTTTTCTTTTCTAACTTTTTTTTTCTTTTTTTCTTTTCTTTCGCAGTAGTTATTTTTTTTTGTGTTGAATGTAATAACAAATAATAAGATAAGAAGATACCGAACAGATGTTTGAATGCCAAAGTTCTGATACCAAATGATGTGAACCCCATATGCTTTCCTGGTTCCGAGATCCACCCAACGATGAGGATTATCCCTAGGGCCTTAAAACACGACTGAAAATGACCCTGTTCCTTTGACTATATTGAATTAAGAGCTGTAAGTGTAGTGTAGTGTCCCCGTCCCCTTGGTTATAGACAACCAAAAGTTGTAAGAACAAAGCAAAAGAACCTAGAACCTCGTCCCCTTGACTATGGAAGAATTAAGAGCCGTAGGTTTTGGCACTATAAGGATTAACCTTGATAGGCTCAAAAGTTCTCACAAGAATCGAAAGAGAAGAAAAACCTCACAAAGAGTATTGAATTCTTTCAAGTTGTGTTTGAAAGCTTACATCAAAGGCTCTTATATAGAGTTTGAGATAGCCTAAGGACTAAGAAAGAAAGGAAAAAACTTGCTGAAAATTTCAGCATTGACAATCCAACTTACTTAAATGAAATTGGAAAATTACCAAACCAACATGGAGGTAATTATCCTTATCCTTATTGGAAATACAATTGATATTCTTAACCATAAAAGAGATCAATTTGACAAAAACCATAAAAGAGACTAAATTGATAGTTAATGATTTGCCCCATAATAGAAAGCTATCAAGCCTTGACCAAAAAGCTGAATTCTTCCAAATTTAAGTCTCTAATTTAGCATAATTGATGAAACACGAATTTCCTTGCTTCTTTAACTTTTGACCACTAAATTTCAGGTAGATGATCACCATCAATAGCCTTGATGATATTTATGATCTTTTGGACTTCTTTGTGGGCTCTAATTCCTCCAAAGGCTTGACTTAGCCCGAACTCTTCTTGTAATGATAGGTTGGCCCAAATGAACTCCTTCATGAGCCCATTTAGTGCCTTTTGAAACTTCTTAACCCTTGCTCTTGTAATAGGCCCAACTAGCATCTGTGTGGTTCTTCCGCAGACTTTAGTTTACCTATGTTCTCACATAAGGGCAATCACATATCAAGTTCAAAGGATATTAAAACGAGGTGTCATGACTCATCACATGACAAATCCTATGAGTTGTTCGAACAACTCAATTTAGAACTCCTATGGATGCACACCTTCTTGATTAAGAGTCTTGCCAGTTTATCTTACTCATTCAAGAGGTGGACTTATTTAAAGCTCACCAAAATATTTCGGATAATGAATATTTAAAGTGATAATGCTCTATATAAGATCTAATATTTAAGGATATAATGCAACGGATAATGAAGCGTCATGATATATATGGAGGCAGAAGCTGTTTCAATGTGTCTCTCTAGACCAAAAAACAAGATTAAGTTCAAGATTCAAGGGTTGAGAAGTTTCCATGGGTATTGAGTGATATTTTATAACAAAGAGAACATTCTTATATATACATGAGTTTCATGTGGTGAAATTACGTAGTATGTCTAGGTGGTGTTGTTAGGGGAATGATGGGATCTCGTTCTGAAGTACACGAAGAGGAAGGTGAAGGAAGACATTGATGTAAGGAGGGAGTCCTTAGTCAAATATGTCCAAGTGTAACCTAATTCAAAGTAATGGAACATGTTTGCATCTAGGCATAGTCCCGCGAATGTAGCCTTGGCCGAACTATGTTAACAAACTCTTGTTTTCTTTTGTGTTCCTTGGCATTTATTTTTCTTTTCTTTTTAGCGCTTAAACTACACATGTTTGATCGATGTTCTACAACCTGTTAGAACATATCCTGTGATGAGTTACATAACATCCCTTATAACAAACAGTTATATTTGTCAAGTTATAAGGGACATATTTGCTTAGGAGTATCTAATTTCAACATGCTCCAGTTACTTTGAACAGTATTTTTACGTCTACTTGCTTTGTTTTCTTCTTGAAGTTAATCATGATAAACTAATTAAGAGATTTTAGTCTTTATTTTCTATGATATAGGAGAAAATTGATATAGGATTTGTTTGGTTCCTGTTTTTGAAAACAACTTTTTGTTTTCAAAAACAAGAACAAGAAAAACAAGAAAAATGGGGAGACATATTTGGTTTCCAGTTTTTTTTTTTTTTTGTTCCAAAAAAACACAGAAAAGAGAAAAAACACTAAATTTAGAGAACGAGAATAAATTTCAAAGAATACCAAAACGGTATTCTTTGTGATTTTAGAAACTATTTTCAAGAACAATTTTAAAAAAACAGGAACCAAATAGGACAATAGATTTCTTAACAAAAAGTTGAGTGCTCTTATTATAAGAAATTCCATTTTGTTAATAACATTCACAAGGGACACTTGCCCTCCTAGGCTATAATTAGCTCCATCCTTCATTATCCTAGAAACCATAGAGGCATGTTTCTTTCTTCCCTTATTCTTAAGAATTTTGGATGTCCGTCTTTCTATTAGTTTAATGTCATTCATAACATGATGAAAAATATATATCAAGATAACTTATTATTTTGTTGAATATCGTGCTCATACTTATTCCATACCCTTATCTCATATTCTCTCTTGAACTATATTAAGTTCCAGGCATTGAAATATATCATATGCTTATATTAGTTTTATATATCTCTTTGATGATTTAAAAAACACTACAATAAAAAAGAAGGACAATGACGTTTTTAAGTGTCAAGAAATACATGAGATGACACTTTTCTATATCAATTTTCAAATACACGATATAACAACATTCAAAGTAATTGGAAAATAAAGACCACATGCCTTTGTTTGCTTTGTTTGGCATTTTTAACGTCACTACCTACCTGATACTTTAACTTCGATGACATGTATTTACATGTAAGCTACGTTCTAGAAATTGAATCAAGAGTATTTCCATATGTTAAATTGAATTGCATTGAATCAAGGCATCTAATTACGTTCATCAAGGATTGAAGAAATCAATTAAATGCTAAAAGTAAATGAGAATCCAAAGAATAACTACTAAAATATAATCAACTAAATAGCGAGATTTAATAATTAGAAAAGCATCAAGATGGAGTGTAATGGAATTAAATTAGATGACCATGTAACACATATCCATAGAAATAAGACTTTTAAACTTACATTGAAATAAAATAAAATAAACATATCAAATTGAAGGAAAAAAAAAACAAAAGAGAATAAGCCACCCATCATGAAATTAGGTGTATAATGGGCGTCACATGGTGGTGGCCCTCACCATTCTCAACTCCTTCTGTCTCCTTCCACTCCTAAACACTTTTCTTCTTATCAAATTAGGGCGTGATGAAAATGAAACCTATAAAAAAAAGACTTCCAAACATTTTCCATTTTCGTTTCTAAGGATCCAAACAAGGCCAAAAATGCAAGATAAAGTAGAAAAAATAGAGAATCTACCTTGCTTGAGATTGTGGCAAGTGGATTGAAGAGCTTGACGCTTCTCGATCTCCACATTTTAGTTTGATATGAGGAGTAGGACTTGTACGACACAGTTTATGAAGTCGTGAGAAACCAGAACAAAAAACAAAAAGGGAGAAAATTATGAATGAATTGAAAAAATATGAGAGAAGAAGAAGAAAAGAAGTATAACCTTATAGATTTGATCGAAGGAAGAGAGTAGACTCTAGTTCTTCATATAGCTAGTTGCCACAATTTCTTCTTCCACTTTTCAAAATTCATGAAGAAGAAATTGGTGATGAGAAAACATGGATAATGAGAAAAAGAAAATCATATTTAATAGAGATTTCTTACTAAAAAAAAAAAATCTTTTATACCCTCATAACAAAAACTGTCATTTGGTAGTCATTTGAATGTGGTATCAACAAATATAAATAATATGTTAATTTATTATTCAATAAATTGAATTTTTATTAAAATATTAAATATAAAAAATATTAAAGGAATTTTAAAAACATTCAATAAAATTAATTAAAATGAATTAAAAATTAATTATTTTGAATTAAAATTTTAGAAAATAAAAAAATTATATTAATATTTTGATTTTAATGAACAATTTTCAACTAAAAACTATAATAGTTTTTCATAATCTAAAGATGAAACAAGTAATAAATAAAATTTAAAAATTAAAATATAATCGGAGATAAGGATAAAATTTAGATAAGTAGTTCATATTCATAATTATAATCAATTAAATTAATTTGAAAAATATAATCGGAGATAAGGATAAAAGATTTTAAAATCAATATCTAACTCGATAAAATAATATTTTTTTTAACATTGAGTATTGATAAAATCAATACTCAATATATTACACATAAATATTATTATTTGTAATAAGATAATATCCTAATAGCATAGTTATTTTATATATTAAATTTATTGAATAAAATTAATTAATTTTATAATACATGTTTGATCAATTTATTTTAAAATAAGCATATTTATAATAATTTTATTATCATATTTATAATATTCACTAAATTAAGTGTTTTATGACACTCTAAATAAGGTGTCATTCTATATTCTAGTCATTTTATGGCCCAGCTTGAAATAATTGTCATTCTATATTGATCTACCTTCATTAGATAATGACACATTAAAAAATTCAAGGTTGACGATTATTTTTATGACGCTCAAAATAAGTGTCATTCTATACTCGTTGTGACGTAACTAAAAAGCGTCATTTGAGGAAGCTTAGTGTTGGAAGTCTCACATTGACTTGACACGGTCTAATTGAAGTGAATATATATGGAGGAAGCTTTTGTTGGAAAGTATAAATGTGATTGAGAAAAAAAAACATTTTGACTTGGCCAAGTCTCACTGCCAAGGCTCTTAACCTTTTTCAAAATTTAATTTTAAAATCTAATCATGTATAACCATTTGTTGTTGTTATTATTTAAATAATAATAATAATAATGAAACTTTATCTTTCCAGTTGGTTTTAAACTTGAATCTTCCGATTTATATTGTTTAATTAGGTTGTTGGAGTATATATATATATATATATATATATATATATATATATATATATATATATATATATATATATATATATATATACTATATATATATATATATATATATTATTTTAATTGCTTAAGTCGAGTCTATTGCTAAGTGGAGAAAAATAATTATTATTTAAAATTATTTCTTCCACCTTTTGTGGAGAGATTTGTTAGGGCTCCACCTGTAAATAGGTGCCCCTTCCTCTTTTATTTACACACACATCTAAGAGCTCGCTCATATCTCTCAAAGCTCTTAGAGTTCTCACAACTCTTAGAGCTCTCTCATTCTCAAGTGCTTTCATATCAAGCACAATTTCTAGGAGGAATATTTTGGTATACGAGTGGCACTATATCTTACTAAGGGAGTGCACCCGGATGAGATTTGGCTATTGAATCCGAGAGGTTGAGCGCCGGTTCCCTACTGCACCTAGGTTACAAATTGGAGGAGGGTGAATCTACTTTAAGGACAGTGCAATTGCACGTCTCAGCCATCATAACAGATAAGTTCATCTTACCCAATTTTTCCTAGCTTTTTTGTTTTGGGCTAAGTCAAATTCTTTAAATCCTTACACTTTCTTAAAGACCTTCTAAAAGTGGTATTAGATCCCAAGGCAATAGTGGTAATTTGTTAGTATATGTCTAGGAAGATTAAATCGACAGGCGATAGAGCTTAAGGCAAATGAGATGCTTGGACCATTGTGACCCCTCCGGCTTACTTGAGGACTTTCGGCATACTTAACAAGCTATTACTATTGTCTTTGGTTTGTTAAGCCTGAAGACCAAGTTCAACCAACAATCTTACAATAGGATCTATTCCTTGAATTGATGGAGACCTCCCTAGTTCACACCCATCCCAACACTTCCAAGATTGACCCTTTTAATGGGACATTCTTTAAGTGATGGCAAGCAGTTTTATTCGACGTGATGTTGTGAACTACAGGACATATCTTGACGGACCCAAAACATAAGAGTGACTATGAAGATTTATCTAAATGGGAAAATGGGAACAAACAAGTTAGGCATGTGATTCTTATCACACTCACAAAATGAATACTTTGATATTATTATGTTAAGGTTGCAAAGAGGCAGGAATGCTTTGGCTTAAAAAAACAATAAACAAAGAATAACAGAGCACAAAATATGCCATGGAAATTTTGGAAAGTTCCAAATGATTGCGGATAGAGATATATCATCTCAAATTCATGACTACCACATGTTGATCAATGACCTAATCATTGAAGACATAAATTTACTTGAACCTTTTGTAGTTGGCTACCTTATAGAGACCCATCTAGATTCTAGGAAAGACTACAAAAATATCATATTAGGACTGAGGAACAAAATAAAACTAGGGACAAAGTTGAAAGAGATAAGGAGTTGTCCTCCAAGGAAAATGTGGTAGAAGAGAGACCAAGGCCCAAATTCAATATGCCTAAGAGACAAAACCCTAGGACTAAGCTCAACTCATCAAACAAGGTAAAAAATCCTACCTTTAAAAAGAGAGGTAAATGCTTTGTCTGTGACAAGCCTGGACACCATGCACCTTAGTGTCGCAACAAAAAAAGACTTGAGAGAGTCAGCTGAGGGAAAATTTGGAAGAAGCAAAGGTGATTGCAGCAGTAGTCTCCTCTGAGGTGAGCATGGTCACCAATATGAAGGATTGGATTCACCAATATGAAGGACTGGATAATAGACTTTGGGGCTACTAGGCACATCTGTGGCAATAGAAGTGCATTCACTTCCTACACCATAGTGAAGGAATGAGAGGAACAAGTGTTCATGGGCGATTCAAGATCATCCCAAGTGATTGGGAGAGGGAAAGTTTTTGAAGGGGGCCGGGCACCGAGGTTTTTCCACTCTTCACGACTCGGGGGACCCTCCAGAGCACTTCTACGGATATGAGGAAAACATTTCTTTTAAACCTTTTTTAAAAGTGAATTCGTGGAGCGAATCCATTTATACAGTTATGCTTTCCATTAAAATCTTATTAAACATGGTGGGAATTTTTTTTTTCTTTTCATATTAACATTAAACCCTTTTTATACGATTAAACATTTTGCGGAAAATTAGGCAGAGTTTCCTCTGTTTTTCGGACATTTCAGGAATTTTTACAGCAGCTACTTGATAAAACACATTTTTAAACTCCCAGTAATGTTCGTTTACTCCACGTCAAACTACGGGACATCAAATCCACCACGAAATTTCAAATCAAAATTTAAAATCATTTTCGAGACACCATAGAAATATAAACAATATTTTTTTATAAGCTGTTGAGCTCGAGTGGGGGTTACACCCAACGCTACGTGCCTACACCACCACGAGAGGATCGAGAACTCGTAGTTCATTTCTTTAAAACATATATGCATTACAAAATAAAGGTGCAAAAGTAAGGTATTTACAAAAGGTGCAGCACATTTCAAAAGTGGTCATCGCGTGAGGGCGGAAGTGTCAACGGGCACGGGGATGCTTTCGGCCCCTTTCGTCGATCTCTACCCATAGAACATTTTTATAAAAACATTTGGAAAGAGGGTGAGCTAAAGGGCTGATGAGAGCATAATTCATAGGAAAAATGTTCGGATATAGTTCAAATACAATGTGTAAAAACGGTGTATAAATATCTCAATTCAATAAACATTTACTTTACTTTCTTTTCCTTTTTGAATACGTCGTATCGATGGAACCCGCACTACCCAGTTAACTTACCCAGATTGGCCCGTAGAAATGACCTCAGGTAAAAGCAGTCTTCACGATCCGCCGGAAGTAAGCTGAGCCTTGATAAATCGTTACTTGCTCTTTTTATATATCATTGCACTATGGAATAAATCACGTGTCGATGTCGGTAACTTTTGTACTTTTGGCGTCTGTGGTGATATGCATCATTTTCCTTTCCTACATAAAAATCCTATCCTGCCATGTACCATGCATGCTTAAAACACTTTAGTCGACTTTCCCTTTAAACTCTCTTTATAACATAGAATGTAACCATGTATTTCTATAAATCATAAAACATTTTTCATATAAACATATATATATATATATATATATATATATATATATCTTTATATATATATATATATATATATATATATATATATATATATATATATATAAAATATATATTCATAAACATTTCATTTTAATATAGAAACCATGAAATCATGCTTTATAAAATTATGGAAACCATAATCATTTTCATATTTACTCAACATAATTAAAGTCAAAAATCACATTTCCTTTTTCATTTAAACATTTATAGTATAGCTATTAAAACATATATATTTGTAAAACATTAATATATATATATATATATATATATATATATATATATATATATATATATATATACTCTACATACTATACCTCTACCTCTTCCATATAATATTTACATTTTTCCCTCACCTTAGTTATTTAAGCCATTTTCCTCCTTTAAAAAAAACATTCCACCTTTGTCTTTAATCACTTCCTACAAGTCACATTATCCATAAAATCCATTAACATTCGTACCTTAACAATATTCAATTAAACCATTAACTATAATATACTTTCTATTAAATTAGAAAGCAACCCTTAAAAAAGCATTTTCTTATTCAACTTAATCTCCAACTTAACCCAATTCACTTCCAATTAAGTACAAGGCTCATGACAACATCATTACAAGCCTTAAATTAAGACCATTAGCATGCTTAAAGTGAAAAACCATAAGCCCTTCACCTTAGCAAAATTACATTTATACCTTAATCAATTCTTTTTCTTAAAACTTTAATTATAATACATTCTATTAGGCATTTACTCACTTCCAATTGATTAAAATAAATTGAAACTCAACTTTTTCATACTTTTCCTAGGGTGGTCGAATCCTACATGTCACACATTCATCATTATTTCTTCAATTTCTTCCATTTTCTTTCAACAATTACCTTTAACAATTCATCCAATGTTATTGATTCAATTAAACTAAATCAAACCAATGCATTTCCAATTAAACCCTCTCTTGGCCAAACCCTCTCCATGCCATATCTCATTTTCTTTTCATCTTTTAATTCCATTAATTCATTCAAGTATTCAAGTAATGTCATTAAATCAATTAAAACCAATCAAACAATATCACTTCCATTAACATCCAATGTTGACCGAAATTTACAATCCTTATAATCTTACTATTTCTTTTCAATTTCATAACAAAATCAACATAGAATCATGTCAATTTAATAGCTAAAGCCTTAACACAACTCAATTGAAGGTTTAGATAAATAATCCATAAAAGCCTAATTGCTTACCTTGTAATAGTTTTGGTGTCTTGGTGTTAACTTGAATTCAAATAAATCTACTTGTTTAAATCTACATAAAGTACATGCCAGAAACTCATTTTTACCCTCAAAAATAACCATTTCCTCCATTAACCTTCAAATTCACATAGACTAGTAAGTGATCTCGCCTTAAAAACTTGATTTTCACTTAGAGTTTGATCTAGAGTGCTTCATGGACACGATGAACACTTGAAATGGACTTGAAATGGCATGAGAATTACTTAGATAGCCTTGGAAAGGGCTGCGAAGTTGTCTCCTTGCATGGGCGTGAATTGCTTCCTTTTGTACTTTTACTTTCAAAAATTTGTTTCACCCGTAAGCACACCAAAAGCCAAGTCAAATACACTTTAATGATAATTTTTCATGCCTAATTTGCCCTCAAATTGTCCTTAAATTAACAACATGCCATTGGTTAGCATCCTTGAATTCTAATTGGTCCATATGTAACCATATAATCCAAAAGCAACCAAAACCACTTTATGTCACTATTCACTTACTTTTCCATCAAATCCATTCTTAAACCGTATTGGCTTAGTAACTCTGCATGGTTAGGTAACAAAAATATCATTTAACTTTAGTTAACATCTCATCAACTAACGAAGTTAAGGTTAACTACTTTATGACAGCAAAATATCAAAGTTAATGGAATCCACATGGCAAGCTCTCATAGCTCCATTCTTAATCACATGGATCATAAACACATGGCACCATTCTATTGGTTCTTGCTTTGCTTGTAGTTTAAGAACTCTGCTCGTTAAATGAGCTTGTGCACTCCTTGAAAATAATCTTTTATCTGGAAGTAAAAACTCGAGAAATATTCCATGGCCGAATCTAATCATAAAATTGACCATGGAATACTCTAAATTAACTTATTTCCTGTCCTTGAACATGCATTAGAAAAATTCTAAGGCGTGCAAGGAATATTTTTTAAGCTATTTCATAAAAAGAACATTTTCGTCATAAATCAATTGACGTTCAAAAAACCTTAAGCGAATTAGTTTTGTCCCTCTTTAGTTTCTTTAGACTGTTGCATTATTCTAAACATTTTTAAATTTTTAGAGGACTGAGTTTTCAAAGAAGTATATTTGTTGGAGCTTGATCGAATATGTAAACATCGCGATCATTTATATTCGCGTGAAATGACATTTTGGGTTCTTTGAATTTGCCCTCTTATAGAAATTTTGGTCACCAGATGTTTGAAATGTCTGACTATGATTGTTGGATAAGTCATTTTATGCAGGTTCATCTGTTGGCCTGTCTGCGTGATTCATCCATGACACCATAGAGATGCTTTGTTCAGAAGAACTGATCCTTTTCGAATCGGCTCATCCTTGGAAGCAGGTCTTTTCTTCATAAGTTAAGTCTTCTTTCAATTCAGTACATTTGATCGCTTAACACATGTGAAAGATCCTTACCCTTATATACCCCGAGCAGTAGAAATGTGAAAGGCGTCTCTTGCATATTGTAATTCAGAGTAGCGACCTCAGCGAACTTTAACCCTCCTCAGAATTCAACACAATTTCATAGATCCCATATAGCGGGACTTACTTCCCTTTCTTTTCGGTGCAACACCCTTTCGGTGATATCTCGAAATACGATCCCCACTTGAAATTCCTAGATCTCTCATTCGATTTATGACTTGCAACTTTTTATGTCGATCTTGTCTTATCTTCCAATATATCCACGATAACCTTAACATTATACGTCGTGACTGGACAATTTACGGACCTAACAATTTTCTCTCACCTACCTCATAACATAATGGAGTCCTACACTTCCTTCCATATAAGGCCTCGTTGAGGCGCCGTTTCAATGCTTGATTGATAGCTATTGTTGTAGGCAAACTCCGTGTGGTAGATGTCTATCTTTAACTTCCTTTAAACTCTAGCACCCCAAGCCTGAGCATATCTTCCAATGTCTGTATGGTTGACTCAGGATTTGGCCATTCGTCTACAGGATGAAGCCGTCTTGAAATGTAATATAGTATCTGAGCTCTATAAGTTAGATTAAGGTCGAGAAGTAAGCTAGTGGATCTACGTTTGATACTATAGATGTGGCGTGTAGTGAAGTCGTACAATCTCTTTTTTACATACAACTACGACCAACTTCTCAAGCACGAGTCATTATTTTCATAGAGTGAAAATGGGCTGATTTAGTTAATCTATCGAAAGCGTCACCCGTTTCACGTCATGGCTTTCACTACGCGATCGCAGGAGTCTACCACAAAAATCCATCGTGACTCTCTCCCATTTCCACTAAGGGATCGGAATAAACTGTAAGAGCTTGCAGGTCTTTGATGCTTAGCCTTAACTTGCTGATAAATGAGACATTTGGATTCAAACTCTGCAACATCTTTCTTCATATCCCTCCATCAGTAGTGTTCCCTCAGGGTATGATACATTTTAATGTTTCCCGGATGCATCGCATATGCAGAAGAGTGAGCCACTTTCATAATTTCTTTCTTTGATCCTCCCACATTTGGTACACACAACCTGTGAACCATCATCAATGTACCATCACTTGCGTCTTGAATCCCCTTGGTATGGACTCGGCTTCCCTTTTCAACAATCACCATCGGGATCTTGAGTGTAGCTCCCTTATCCGCATGCAGTAGTACCCAGGACGAACATGAAATGTAGCTAGTGAAAACTCCGATGTCTGTAAGCTCTAGTCTCACACCTAAAGACCTCAATTCAGTCTAGGGAGGTACCACGACCTTTAGGTGAGATATGGAACCCATGAGGTTTCTTGAGAGCATCCACTTCTACATTAGCTTTCTCGGATGGTACCGAATGGTACACCATGTAATCCTTAATGAGCTCGGCCCGTCTCCTCGTCTCCTTATTTAACTCCTTACATTGAATAAATGCGCATGCTCTTGTGATGCGTAAAATTTTTGCATCGAACCCCATATAAGTAATGCCTCCATATCCGTAAAGTAAAGACTACGACCTTGACTGGAGTCTGTGTCGGATAGTGCATTCATGCTTCTTGATTGTCTAGTATCACATTTCATGTTGCATTAACACACACCCTAAGCCCTGCCTGGAAGCATCACAATACACTATATATCCATCCTGCCCCGACATAAGTGTAAGAACTGGGGTTGAGGTCAATTCCGTTTTAGTTCATTGAAGCTTTGCTGACATGCCTTTGACCATACAGACTTTTCTTCTTTCCTTGTCAATTTAGTCAAAGGAGCCGCTAACTTTGAAAACCCCTCAACAAGCTTAAAGCCCGTTACCACATAAACCAAACTCATATATACATCACATTCGCAGGTGGTTTCTAGTTCACAATTGCCTCAATCTTTTGAGGATCAACAGAAACCCCCTCCGTTGAAATCACATGTCCTAAAAAGGCAACATTGTCTAACCAGAATTGGCATTTACTGAGCTTGGCATGCAACTGATGTTCCCTAAGAATCTATAAAACAAATCTTAGATGCTCCTCATGATCTTCCTTACTGCCTGAATAGGTCAAAATGTCATCAATGAATACTATAACAAACTGATCTAAATAAAGGGTTGAAGGAATCCACATTCATAAGATCCATAAACGACTAGGGCATTAGTTAGTCGAATGGCATGTTAGAACTCTTAATTCCCATGCGGAGTGTTCTAAGTTTTACGTCTTGGGGTCATCCTCGTACAGGATCTTTAATTGATGGTAACGAGCGCCGGATCGATTTTCGAAATACCATAAACTCCTGTAATTGATCAAAAAGATGCGTAGTCAGTAGAGGCAGTATTGATTCTGTGTGTCACTTTATTCAACTCTACATGTCAAATACACATTCTCGAAACTTCCATGCTTTTCTTCACAAAAGCGAGGCCGTGCTCTCCAAGGCGAAGTACTCGGCCTGACAAAACCCTTACTCACAAGCTCCTCCATCTGTACTTTCAATTCTTTCAACTCTGAAGGAGCCATCCTATAAGGTGCCTTAGAGATTGGTTATGTCCTAGGGGCTAATTCAATCTGAAAATGAATCTCTCTATCTGGAGGTATACTTAGAAGATCCTCAGGAAATACATCCAGAAATTCTCACGATCACTAGGAATATCTTATTCGACTGCACTACTATCCACCTCAATGACATAAGCCGGGTACCCCTTTGATATGACTTAGGAGCCTCTTACTCTTGGTAGGTAGTATCTTACATGGCTCTGTGAAAACAACCTCATGCTCTACACGGTATCTTTGAACTAACACTCTTTCTTGTAACAATCCATTGTAGCCTGATGTCTAGATAACCAATTCATGCCTAATATAACATCAAAGTCATGGATATCTAATAATATCAAGTCTGCCAGAAACTCACGGTCTCGATAATCAACTGTGGCGCCCCAACCCAGGGGTGTCCGGGTTGTGGCTCTACCCGTCGGCTCGCGCGGCGGAATATCGTGGATGTCGGGTAACCCGACACCACTCATGAAAATCGGGCAGAGTATTCTTTGTACGGGGAGCTCTACCCAAGGTACAAACCTGTCCCAATAATCAACAATGACCACATAAGGTCTACATGCGAGTAAACTAATGGTCACTTGGGCCCCTGCATCAATACTCACAAATACATATCAACTATATAACATAGCTCAAGAGTTATTACATTACTCTTACACAACATATATTAAACTTTAGAATTTTTAATACATGTATACAACTAAGATACCAAGCCACAACCCTACTTTCTTCTAAACGCAACCTCTAGTGAGCGTCGTCCTCGTGTACACTCCCTGTACCTGAAATGGTGATCCCTCGACAGGGTGAGCAAAGCCCAGTAGTGATAATTTCCTACATGAGTTACTCCCGACCTAAGTGCACATGCATGACGATTACATTCAAGCGATTTCATGAACCTACTCGAATGTCTACATGACCCGACCTTGTTTCGAGTCCTCCGCAGGCGCTCCCTCACATATCACTGTAGAATCTTGGCGAGCTAAAATCACGAGTTTTCAAAACAAAACTTCTTGTTCTCGAAAACACACTACCTAATTCCGTTAAAAGTGTTAGGGACTACCCTCAGGGGCGAATGTGTTGGAGAACCTTCCTAAAAAATTCATAGGCTCCTCCGAAGTGTAATTGTTGGACCATCTCCTAACCTGATGCACGGAGAAAATCATCTATTGAAATTCCTTTACTTAGCCATGTTAGTTTTCTTTCAATTTAAGTATGGCGCACTCACACACCTAGCATATTCTAGGGCGCCGGTGCATATCAAGGGTGCATGATACTTAATTCCAATATATTCATGTTAATATATTCACATGCATATATAATAACATAATTAAATCACATAAAACATGTTATGCAAATTTTACAATCAATTACACCAAAATTAGCTCACATGAAATTTGTTAACAACCTGAAAACAATTCATTTTGAATCACTCAATGTCATAAAAATTCACACAAAAATAATCACGTCACTATTCACATGGACCGGGTGAAACCACCAGGGATGCTGTTCCACGGCCTAAAGTAGGAATTTTCTCCGCTCGGTTCAAAGCTTTTGAGGCCGTTCTGATAAACAAGTCTCGGGAACATTCCTAACCTTGCATTTACATGAAAACTTAGACAGATTTAACACAAGTAGGAAGAGATACTCTACTCTTTGGAGTTGTCGAAACTCCACCAAATCGGTGCCGCAGCGTAGCCTCGCGGCGTAGAACCTTCCTTCTTGCTCGCGTCAGCCAGAGCGATCAATCGGCCAGAAACCTAGAGAGAAGGTGCTCTCTCTCACAAAAAAATCAATTCGACTCTTGCATCTCACCACGTCCGATACTTGCCCATTTTTGGTCTTTTAATTTGGAGAAGACAACACTATTGCAATTTTGTCTCTTCCTCATTAACAAATTCCAAAATTCCCATTATGTCCATTTTTTCTAGATTTTTGACACTTAACACAATCTAGGCCGTCCATTTCCATAATCTCTCTACTCATGCAACATATTATTACAAAGGTACATGTTATAGGTGACTTTTCATCACATGTCGTTTCACGGCTACCGATACTCGATTGCCTTAGAAAAGCGATGCAAATTAGATTGTCTCGAATTCGATGAAATCGAGGTGGTAAAATTTAGATTTCGCAAGGCGATTCAACGATGAAGTCCGTTTCATCATCGCGAGATCGAAAGATTTTGGATTTTTACGAGTACGATTTGCCTTTTTCCCGAGTGGAATTTTCTCGGGTCTTACATTCTCCCCTGGCCAAAAATTTAGATCAAATTTCCACGCACATACATCCAACCACGTGCATATGTAACCTCACTGACTCGAGAAGCAGGTGTCGGGTATGACAACCGGCGGTCCCGGTGCAATGACCGGTGGGTTTTGTCGACTCATCCATGTCAAGAATGACATCAACACCCGATATGTACACCCAAGGTCCGCCATGAAGCCCGAATCCATGAGATCCCTGACTCACGATCTCGACACATTTGACTAACTCTCACCCTACATCCTAGGGAAGAATTTCCCATCATCTCTCTAAAGGCCTCAACCTTTAAGCCCAAATCTGTCATACAAGATTCATTCATGAATGAATATGATGCATTCAATTCAAACGCCACTCTAGTCAACAAGTGCAAGAGTAGAAACATACCTTACATATCCGGCTGCCTTGAACACTCAGTCTGCTGTACCATGAGACCTCTACCTCCTAGGACAATCTCGCCTCATATGCCCGAGTTTGGCGGCAAGCCAGTAACCGCGTTATCGCCTAGCGACCCGAACCTTCCCAGGCACACGCAAATCTTGTGAGTGGAAACCACGACCCTCTCAGCCTGGCTTTATGCTTGACCCGATCACAGTACTAGGTGTTGGTGCGGCACCCTGGAATTGATACTAGTTCCCCTGACCCATACTAGGGGATGGAGAAACAAGCGTATTGCTCTTATCCTGTTGGCCCCGGGATTGTCTTTGTCCCGAAACCTTGGGATCCTTGCCTCTAGGGGTAATCCCGCCTCATATGTCGGCTGCGGCAATGGTAGCACCATGCCTTATCTGATTGGCAACCTGGCTTTAAATCTCGCGATGATTGGGAGCGGGTGTCCAGTAACTTTTAGGATTCACGCCTCGTGGGCAATCGGTCGAAAGTGTTCGGTGTCGGCGATAACACATCATACGCCTGCGACTAAATCCCGTCGGCTTTGGTCTGATATCCTTGGCCACTGTCTTGGATATCCTTGTGGCTGAAGTCTTCTTCCCGGGATTGGGAAGAAGATGGATCTTCCTTCTGCTTAATACCGGCGCCCATATCACAGTGCCTCGCATAACCTCTACCTCTCTCTATAGTCATAGTCGTCCACGACTGCGGGTCCTCCTCCTAACCATTGGAGGGCCGTGTACTTTATGGCCCGGAGGTACGTTTGACCAAATGCTAGTTCCTGCTTGCACAAGCGCTGTGAGTGGAAGCTACCAATCCTACGGCCTCGACAAAGGCCTGCGGTGGCCGGTGGTGCGACCCGTACCTCATGGAAGACCCTACGTCCTCGCCCTCGACCTTGTCACACGTGTCGAATGACGAGTTAAATTTGTCTTGATATCTCTAGCATAAACAAAGCCCGAAGGGACACTATTCATATACAGAAAATATTTCATACACAATGTCCTTGCATTTATAGGTAATGCAAGACATTTATTCCATATATTAATTCATAATCAACAACAAAAATTTTATTTTAGAAAATTTCATTTTAAAGATTTTATTTCGTTTTATTTTATTTTATGTTATTTAATTTTATTTTATTTAAATCATGTGAACAGTGTTCATGAACAATGTTCATGAGCGATGAAGTCCCAACGGTGGCGAAGCGATTGCGAGTCCAAGAATGAGTGGAGTGCCGCAATCATGACCCAGCCCGGCTGCGCGTACCTGCGTCGTGTCGCGGGCATAGGCGGGCGTGTCGCGGCCTCGGCCTTTATCACCTGCATTGTCGCGGCGCCTACTAGCGGCGCATTTTATATTGTCGTGCGATATCGGCGGCTCGGGTGCGGCGGGTGTCGAGTGGCGCTTCCACGGCGGAGTGTCGGCGTTCGTGTGCAACGCGGCAGCGGTGGCGGCGTATCGTCGTGTCACGATATATTGTGTATCGTGACATAGTCCCTGACCCGGTAGCGTGCGCATCTGTTGCCGGCCAGGTGTTGCGCGCCTTCCTCACCGGTCGTATTGCGGCATTGCTTTCGGCGGGTAATGGTGGCCCGATCCGGTCGTATCGGTGGTCGAGCTGCGCGTGCGCACCCGCACATGTCGCGATCTGGTCCAGCATATCGAAGTGACTCACATAAGGAGGAAATGGGCGGTATGTGACCCCCACACCTTGGCCCCCCTTTTTTTTTTTTTTCAACATATGTTTTTTTCTTTCATTCCATTTACTGAAAACCTTAAAAATACACATATATATTTTTCATTTTCCGATAACGAATAAATTTATTGAAATTTATTTTATCCATTCTCCGAGTTTTACCTGTGCCAAAACCTTAGAAAAATTTTTTTCTTCTACACTTTTTTTTTCTTCATTTAATTCTGGACCATTTTGTCCAAAATTTCTCGAACAACTTGTTCCCACACTAAACCCTAATGTTCAACATTTTATTTTATTTTTTCCTATGTGCTATTCACCTAAGCACACAATTTCAATCACAACAATCACACAACTTTCACAACAATCAACATGTTATACACCCAATCACACATAAAACACAGTGCATGTAGTGTTCTAGTCTGTCATTGACTTCTAGGTAATCCATACCTAAACCTAACATCGAGCCACGAGTGGTGATGTTTTACACCTCGTGACCATGGCCTAAGCCCAAGTCCCTCAATCCTAGGTTTTCCATATGCCTAAGTTCTACACTCCCAGGCCCTAGTGGCCCCTAAGCCCAAGTCCCCCGACCCTAGGTACTCGTGTACTAAGCTCGATACCAATGAGAAAGATTTGGTAGCGAGGACACACTATGAATGCAATGGGAACTCCTAGGTATTCGTAGCCTAAGCCTATGATACCAATTTGTGACGCCCCCAAGCCAAGGTGTCGATTGACAACGCCGTCGGCCGCGGAATAATCGTGGATGTCGGGTAACCCAGCACCACTCCTTGAATCGGGGCGGGAGTCTCACGCTGTGCGGGGCTACACCCAGGTACAAACTGTCACAATAATCCAATGGCCAGCCACCGCAGGGGGTCTACATGTGAGTAAAATAATGGCCACTTGGGCCCTTGCATCAATACTCACAAATACATATCAACTATATAACGTAGCTCAAGAGTTATTACATTACTCTTACACAACATATATTAAACTTTAGAATTTTTAATACATGTATACAACTAAGATACCAAGCCCACGGCTTAGGCTTTCTTCTAAGCGCGACCTCTAGTGGCGCCCAGTCTCGTGCACACACTCCGTACACGGAAATGGTGATCCCTCGACAGGTGAGTAAAAACCTAGTAGTGATATAATTTCCTACATGGGTTACTTCCCACTAAATTGCACATGCATAGCAAAACAATTACATTCAAGCATTTCATGAACCTACTCGAATGTCACATGACTGACCATGTCTCGAGTCCTCAGGCTCATACGCATATGCTAAAGGCGAATGCGAGGAGTAAAATCACCAGTTTTTCAAAACAAAACTTGTTGTTCTCGAAAACACACTAAATTTCGGTAAAAGTATTGGACTACCCTCAAGGCGAGGAAGTAATGTTGGAGAACCTTCCTAAACGATTCATGGGCACCATAGGCGTGGTGTTGGACCATCTCCCGACTCTGATTCTGCGAAAAATCATCCATTGAAATTCTTTATAACCATGTTAGGTTTTCTTTCATTCATGTCATGCACTCACCTAATATTCTAAAACGATGCATATGGAATGTATAATTAACATTCATGTTTATATATTCACATGCATATATATTAACATAATTAAATCACATAAAACATGTTATGTAAATTCACAATCAATTGCACCAAAATTAGCTCACATGGGCTAATTAACAAACATAAGCAATTCATTTTGAATCACTCAACATCATAAAAATTCACACAAAAATATTCATGCCACTATTCACGCGAACAGTGAAACCCTCGGGTTGCGTTTGTAGCCACCACGAATAGGAATTTTCTCGCTCGGTTCAAAGCTTTTGAAGGGCCAATTCTTCTTAAAACAAGCCTGAAGAACATTTCCTAACCATTTACATGGTTCTTAGACAAAAGATTAACACAAGTAGGAAAAGATCCCTACCTCTTTGGGTTGTCGAGAGCTCCACCCAATCGGTGTCAGCGCGTAGCCCTCGCGTAGAACAACTTTTCCTTCTTGTTACGTCGGCCAGACGATCCCGTCGGTAGGAAACCTAGAGAGAAGGTGCTCTCTCTCTCTCACAAAAAAATCAATTCCAGCTCTTGCATCTCACACGTCCGACCAGCACCTTGTTTTGGTCTTTTAATTTGGAGGAAGACAACAGCAGTACCCGATTTTTGTCTCTTCATCATTAACAAATTCAAAATTCCGTATGTCCATTTTTTCTGATTTTTGTACTTGGCTTGTCTGGCCCGTCATTTTATAAATCTCTCTACTCATGCAACATGTGTCATAAGAGTACATGTTATAGGTGACTTTTTTCACATCACATGTCGTTTTACGGCACCCAATACTCGGTGCTCGAAAAACATGCGGGAAATTTCGATTGTCTCTCGAATTGACACGTGTTAGCTAGATTTAGGTGAGACGAGTTCCAGCGGTGAGATCCGTTTCATCATCAGAGATCTAGAAAATTTTGGTTTTATCGAAGTACGATTTTGCCTTTTTAGAAAGGTGGGATTTTCTCGGGGTCTTACAATCACCTGCTATCTGAATGGCTTACTCTGCTATCATGAATCCCCTATAGGAAGAGATACCACTATCTTTACCGATTGTATAAGAATTTGAGACTCTACATTAACATTTGAAATAAACCACAGTAAGAAATAAAAGAATGTGTAGCTCGAGAGTGTAGGAATTTGAGGCATCCGCGAGCGAGGGCGGGAGTGTACTGTGCGCGGCATCGGAGCGGTGTCGACGTCATACGGGTGGCAGTAAATACCACGGCTGGGTCATGGTTCGGCCTTCCAGAGGTCCTCTGGGTGGCTGACATCTACCTATTGATCTGATGGGTCTATTAGAAGGGAGTAGAACCTCTGTCGGATTGCCCGTCTCGAGTCTTGACCTCTGCTAGCTAAAAATGGCCTTTTGGGCGGGTGCCCTTTGTGGTTGACCTTAGCAGGAGTGTGTGGACATTCCTTTGCAAAATGTCTTGACTGTCCACATTTGTAACAAACATCGGTACCCTATCTGCATTCCCCTTTGTGAAACCTCTCACACTTACTGCATTGTTTTCTCAAGGTCGAAGAAGTTCTAGTCGGTGGTTTGCGAACTGACTAGGCCCCATTGCCCGCTTGACTTGTCTGCCTACCTACCCTATGAGGTGGTTTCCTCCCTTCTTTTGACTTTTGTTTGGATCTGCCACGAGTCCCGAGAGAGTAGATCCATCTCTCTTTGGCCCTTGCGAACCTTGTGCAATCTGAGGAGCTAATCCTAAACTCCTCTCTATCCTGTTAGCTGCCTCAACCACCTATCCATATTGAGTGCACAGGGGCGCGCCACAATACCCTTGACCTCTTTCTCGAATTGCGCAGACCTCTTACTTTTACGTACCTCGTGAAGTCCGCAGAAATAGATGAACATGTCGCATTAGTTATGAGAACTTCTTTTCGTAATCTGTCACCAACATGGTCCCCTGCTCGAGCTTGAAAAATTCTTCAATTTTATCATCTTTATAGATCGTAGGGTAGAATTTCTCTAAAACTCCTGCAATAAGCTATTAATCAGGGACACCCCCTCGGCAACCATCTACGTATTGCCTTCCACAGTCAAAGTTCTGTCTCTCATTAAGAAAGCGAGAATATGTCACCATCACGCTCCTTGAGCATCCCATAACGAACACCCTACAGTACCCTCTATCACGACCATGCCACTGAGGATCCCATTTTAGTCATTATTTCTTTAATTTCTTGCCCTCTCGATGGACACTATCTTCGGCTCAGGTACGGCCCGAGAAATGCTGTGGCTAAAATATGAGCCATGCGAAAAAGTGTACATAATGCTTCTTATTGGCTTTGGAGGGACGTGATGGTCACACTTTGTGGAAGGCTTTGAAGGAATAGGAACATTAACAGACTCATCTATATGTTCCTCAGTTGGAGCATACGACTCTACAGGAACCCTTCTCGTGGCTGGACGGCCTCAACGACGCATTTTCTGTAACATTTAAACATATCATATGTTATAAAGTTCATATGACATTTAATTGTCAAAATAACTCATGCACCTTTAAATAAAACAATAAATCATTTTAGGACGGGGAGACTTTTCAAACCACCATAACATTTTCAAAACCTTGGGCTCTGATACCACGTTGAAGGGACCCGAGCACGAGTTTCCCTTTTCCTAACACGAGGGGACCCTCACAGACTCCTACGGTTGAAAACATTTATTTTAAACCTTTTAAAAAGTAGATCCGCGGGCTTGAAACATTTATCTGATTATGCTTTCCATTAAAATCTTATTAAACATGGTGGATTTTTTTTTCTTTTCTTATAAACATTAAACCCTTTTTATACGATTAAACATTTTGCAGAAAATTGGGCAGAGTTTCCTCTGTTTTTTGGACATTTCCCAATTTTACAACAACTGCAATAAAACATTTTACACTCCTAATAATGTTCGTTTACTCCACATCCAACTACGGGACATCAAGTCCACCACAAGCAATTTCAAATCAAAATTTAAAATCATTTTCTAAACACCATAAAAATATAAACAATATTTTTATAACCGTTGAGCTCGAGTTAGGGATTAAACCCAACCGCTTACGTACCTAAAAACATTTTTATAAAACGAGGGTGAGCTAAGACTCGGTGAAACCACGATTCATAGGAAAATAATGTTTCGGATATAGTTCAAATACAATGTGTAACCTGATTGTATAAAAAATATCTCAATTCAATAAACATTTGCTTTACTTTATTTCCTTTTTAGAAGATAGTCATAGCCAATGGAACACTTCATAGTTAACCAGTTGGCCTATGAAAGGACCTCCGATGAAATAGTCTTACGATCACCGATGGCCATAAACGAACTTGCGATAAATCTTGCCTTTCTTTTAGATACCATTGCACTATGGAATAAATCACATTGTGCATTGGTAACCTTTTCGTGCTTTTCACGTGCATGGCGCTATGCATCACTCTTCCATTCCTCTATAAGGCTCTATCCCTTTCCCATGTACCAAGTACGCCCAAAACACAGTCGACTTTCCTTTACAAACTTTATTTTTGTAACATAAGGTAACCATGGATTTAATCATAAGCATTTTATATAAACACACACACACACACACACACACACATATATATATATATATATATATATATATATATATATATATATATATATATATATATATATATATATATATAATATATTCATAAACATTTCATTTAATATGGAAACCATAAATCATGCTTTATAAAACTATGGAAACCATAATCATTTCATATTTTCTCAACATAATTAAAGTAAAAAAATCACATTTCCTTTTTCATTTATCCATAAAATCTATTAACATTCATACCTTAACAATATTCAATTAAACCATTAACTATAATATACTTTCTATTAAATTAGAAAGCAACCCTTAAGCATTTTCTTATTCAACTTCATTTCAACGGCAGAATTTCACTTCCCAATTAAATTAAGGCTCATGACAACATCATTACAAGCCTTAAATCAAGCCATTAGCATGCTTAAAGTGAAAAGCCCATAATGCACTTCACCTTAGCAAAAAATTACATTTATACCTTAATCAATTCTTTTTCTTAAAACTTTAATTATAATACATTCTATTAGGCATTTACTCAGTTTCAATTGATTAAAATAAATTGAAACTCAACTTTTTCATACTTTTCCTAGGGTGGTCGAATCCTACATGACACACATTCATCATTATTTCTTCAATTTCTTCCATTTTCTTTCAACAATTACCTTTAACAATTCATCCAATGCCATTGATTCAATTAAACTAAATCAAACCAATGCATTTCCAATTAACCCTCTCTTGGCCGAACCCTCTCAATGCCATATTTCATTTTCTTTTCATCTTTTAATTCCATTAATTCATTCAAGTATTCAAGTAATGTCATTAAATCAATTAAAACCAATCAAACAACATAACTTCCATTAACATCCAATGTTGACCGAAATTTACAACCCTTATACTCTCACTCTTTCTTTTCAATTTCTTAGCAAAATCAACATAGAATCATGTCAATTTAACAGCAAAAGCCTTAACACAACTCAATTAAAGGTTTAGATAAATAAATCCATAAAACCTTAATTGCTTACCTTAATAGTTTTGGCGTCTTGGTGGCAATTCAAATGAAATCTCTTGTTCAAATCCTACATAAAGACATGCGAAAACTCATTTACACCCTCATATAACCCTTTCCTCCATTAACCTTCAAATTCACATAGACTAGTAAGTGATCTCACCTTAAAAACTTGATTTTTCACTTAGGATTTGATCTAGGGTACTTCATGGACATGATGAACACTTGAAATGGACTTGAATGGCTTGGAAAGGGCTGCCGAAGTTGTCTCCCTTGCATGGACGTGAATTGCTTCCTTTTTGCTTCGCTTTTGCCTTTCAAATTTGTTTCACCCGTAAGCACACAAAGCGAGTCAAATGCACTTTAATGATCAATTTTTCATGCCATAATTTTCCCTCGATTGTCCTTAAATTAACATGAGGCCATTGGATTAGCATCCTTGAATTCTAATTGGTCGTATGTAATATGTCCAGCAGCCAAAGCCAGCATGTCACTATTCGCACTTTCCATCAATACATTAGCTTGGCAGTTAAGGGAACTGTAACTCTACCGTGGTTAGCTAACAAAAATATCATTTTAACTTTAGTTAACTTTAACTCATCAACTAACCAAAGTTAAGTTAACTACTAAATGACAAACATCAAAGTTAATGGAATCCACATGGCAAGCTCTGCGTGGTCAATTCTTGTCGCATGGATGTAGAAACACGTGACGCGTTATCGATTCTTGCTTTGCTTACTTAGATTGAGCTTACTCATTAAGTGACTTAAATGCCCTCCTTGAAAATAATACTATACCCATGAAACTCCGAGAAAATATTCCATGATCGTCAATCATAAAATTGACCAAATGGAGTCTCTGAAATTAAACTTAGTTCCTATCATGAACATGCTTTGAAAAATTCTAATTAATACGAGGTATTTTTTAAAACTATTTAAGCTAAAAAGGTATTTTTAATGTAAATAAGATTGGGCGTTTCAAAACCTTAAATGAATTAGTTTTAGTCCATTTCGGTTTCTTTAGACTCAATACATTATTCACCGAACATTTTAGATTTTGGGGCTCGTTTTTCTAAAGTACTATTCATTTTATTTGTTTCGGTCCCGATACATAACTATCGAATGAAATTTCTATTCATGGAAAGCAGTAATTTTGAGATTCTTACGGAGTTTTCCTCGATCCTTTTGGAAAAGTTCTCGCCCTTAGTGATGTTTTCCATGTGCTAGATATTCGTTGGAACTTATTCTCCATGTCTCTACTTGGGAACGAGGAATAGATGTCCATGTTTGATTCAAACAAAAGGACGATGCTTTGTTAGGGAAGTTATTGTGACTTGAGTCTCTTTATGTTGAATGTTTAAAAAATAATGAATAATAAGCATGGACTTGTAAACTTTTCTTATATTAAGAAAATGAATGAATTAAGTTTAATTTCCAATTTATTCTTAGAAAACCATGGAAAATGTGAAGTATGTGTAGAATATGAAAGCACAAGGAAATCTTGAGTGTATATTTTAAGAATCAAAGATGAAGCAATGGATGCTTTCATCAAGTATTAAAATGAAGTAGATAATCATCTAAGTAAGAAAAGCAAGGGACTTAGATCTTATTAGGGTGGAGAATAGGTCGATCCTTGATACCTTTTCGAGAGACATGGAATTATAGCAATTCACTCCACCTTATTTCCCTGAATATAATAGTGTAGCTGAAAGAAAATATAGAACCCTAAATAATATGATGAATGTCATGTTAGTAAGTTCATGAGAATCCTTGAACTTGTAGGGGGAAGCTATCCTCTTTGTCTATCTTATTCAAAATAGCCCTATAAGAAGACCAGTAAGATTCCCTATGAGTAATGGAAAGGATATGCACATAACATTGGATACCTAAAAGTGTGGGGGTGCTTAGCAAAAGGACTTCTTCCACAACCAAAGAAAAGAAAATTAGGTTCTAAAACCTTTGATTCAACATTCATTGGTTATGTAAATAATAGTGTTGCCTATAGGTTTCTTACCATCAAATCAGAAAATGGCCTAGTGGAAGTAAACTCTATAATTGAGACTAAGAATGCTAACTTCTTTGAAAATATTTTTACTTGGAAAACAAATGGCCAACAAAAAATCTTAGAATTTAGTATAATGATCCTTTTGAGCTAGAACTGAGAAAAGTAAAAGAGAAAGAAAATGAACTAATATTGGTGACGACTTTTACACTTTCCTAGTTGATGACAGATGGGTCTTAAACTCATATATTTTTAATCCATTTTTTTGGCTTATTTTTAGTATCTTCATATCTGTTTTCATGCCAAATTATGGAATATTTACCAACTTTGTGTTTTGCAGGTTTTAATTCAAAAAGGAGAAAATTCTAGCAGGAAAGAAGAGAAAAATAGCAATTGCAATAGTCTCTGTCGCGATAGAGTTTTATGTGTCGCAACAAACTTTCAAGCATATGGCAAAGGAACTTGGTTACGACAATATTTCCTTTGTCGCAACACAAAGGTCTGAATATTGACAGATGAGCTTTGTCGCGACAAAAGACAGCGTGTTGCGACAGAAAATGGGAAGAATATAACAAGTCAGTTGAGACAAAGAAAGTTTATGTTGCGACAAAGTTTTCATCCACGATGTCAACATAAGGAAGAAATTGTCTGGACAAAGAAGATCCTGTCGCTACAAATGAAATAGGAAGAAGGCAGAAATTATGTTGCGACAAGGTATCTTCTGTCATGGCAAGAAATTAAAGAGCAATACAGGAAGAATCTTTGCGATAGATAGGGATTTGTATTTGCAACATAATGAAAACGAGAACAAAAAATCTACGTAGTGGCGGTCTCTTATATCGCGACAACGATTATGGCAACATGGGAAAAGCTTGTTGAAGACGAGAAAAGAGCTTCAAAGAAAGATTTTACGTATGACGAGATGACGTATGTCGCGGCATTTGAAAGAAGGAAGAAACTCACGGTCATTGACCAGGATAAACAAGGTCGCGACATGTGATGCTTACTTGGTGAACCGACTTGGTTGCAACAAAAGAATCCAATGTTATGACATAATTCAAGCTGAAGAGATGTTTCAAAGTCGCGACACGAGAAATTTGAACCGCACGGATAAACAAGGGTAGAGTAGCGGACTTTTCTATATCGCGGCAAGATTCCAACACAAAGGAGAGAAGTCACAGTCGCAATATATGGCAGGTCGCGACACAAAGATAATCTGAATGTAGAAAAGTCCTGTCATGACATAACAAATTGTGTCGCTACAACAAACATCGACAACACTATGAGGCCATGTCGCAACATCAAAGGAAATGAGCTGCTTGAAATTAGGTTAAGGAGTGGGGCAAAGAGCTCTGCTGCGATAGACTTTACAGGTCGCGACGAGAAGTCGACAATACAGCATTGTTGCAGCAAGAACTAAAAAAGCAAATCTTGCGACCGAGCATAAAAGCGGTTCCACGACACCAATTTGAAGGAATTTGCATACTCGGCTACATGCCCAACAAAAATTTTTCGATGTCGCGACATAACTATTCAAAGAACCACAAATAAGATTGTCATGACACATAAAATTTAGAACAACAGACTTTACAAGACAGATTGTTAAGGAGCTAAAGAAAGATCTGTCGCGACATAATGAATATGTTGAAGAAAAGAATATGGTCGCGACCAAGGAAACTCTGTCTCGACGGAATCCAAGAAGGAGCATAGAGAACAGGTCGCGACAAACAATTGCATGTTGCAACAGAGACCTACGATGAAGATTGAAAACTATGTTGCGATAAAACTTCCAGGTCGTGACAGAGAATGTAATCTGGGCCAAAATTTTGGGGATCCACAATGTAGCCTCGAATTTAGGGCCCAAAGTTCTGGGGCTTAATAAATAGAAACAATTGGAGGAAAGTAAGAGATTGGGAGGAGAATTAGAGCATCTAGGGAGCTAAAGACTCTTTTGTATTATATTTTTCTTTTATTTTCTTCTTTTATTTTTCTTATCTTCGTAGATTAGATTTAGTGTAGAGTTTTAATTTTTTTTACCGGACCTGAAATAGTGAATTGTTCAAAAGTTTAGAAGTTGAATTAAATTGTTGAAATTCATTTCCGATTACTGTCTGAATCGAATGAAATCTAGACAAAATCCAGAATTTATTTCTTTTAGTTGATTGCAGTTATAGTGGAATTTTCCTGATCAATATTCCAGTGTTCACTATGATCTAGTTTTCGAGAAACACAACTTCCGTTGGGAAAGATATGATGTTTGTTATGGTCTTTTATACACAATTAGAAAGAAATTTCCTGGGTTGAGAATCTTGAATTTATTTGAATGGTGTTGTTCATGAAGTGATTTGTTCCCAATATTAGTAACTAATACCTATAAAAAGATTGTTATCACATTTCTGATTTCGGGAGGCCCTCACGAGTGACACTAAGGATGGAGATTCTTGAGGAGCATGGAGTAGTTACTTGGGGGGTATGCTAGACTAATATTAGAGAAGAACTAATGACTCAGAAGATTACTTAGATAAATCATCCAATTTACTCATGGTTTGAGGAATTAGTTGAGTGATATATCAATTTATTAATCAATTAGAATCTCTCCTTAGTACGGAGGAATGATCTTGATCCTATGTTAGCTTAGATCTAATCAAGGGAAAGGGAGAACTCTTTAAGATCCTCGAGGATGAGACATCATTCATCTTGTGAATGGCTATGACCTTTGTTTGGGAAGTAATCTACTTGATCATAAGAAATGGAGTATGAAGTATTGGAAAGAAAAATACTTTGGATCTTATAAAGAAATTTTGATTACAAGAATGAGTGATTAAGAGTATGAATAAGAAATGAACATGATTCTCTAATAAGTGAAAATGGTTGGGGAGAATACAAACTATACTACCTTGCCTCTTTGACAATTTGATTCCAATTTATGATAGAATCGAATTGAATTTAATGTAGGGAATTTAGGCCAATTTCTACTTAGTGAAATCCCGGTGACCACTTAAGGCATGTCTGGTTTTAGTCGGTTTATATTTAGGAGTAAAATTTTTCCTTTATTATAGATGTGAAATTCATATAGTGGAATTCTTCTTAGTTCGGTTCTTTTGAAATTTCTATGAGAAGTGGAAGTTGAGATAGTGTGAAACTTGAGTAATTGGGGTACTTGAATTTTAAATTATTTTCAATCTCTGTGAGAACGATATCCGGACTTACAGGTTCACTTTTATTACTTGTATGACTGTGCACTTGTAGTATGAAGACCAAACTAAATCTTTAATGAATTCATTGACAAATCCATTTTCTTACGAGCATACAAGTTATTTTCCAGTGCGAACAAGTTTTTTGGTGCCTTCTTTGGGGTTGGCATATGGTCTGTGGTAACGGTGTCATAAATTTGTACATATATAATTTGGTCATATCAATTTTTTGGCGCCATTGCCGAGGATCGAATGAATTTAAAAATCAATATTTTGACAAAAAAGAGAAATGCTAATTTGGAAATTTTTCTTTGTTTATAAAATTCAAAAATTAAGCAACAGTTTTAAACAGTCAAAATTTGGAATAAGTTCTTGATATTTTGGAAGCCTAAGTAGATATATAATTTTTGATACCACTTACTCCATTTGATCTCAATGTGTTTCTATTTTCAGGAAGATTTTAAATGTATAGAAAACCGGAAACAGATCTGCTGCCTCTAGACACTGAAATTAAGAGAACACTGTAGAATCCAGAAATATGGAAAATCAAAGAGAAAGGTTGCAGGCTAATCCAGAAGAAGAAGAAGAAGTAAGGAGAAATAAGAGGCCTAATACTATGGAGGACTTTTGGAGGCCTATTATCCAAGAAGAGTACTTTGAAATAAGACAACCTACGATTGAAGCAAACAATTTTGAGCTGAAGTAAGCATTGATTACTATGGTGCAGCAAAACCGATTCACGAAGTACCTCACGAAGTCCCAATGAGCATATGGGAATTCATGAGGATTAACCAGCTGCAGTCGAAGCTGAATGGGGTTGGAGCCGGAAGTAATCAAAAGTACGGCTCTTCCGCTTCACTAAGAGATGTAGCGACAACATGGTTTGATTCATTGCCGGTGGGATCAATGAACACTTGGGAAGAGCGGTGGGGCCTGCTGACGGATTTTTTCCTCCCGGCTCTAGCTGGCGAGAGAAGAGGGAGAAATAATTGTCTTGAGAGCAAGGAGAGAAGAGTCTCTCTGATACATGGGAGAGACTCGAGTAGTAAAGATGCCCTATGTGGAATAGATTTGACCACTCAGATGGTTATTTTCTATCATGCTATGAATTATACCTCCAAGGGTATAATTGATGCATCCTATTTTGTGAAGCTTTTAAAATAAAGTACGAGAGGGAGGTGGGTAGGTGATTAGAAGACCTTGCCAAATTCAGCTACAAGGGCTCCGTACGAGCTTCACGGACGACAACGGGCGAGGAAGTGGTCTTATTGGACTAGATAGAATGACAACCATAAAAGCAAATCTAGATATAGTGATGAACAAATTGGGAACAATGAAAGAAGAGTGCACACTGCACATGAAGTGGGAGCAGTAGAAGAAAGAATTAGAAGAAGTGCTGAAGGACTAGTTGGAGAAGAACCTTACCAAGTTAAGGAGACCAAGTATATGAATGAGCAAAGAAGTTATCCTTTTAAGCCCTATGACTTTCCAACACACTATACACCAGCATTGAGAATCGTAGCTTTCTCATATGGTGGAGGGCATAAGTAAGGACCTTAAACTTGAATGAATTACTAGCGAAGATTATGCTCATTGAGTTCAAAGAATACTTGACGAGAGAGGGACAATAGAGGAGATTATCAAGGTCAGAAAAGGACTCAATCATTTGAAGATCAGATGCTTCATTTCATGTCAGAAAACAAAAGGATTTTGAATTTGCATGAGAAAATTTTTTTTTGACCTTGAAAACTTCCAAGCAAACACTATTGTGTTCGAGGACGAGCCTGATGCCTCTTTGAAGAATATGGAGATACAGGATAGAGGCGGCGGCTCCGAGTTGTGCGAGGAAAGGAGCCTAAAGTTCATTTCAAAGAGTGACACTAGAAAATTCAAGGCGTATGGTAGTAATTCTAAGAAGTTCTGTATTAGATAAAGAAAGGAGAGTTGAAAGAAAGAAGGACAACGATGAAGAGAAACAAGCGAAATTGGAAGAACTTGGCTTGACACAATTCGAAACTATTGAGAAAACAACAGAAATGCAGCCTAAGCAGCAAGGGAAGAAGGAAGAAGTTAAAGCTTACAATCCTCAATTCCATTCCCTCAAAGACTACAGAAAGCACAATTCTTAAACATGTTTAAGAAGATAGAGATCAACATTCCTTTCTCAGAAGCATTAACTTAGATGCCTCGTGTCTGAAGTCGTGAAGATATATATTGAAGCGAGAAAGATTGAGAGGGATAGTGAGCCTAATAGAAACTGCGGTCTGAGTGATTCGAGCTTTACTAGAGAAAATGTAGGATCTAGGCAGCTTCACTATACCCTGCAAAATTGGGGATGCTGATATAGGAAAAGCGTTTTGTGATTTTGAAGCTAGCATCAACTTTATGCCTTTGTCTGTTGCTAAAAGATTAAGTTTGGGGGAGCTCACTCCCATGGCCATGACCTGCAGATGGCAGACATGACATTGGCTCATCTTGAGGGCATCCTTGAAGATGTGTTGATCGAGAAGTGGAGAAAAATTTGTCATGCTTTCAGTGTGGACTTTGTAGTCATTAATATAGGAGAAGACAAATAGAGTCCATTGCTATTGGGAGAACCATTCTTAGCAGGAGGCGGCATTGATTAATGTAAAAGGGAAGCCGGCTCACCGGGGTTGGAGATGAAACGATTGCACTTCCGTCTCGATCACGGGTTTAAGCAGCGAGAACTTAGTAGTGGCGATTGTGAAATTGTAAGCCAATTCACATCTGATCAAATGTAACGTTTGTATTACCAGTGATGGGTGAGGAATCGCGAATATCTTTGTATCTGTATCTTTGAGGGTAAATTATATTCAAATTTTTAAATTAAAGATTCGATGTCGGTGTTAGAAAATAGTGCGGAAAAATCGAGGAAGTTATGAAGGAAGAAAAAGTTCTTTGAAAGAAAACAAAAGAGATTGGAGGTTTAGTACTCCGCAGATTGCTTGAAAATTTAAAGTATGCCTTCTTGCAACCAGAAAAAGAAAAGCCAGTTATCATTTGTTGGATTAACTAAGAATTTTGGAAAAGCGAAAAATTAGCTGGTGACTCGAGAAAATATAAGGAAACTGTAGCTTGGTCTATAGAAGATTTGAAAGGAATCGGAGTCTTTCATCTAATACCTGAATCTTGTTGGAGAGGAAATGTTTAGAACATAGAACATCGAGAGAAAGTTTAAATCCAGTAATGAAAGAAGTAGTCAGAAAAGAAGTATTGAAATGGCTAAATGCTGGCTTCACATATGTAATCTCAGACAGTCCTTAGGTGAGCCCGGTACATGTGGTTCTAAAGAAGGGAGGATTCACTATCATCGGAAATGAGAAAAATGAATTGATTCCTACAAGCACTGTGACAGGATGGAGAGTGTGTATAGACTACGAGGGGAAACTTAACCTTTGCTACCCGGAAAAGGACCATTATCCTACACCTTTCATTGACCCAAATGTTGGATGAGTTAGCGAGACACTCCCATTCTTGTTTTCTTGATGGATATTACATTTTATAACGGATTACAATAGCCCCGGAAGGATCAGGAGAAATCAACATTTACATGTCCTTATGGCACCTTTGCCTTTAGAAGGATGCCATTTGGATTACAATAATGCTCTGCCATCTTTTCAAAAAGATGTATGATATCTATATTTTTCGACTTACGGTGGAAAGAGGTTATGGAAATACGCTGTGGATGACTTCTCGGTATATGGATCCAGTTTTGGTGTTTGATAAGCTTAGAAACGATTACTTGAGGTGCGAGTCAAAAATCTAGCTTTAAATTAGGAAAAATGCCATTTCATGAGTGTGAAGGTATTGTCTTGGGGCCTGAGATTTACCTTCTTGTATTGGGAAGTAGACCCAGCGAATTGTTGAGTATAAAAACTACTCATATCTGACAATGAAGGGAATAATAAGAAGCTTCTATTGGGACATCTTTGGATTTTCTGAAGATTCGTTAGGATTTTTCAAAAATCTCAAACCATTAGTAATACATTCTTGGAAAAAAATGCAAAATTTGATTTTGATGAATCATGCAGATATGCATTTGAGAAATTAAATCAGTTAGTATCGACTCCCATTATGTTGACCAAGCGGAACCCAATGAGTTTGAAATTATGTGTGATGCCGGTGATTATGAAATGGGAGGAGCTATATTGGGACGAGGCGAAAAAGATATTGAGGCCATATACTATGCTAGCAAAACATTCAATGAGGCACAAAGAGAACTACTCCACCGAGAGAAGGAGAGATGCTAGCAATGGTGTTAACGTGAAAAGTGGGCCTTATATATTCAGGGTCCGTATTTGTAATACAGACTAATCATACTACAATTAAATATCTAATGGAAAAGAAGGATGTCAAGCCAAGACTAATTAGATGGATGCTACTGCTGCAAGAGTTTAACCTTGAAATTAAGGATAAGAAGGGTAGTGACAATGTGATAGTAGTTCACTTGTCTAGATTGGAGATAATTCTTTGGGCGAAGGGGACGATAGCATAAATATTTCACGATGAGGAGCGGTATTGGAGTGTTATCGATTACAAACACTACTGGTATGTTGATATTGTCAATTACTTAGCTTGTGGGTTATGCCATTTTGAATTTTAGCTACCCAGTGAGGAGGAATTGAAATTGATTGCAGTTGTATATATGGGATGACCCCTTCTTGTATGAAGAGGAGTAGACATGATCACTTGCAGGGGATGTGTCGAAACGAGAACAGGTGGTATTGTAGAGAAATGTCATGAAACACCATATGGAGGACACTTTACGAGGGGGCCAAGACAACCTGAAAATTCTCAATCCCGAGGGATTTATTGGCCTACTGATCAAAAGGCCATTTTGAATGGGTAAAACATTCGTGATGCTTGTCGAGGAGAATGGAGCAACTTAAGTAGAAGAAATGGAAATGCTACACGTGAATTCTTGTGGTGAAGATTTTTGATGTATGGCGGAGTATACTTTTATGTAAATTCTCTAGCTATGAATTATGTATCCGGAAATAGGTGAGCTTAACAACTTGTCCCGAGTAATGAAGCTATCACGAGTGGTTGGGTTTTTACTCTGAAAAGAAACATTTTGAAGCGATTTGGAGCACCCCGAACAATCATGTACGATGAAGGAAGCCATTGCAAATAAAGTTTTGAAAAACTCATGAGCAGATAGTAGAATCAAACATCTAATGGGATTGGCTTATCACCCTCAATCAAATGGACAAATTTGAAATTTCAATAGGAATAAAAGAATTACGGAGAAAGCATTAAATCTGTGGGGGTGGTACATAAAACTAAAGGATGCCTTGTGGGCTTATAGAACTGCTTACAAAACTCCCATTGGAATGTCCCCATACAGAGAGATTGTATATGAAACCTTGTCATCTCCCTTAGAGGCTGGAATATAAAGCTATGTGGGCCATCGAAACTGAATTGTGACTTTCGAGCCTTGAAAGGGAAAAGAGACTACTCGAATATAGATGGCTGGAAGATTTGAGAAATGAAGCTTATGACAATGCGGAATCTGAAAAGACCAAGAGGTGGCATGATTAAAGATCCTGGGGAAGAATTCAAGGAAGGAAAGGGTTTCTCTTGCGCTGGCGCTCTAGGCTTAAGCTATTGCTAGGGAAATTGAAGTCAAGATGGAGTGGTCCATACACGGTGGTAGCTAAGTGCGCCCTTTGGAGCAATAACATGGCTGAATGCAGAGTGAATTCAAAGTAGCGGTCAGAGACTAAGAAAGCATTATCTTTGAGGAAGCATAAAGGAGTGAGTCAGATTTTGAAAAGGGAAAAATTACTTAAATGAAGACACTACGCGGCGTGACCCGGTAAGGGCAGTGCGCGGCGGCTTCTTGGGAGCGACCTAAAATTTTTTTTATTTTTGTTAACTTTGATTGATGTTGATTACTTTTATGATTTTGAAGTTTTAATTTAGATTTTGTTAGAAGTTTTATTAGGAAGTTTGATTTTTTTTTTTTTTGGCGGAAAGATGTTTGGAATCGGATGTTCTTATAAACACAACGCCTGGCTTGAATTATGCAGAAAATAGCTGCAAACGAGAGTATTTCTATTTCCCTAAATTTGTTTTAGATAATAATGCATAGTTGAAGTTTGAAATTTTTGATGATTTTAGAGCCTAATTAATTAGACAACTTTCAGGTGCTAATTGCTTAAATGCTTTATTGAGTATTTTGATGCTAATGAGATTGTTGTTCATAATTCAATTGAGAATTTATGTTGCTATGTATGTTGTCACAAGCCTGAATTGCGTAATTGGACTGAAGTGTGGGTGATTAATTAAATTGGAGGCAGTTTAAAGTTGTAGACATTTGGGGAAACGAATATTTGGTCACGACAATAAAGTCTTTGTCACGACACTAGGAAGTTCGATCGTGACATCACTTACTGCAAAATGATGAAAAGCTTGTCGTGACCCCGTTTCTCATGTTGCGACAAAATTTTAATTAAGAGTGAATAACAGCGAAGCTTGATTAATCACAGGCAACTTCAAATATTGTCGCGACACCTTTCAATTTTGAGCCAATTTAATGTGACGATATTTTCTTGTCGCGATAGGGTGACTCTTTGTGGAGCATTTGAAAGCGGAAAGAAATGCATTTGGAGTATGATGACATGTGTTGCGACATATCTCTATTGTCAGGACTAGCAATTGTTGCGGCAACCCTAAAATGTGTCGCGACATGAAAAATTTAATAATAAAGGTTGGGTGAAATTTTTAATTCAAAAGTTATTGTTGTGACCTAATCATTAATTGTCGTGAAATACGAATAGAAACATTAATTTATTAAGCCATTAATTGAAGAATACTTCAAAACTAAAAAGCCCACCTCCTTCCAATTGCCTCACATCATTCATACTCTCACCCAATTTTCCATTTTCTTCCTCTCTTCGACATCTCAAAACCACAGACTTAGATCTAAACTAGCTTGAGGTCTTATCGATGGCGAGAACCACAGAACTTACAGTCCTGAATCTCCAGTGAGATTATGGAAGTATACGACGAGTGAAGATGAGGGTTCATCTAGAACCTCGGGCCGAGATGGCTCCCGATAGCTGGGAACCCGGAAGTGCAAGGAGGGACAAAACCCGGCTCAGGAAGAAGGCGAGAGAAGAGCGAGCAAGTTGGGTGAGCAAAGCGAAGGACTAGAAGACGATAAGGAATTCATTTCAGACGAAGCCTACTCTTTATAGGAGAAGAATCTGAGTGACAAAGGATTTATCGGAGAAAGGGGGCTTGGTACGTTCATCTCACCCTTTCACGGGTAAGAGAGCGGGAACTTGTTTATAAGCCTGAAACCACTTGGATTTGCTTGTGTCGGAAATTTTATACTGACTTGGTAGATATGAAGAAGATTCGGTATACGTAAGAGGAATATGGGTCCCATGGGCCATGAAGAGTTAATAGAGAGTTCTCCAAATCAAGGATCCCAAGAATGGATCTAAGTACAAAAAGCGATTAAGAAACCCGACCATGAGAAGATTGTAGATTTCTGTGGGTGGAAAGGGAAGTGGGCTCAGCAGAAGAATCCTCATGAATCATCAACGGAAGCTCCTTGTGAGAAGAAGCTAAGGTGTGGTTTTATTTCATTAGCTTCTATTATGATTCCCCCGCAGAAGCATCCCGGAAGGCACCACAAAGGGGCAAAGTCCATAATCTTGTATGCCCCTTCTTGAGAAGGGATACAAGTTCGATGTAAGGGAAGATAAGTGCCAAAACTTTTTATCCATAAGGAACTTCCACAAAAATGTAAAAAGGGGACTAATCCCTCATCTAGCAACAATTACTAGGCTTTGCATTTTGGCTGGAGTTCGGGGTATATGGCCAGAGGAAGAAACCTGTTGATTCGTTTGCGGTAGGGTGTTCTAGAATCAACAATATTTATAAACCTAAATTCCTCCCCCTCTGCTAGTATAGTGAGAAACAGGGGTGGGAACATGAGGATGGAGTTTTCTTCCCTTTGAAATGATTAACGATTGGCTCAACATGGTGGATTTCAATTTGGATTTGGGGTTTTTTGATAAAAATAGTAAGGGTGAAATGTTTTGAAGCGAAATAAAACAAGTTAAAATGTAAAATAGAACTCCTTGAAGTGTTAGGTCACTGGGGTTGGATTCCTAGGGCAACCGAGGGTTTCCAGGGTCCTTTCCTCGCGTTGGGGAGGATGACCTATATTCATTTCCCGAACCAGATCTTCAATTATCTATAAAAATCGAACCATAATAAATATCCTTTGAAAAATGGCATCCACTGGCCATTAGTGCTCTCGGTCATTAAAACATAAGTCACCTTGACTGACCTTACAATGGATCATAAATGATAACTAACAAACATCTATGGATCTAACATTAAGCATCCAATGAGCCCAAAAGCTTACCAAGTAATAACCATTCAAGGTGACTCAAAAGGGATCAAAACCTAAAGTTAAAAAAAAGAATAGTGATACAGATGGTTGTTGAGAAACATCAGAACCTCAGTTTCTGCAGAATACTAATTTGCTACTGCCTCCTTCAGAGGGCCTCTGATAACTCATCCTCAGAGTTGTCATCCTCTGAGGGTGTTTGGCTACCCAGAAAGTGAGAGAAAATAAGAGAAAATGAGAGAAACTGGAGAGAAAATGAGAAAGAGTGGGAAAATTCTCGCTCAGGATTTTATTATTGCCAAAAAGTCTCCCTCGTACAAGATTTGTTTGGAGCTTATATAGTGCTCAATTACAAGAAAAAAATACAAAATATCATCAATACCCACTTATACATGAAGGGTAAAATGGTAAAATGCAAAAAGGTGGGTCAATCGGAAGTCAAAAGGGGCCAAAAATCACAAATGCAAGAAGCAATTTTCGCAGGGTGCGAAGATTTTGCACCCTGCGCAATTTTTTTATCAGGCTTCATTTTCCTTGCCTCTTATGCTCTTCTTTCCTTCTCATTTCTGATCTGCATTGTTGAGTTCGACTTGAATTCTTCGTGCTTGGATCGACTCAACAAAATTGGCATAAATGGCTTGCCAAAACTACAAAATTAGCCACAAAATGTGATCAGTAGAATAGTCGGGACCTTAACGTGCAAATTGGGTTAATTCGGTTGATTAGTACACAAAAAGTGCTCAAAACCTACAATAAATAGGGCTCAAAATAGAACTTTTTGGGCATTAATCACTCCCCCAGCAGGCATTGCTAGTCCCATAACGATGAAGAAAAGAAAAGGAAATAGTAAACAAGTAATAACAAAATTATGTTCTCAAAAATGGTATTTCAAAAGTATGTGGATGAGTAATGCACAACCCTCAATGAGAATCAGAAACCACTTGACTAACTTGTCACGAGTGAATGGAAGCCATACAAAATTCAATATCAATGGGAGGTTTCCTTCTCACAGAGAATCAACTGGGAATTTCCACCAAAATCTAGGTGTTTATATGATTAGTTTTCAACGATAAACTACCAAGCGCCGCCTCTTTGACGAGCTGCTGACCTAGTACTAAGCGGCCTAAATAGATCATGACGCTTTGCTCTTATTCCATAATTCTTTTGTGTTCGCAGAGTGCGTCTTTGAGAATCGGCTTCACCACAGTCCATGTAATGGGGATCCACATAGATGACTCCCAGCAATTAAGGCTTAAGGGCATGGAGTGCAGGATTTTTCAACCACAAACTCTTCAGGTTTCACCACGGACTTCGAGACTCCAGCCTACAGCTCGCTCGGCCTCACCCGTTTCGCCCGTGTGGGCAAGTCGATGAGCTTTGACCGGTTGGCTTAGGACTCCAGGCTTTAAAGACTTTCGCCGTATACCCCTCGGACCGTGCTCAGGTTTCAAGGAAAAGCGTTGCAATTTTCTTCTTTTTCTTTTTCTCTTACTTTTTCTCTTCTTTTTATTTTGGAAGACTCATTAGCCCTATATTCATGGGGGTCCTTAACCTATTAAAGGTAGTCGATAGTAGGATAGGTTTGAGTCTAGGAGGTTAGGTAGTTTTGACCTATTGTTGAGGCTTGATGTGCCTGAGTGTGTGGATTGGCTAAAGGCGGAAGAAAAAGGTCGAAATCAACAAGAATTCTACTGATCATCCCACTCAATTAGGCATGGAACCAATCTAACAACAATAGCATTGAACAAAGTTTCAAATTTTCACACTATGGGCTAGGCAAAACACAAAAAAAATGGGGCAATTTTGAAAACTGAAAGTGTAAGCTGTATAGTATGTATATAAAAATAAATGGCTATATTTTTAGCTTTTCAAAAACAACTAACATCTTCACAAACAAGGTATAAAGCATGACCATTGAACAACACAAAATGGGCTTGCTCAAAATAGTAACAAAAGCATATATGTAAAAGCCACTTCCTTCGCTAACTCTCCCCCAAACCAAATGTCACATTGTCCGCAATAGGGCTCGGATTGGAAAGTTAGAGAAGGAAGTGATACCTCCTTGATGAGATGTACCCATTTTTGGATAGGAGACTTTTCAAGCTTTCCACCGAGACCTTATTCACTTTGATCGGGCTTCAAATGAACAAGTTGGAAGAAGAAAAGAGAAAAAAAGTGACCAGTAGGAGAATTTTGAAAATTTATCCTTTATAAAAATTTCAAAAAGTTTTTTGTAGCTGGTTAGATTCTACACTCTCTAAGAAAGCTTTCAAGCGGTAGAACTAAAGCAGTTGAGATAGAAAGTTATGGGCGAAACAAAATGGGAGTGCGACGGTACGAAAATTTCGCGATCTGAAATTCACTTGGGTTGGGAAATTTTGCCAGCTGCGAGGAAATTTTATGGGCTTTTCCTTTGGCTCCAGCATCTCCCTTGCTTCAAAATTTTGACATAACTACAAAAATAAACACAGGAAAAATATAAAAAAAATTGAAAAATAAGCTAGAAACAAAGATTAAATTAAAATTGGAGGAAATCTAAAGAGAAAAACTAAATAAATCAAAATAAAATAAAATAAAATAAGAAAAATTCAAAACAAAAATTAAGGGAGGCGAGTACCCCAGAGACCAGTTTCTCGAGCCTTTGGAGGTTGTTGGGCCCCGGGTGGAGCTAGTGGAATTGCTAAAGGTCGAGTGCTCAATCGAACGACACGAACCATCAGTTATGCCATCGCGGTGTCGATGTCTTTGATGTAGTGACAAAAGTTTGAATAGTGGCCACTAGCTGCGAAGTTTTGCCGCGGCGGTGCGGAGATGGACTGGCGCCAGCTTTAGCAGCAGTTGCTTCAGGTATAGATTATGCTGTAGGTGTCGGCAGGATGTATACTTGGTCAGTAGAGGGCAGGTGTAAACTATGCTTTTGGAGCTCTTCCATTGCATCCTTTCCACTACCTTCCTCAGTTAGCATTGGGGAGGTTTCTTCTTTCTTTTCCCATGGACAAACAACAACACCAGTGTCTCGAGGATTCAAAATTTTCTCTCAGCCCTTTTTGTAGGCTGCGTAGACCTTTGCTCTCGCAACGCGTGGTGTCGAAACCGATTTTCTTTCCTCTTGATGAGCGTCTGCGATTGGTGAGCCTTGAAATGGAGTTATGTAGGATGTCAATTTTTTGATCAAGGTCACTTCTTTGAAGCACATCAAATTTTTGGTTTAGAGAGCTTTCCACAGTATAAATTCTTTGTCTTTATTTGCTTGATTGTCTTAGTCTTCCTGAAGTCACCGCTAACGGTGAGGTTCGGGATAAGCTTGTTCAATTGGAGAGGTTGACTTTGGTGGTTGAGGCTAGGATGAAGAAGCATACTGTGGATGTGGAGGAGGTGCACCCTTGTATAGGTTGGTCCCCGAAGCGAAAGGAGGTTTAGGTGGTTCCTCCAACTAGGGTTGTAAACATTTCCATATGGTGCATTTGTTGGAGGCACCATGCATGAGGGCACACTCATTCATGGAAGGTTTCTATAGTCCCTCATGGACCTATATGTGTTTGGATTGCTCTCCATGGGTTGTCGACTCTATTGTTCTTTAAGAGGAGGTTCCATTTGGTTCACATTTAAGATCACTACAGCTTCTGGGTCTTATAGGAGATTGACCTTGACTAACTTGCCTCCAGAATTCCTTACCCATTGGAACATGTTCTCCTGCTGGAAAACAAGGCAACACCAAACAAAAAAAAGAAACACAATTCAATACTTGTGATGAGGATCACAAGTGTTCATCAGGTCATCATTTTCACTTAGGCACCATCCCGGGCAATGGCACCATTTGATTCATTTGCGGTAGGGTGTTCCAGAATCAACAATATTTATAAACCTAAATTTCTCCTACTGTCGTAGCCTAGCTACTGGAGTATAGTGGCTCTAGGGTTGAACACAAGGATGGGTTTTCTTCGCACAAATGATTAACAGTTGGCTCAAAATGGTGAATTTCAATTTGGATTTAGGGATTTGATAAAAACAGTGGGGTGAAATGTTTGGAAACTAAAAATAAAACAAGTTAAAATGTAAAACATAACTCCTTGAGTGTTGAGTCCTTTGGGGTTGAATTCCTAGAACCTTAGGGTTTTCGGGGTCCTTTCCTCGCGTTAGGGAGGATGACCTATAGTCATTTCCCGAGCCGGATCTTCATTTAGCTATAAAAATTGACCCTTAATAAACATCCTTTGAAAAATGGCATCCACTGGCCATTAGTGCTCTTGGTCATTAAAACACAAGTCCACGCAGATTGACACTTACAATGGATCATAAATGATAACTAACAAACATCCAATGGATCTAACATTAAGCATCCAGTAGGCGAATCTTGCAAGGAATAACCATTCAAAGGTGACTCAAAGGGATGAAAACCTAAGTTAAAAAAAGAAGCCGGTAAAGGCGTGGATACACACGCTGAAAAGCATGGAACCTCAGGTTACCTTCGGATCCACATGCCCAACTGGCCTTCTCTTCAAGGAGGAAGGGTTTCTAGCCAAACACCCTCTGAGGATGACAGCTTTCGGGAGGGGATAGGAGTGGCTAAGAAACCCTTCTCTTAAAGGAATGAGCTGTTGGGTATAAGCCCAAAGAAGGCATGGAGGTTCCTGTTTACATCGACATCTACGCTGCTGACCATTTTTTAACAGCAGGTTTTGATCACGCTGAAGTCACCTTGAATGGATTGTACTGGCACAGGCTCATTAGATAGCAACGTAGATCCGACCATTTGACCAGACCATCATTATGATATCCATTACTGGCATCAGAGTGACTTTGGCAAAGCTCCTGTAACGATGATTTTCAGAGATGTTATTAAGTGAGTAGCTTCAAATGACGATCGGCCGGAAATAGGCTTAAATCGCTACGGCGTGATGAAAGGACGACGCCTCATTTACACAATCCAACTCGGTGACACAACACTTCAAGGATTCTATTACATTTTTAACTTGTTTGTGCCGATTTCCAAACATTTCACCCAGCTGTTGAAACCCGAAAATCAGAATTGAAAATCCATCGTACGAGCCAGTGTCATTTGTAATGGCTTCCCTCCACTATGTTAGACCACAGAAAACCTTGCCTGTTCTGACAACTGAAGCTGCGGCGATAGGAAGAGCTAGGTTATAAATTTGTTGATTCTACACCTGCTCCGCTATATTGAGTCAAATGATTCGTGAGTGCGAAATTCGCACCATGCGATTTTTTCATAGGCTTCATTTTTTCCTTGCCTTTTACGCTCTTTCTTTCCTTCGATTCTAATGCGTAATCGCGGAGTTTATTTCGAATTCTTAGATTGCTTGGATCAACTCAACAAAATTGGCATAAATAGCTTGCAAAAACTACAAAATTAGCCACAAAAATGCGATTAGTAAGAATAGCTGGGACATAACGTGCGAGTGGGTTAATTCGGTTGATTAGTACCGCAGTATTACTCGAAGCCTACAATAAATAGGGCTCAAAATATGCTTAACTTTTTAGGCCTTAATCACACCTGTCCTAAGGTTTCTCCTAACCAACATTGTCAGGGTGATAAAAGGCCCCAGAACACATAAAGAGGAAGAAATGGGATTGTGGAGGCGCAGGGGAGGAGCCTAAGGAAAGAACATGAACAATTAGGGATGGAAACAAATCCCGGATGAGGGCCAGTACCCAGGTGAGGATGAGATGCAAAGCCCGAGGAAGAAGTCCATTAATTCCACTCACCTCGTGTAAGGAGAAATTTTACGAACAGTGGGGAGTTCCCAGTGTCGAAGCAAATTCAAGTAATCAAGCAAATAAAGAAATTATGGAGATGTTGGTATCAATGAAAAAGGAAATGGAGGAGAGAGAAAAGAGATGGGAACAACAACAAAATATCGGAGGAGGTTTTACGAAGTGGAAAAGCTTGGAAGGAGCCCGAACAACGATGGGAGCAATGCGAAATAAAGGGATGAGGAATGGAAGAGAAAGAAATAGAAAGGAGAAAAGGAGTGATGCAAAAATTTGGACACAAAAATAAAGACCTTCTCTGATGAGCAACTGAAAAGGGATGAGAGAGGGTGCTCCTTTTTTTAAAAGAGATAGGAAAAGATGGGAAGCCGGTATGTTGAAAAGGCGGGGAGGGACCCGAGAAATATCTCTATAAGAACATTCGAGGAATTTGGAAAGCTCATGGAGAAGAGAGACAAGGAGCTAGAGATGGATAATAATTACAAACATAAATTATGGAATGATAGTCTGGACCAAGTGAATTCAAATTTAGTGAACATGCATAATGTGCTCACTGAACTTGAAGGATCTATGAATATCCTAGGTGGTAGGCACGATGAATTGATCACCCTGGTTGAGTACACCAATGATTATTACCTCTCTTGATAGGAAGAACCACTGCCAGAAAGAAAAGCCAAACATCTCCAAGATTTCCCCAATTTCCTGCATTTCTGGCTACCTTTAACCTTGAACCTCGAACTTGAAAACTTCCAAATCTGAAAAGAAGAAGATGAACCCATGTATTATTTTCTCTCTCCAAACAAAATTTGTAATCATTCCTCTTAATAAAGCTCAAAACCATTCTTGAATGATTGTAAGTAGTGAAATTCTTTGAGTTTTGTGTTAATTGCACTCTAGATTGTGTTTTTTGTTTTAAATAAATGAAAGATTCTGATGAGAACAATGGGTTTGGTGGAATCTGTGAATTGTTTGGATGCATTGAATTGATTGAATCAAGTTGTTTATGTCACTCTTGGTTTGTTTGCAAATAATGAAATGATATGTTGAATTGGCATAACAAATACTGAAGAGTCCAACAATAAATGTACTTGAAATTGTGGTAGGCTTCACTAAACTGGAAAATGAAGTTGCAAGTTAGCTAGAATGTAGTTGAATGTTCTGATTTAGGAAGATGTACTCAATTGAAAGAACAAATAAGGCTTTTGAGACTGTTTGTGTAAACAGTAAGGTTAGTAAAAATCCTGAAAAAAACAATGCACATGGTCAAAGTGATTCCTTAACAAATTGTGAAAGATTAGGGACATGTTAAGTTCGGTCATAGTGAATAGTCCCGATGTCCTAGAACTTGTTAGATTATTAGTCGAATGAAATCTGAGCAATACCACTAACATGTGAAGTGATATAGGCCATCTTTGGAAGTTTGAGCCTTTCAAGCCTACTACTACCCTCATAATATGCATATGCATACACTTTCTAGTTCGAGTGCGAGCGAATAATAATTTATTCATTAAAATAGCAATTATAGAAGCCCTTTAAACCCTTCCTTTAATTTCTAATCTACGGCAAAAAGAACCCTTTATTGCCGGTTTCGGAGCCAAGAACTTCAAAATGCGAGAGAAAATAATGAAACAAGATTGGGGGAATGTTATTTTGATTTGAAGAAAAACAGAATGAAGGGGATTGAAAAGAGAGAACAATTGAAGGAAATAAGAAAGGAATGCGAGAGAGAAAAGAGAATTCAAAGGTTGTAAATTGTCAAATTGGAACTAAGTTTGTCTTGTGGCCTTCCTCTCTTGAACAATTAAGTTCATGGGAGTGTTTTGACACCTAGTACTCTAATGCCCGATTGGTATGAGAGGCACGCTGAGAAGTTCTCTAAGAGTGGTAGAAAGCCTAAAAAAAAAAGACATTGCACTATTCCTAAAAATCTTTGACAAGTAAAAGTAAAGCAAAAAAGAGCTTCTATCCCAAGGGACTGAATTGATAAGTATGACAATGGAAAATAAAAATACCAAGATGGTAGTATGTAGTATGATGCATCAAGATCAAGTTTGGGGGAATATTTATTTTTAGGACATCGGTAGGAGGAGGAGGGGGGAGAGAGAGAGACGGGATGGAAGGATGGGGGAAGAAGCAAGGGTTGATTAGAATCTGGTGAGAATTTTTTGGCTATATTCTCCGATTATCCTTGATTACCTAAGCCCGAAGACTTTACAAGCCTAAAAGACATAATTAATCTTGAAGGTTGTACTTGCCTACATTAGTGAAGACTAATATGAAAAACAAGCATATGAGACTTTGAAGAACTAATCTTGTTGTAACTGAGAATTGAAAATTTATTATTTCGTGCTCTCCCTGTACCTGAAATAATAAATTCCCTCGACAGGGTGAGCTAATGCTCAGTAGTGGAATCACCCTAAATGGGTTACGCTCCACCTAAGTGCATATGCAATGCTCCAAAATAAACACACATTCAAGAAAATACATGATCCTACTTGAATGTCTACATGACCAACTCATACCCCGAGTCCTCATGGACTCCCTCACACTTGCCTAAGCCACGTATGAGAAACATTATTTTCAAAACAAAGATATTTGTTTTTAATTGTGGTTTTTAACCCCTCAGATATAAGAAGTAATTGGGCTGGAGCTCAGATGATCTTTTTAGTGGACAACCCTGCGTAATATATCAATTGGGCCGACTTCCCAGACGATTGATATTTTATATGGACTTATCCTAGATATTATAATGGACACACTCCGATAATTATTATTATTAGTCAACCCTCCGAAACCACTCTCTCAATAAATCACCTCATGCACTCACTCTATCGTTCTAGGATTGCCCCGGTGCATATGGAATGTGATATCGGTTCCATTACAATTATATAATACATCTGAATATATAACCCGTGCATATATTCACATAATTTAAATCACACAAACATGTTATGTAATTTCACAATCCATTACACAAAAATTAGCTCACATGGAGAAACAATTAACAACTAAACAGTCGATTTGAATTACTCAACCGAAACACATCCATTTCACAAAATTTATTTCGTGAACATTCATGTGAGCAGTGAAACCCTGAGTTCTTGTTCACGACCAATATCATCAATCATTGATTCTGCTTTGTGAACCTGAATTTCAAGCCATTTTTAGGCCTCCTTTATACACATCACAACACAAATTGTTTCTAATTTATACAATTTAGAACTTGAACAGCCCGTGCAGTCCGCAATTTGCACTAATAGGTTTCAAATTTTCCTAACAATTCGAGTTCTAAGCTTTGGGGCCAGGTGAGAACGACCCACTCACGGCCTCAATCAACTCAAACATCATAAATACACTTAAGCAAAGTGTAAACTCAAGTAGGAAACCCATGGGGTTTGTAGATCATAAAAGCTGAGACCAAAACTCTGCGAGCTGTTGCTGTGGCAGCCTTTGCTACTTTGCAGAAAGGAATTTGGCTTTGATGGGTTTTTACAAGTATGGAGAGGGACACTTGCTATACCTAGAAACTTAAAAATCCACCAGCCACTGATCTCTTTCTAGGCTCAGACTTTCTTCCTTTTCAGTGGTAGAATGGCATAGTGGGTGTTCGTCTTATTATCATTTAAACATTTCCATAATGCCGAGTGTGTCCCCGAGCTTTGGAGTTCCGACATTTGGGACTATCTCGACGTCCATTTCCATCATTTCTCTACTCATGTGCAACATGTGTAACATGGTGTTTATGTTATAGGTGACTTTCGTCACATCACAGTGCGTTGCTACGGCACTCGATACTCGGTGATGCCTCAAGCGATGCAAATTGATTGTCTCGGTCGGCAGTCGGCGTGGTAGCTAGATTTCGCAAGACGATTCCAACGGTGAAATCCGTTTCATCATCCGAGATCTAGAAAAATTTCGAGTTTTGATCAAAATTACGATTTTGCCATTTTCTAGAAGTGGAAATTTCTCGGGTCTTCTGAAAAAATGTCCCTTTAAAAATAAAGCTAAATTGTTTGAGGGCCAAAAAATTTTCTTTTCTTTGAGTTTGGGGGAATTTGATGAGTCTTAAACTCATCTATTTTTAATCCATTTTTCTGGCTTATTTTTAGTGTCTTCAGATATGTTTTAATGCCAAATTATGGAATATTTACCAACTTTGTGTTTTGCATGTTTTAATTCAAAAAGGAGAAAATTCTAGCAGGAAGGAAGAGAAAAAGAACAATTGCAGCAGTCTTTGTCGTGACAGAGTTTTGTGTGTCGCAACAAACTTCACTTGAGATAGCAAAGATTTCGGTTAGGACAATATTTCCTTTGTTGCAACACAAAGGTCTGAATATTGACAGATGACCTCTGTCGCGACAAAAGACAATGTGTCACGACATAAAATGGGAAGAATATAACAAGTCAGTTGAGACAAAGAAAGTTTATGTTGTGACAAAGTTTTCAGTAGGATTTCAACACAAGGAAGAAATTGTCGTGATAAAGAAGGCATTGTAAGCTACAAATGGCGGGAAGAAAGCGAGAAATTACGTAGCGACAAGGTATCTTACGTCACGGCAAAAATTAAAACAATACGGGAAGAATCTTCACTGACGGATAGAACATGTTCGCGACATAATAAAGAACAAAGGCAAAATCTCTGTCGCTGACGAAATCTCTTATAATGCGCGACACTTGATTATGGCAACATGGAAAAGCTTGTTGAGATGAAGAAGAGCTTCGAAGAAAGATTTATGTGGCGAGATGGCGTATGTAGCGACATTGAAAGAAGAAGAAACTCTTGACCGTGACGGATAAACAAAAGTCTCGACATGTGATGCCGCAGTGAGCGGACTGGTTGCAACAAAAGAATCAATGTTGCGACATACTTCAAGCTAAAGAGATGTTTCGATGTCGCGATGATAAGGATCTTAAAGTCGCGACACGAGAGATCAAGCGAACACATGAATGGCAATTCGCGATAGACTTTCATATCGCGACAAAGATTCAAACACAAGGAAGATAAAAATTAAAGTTTGCGATATAACAAACTAGGTGTGACACAAAGAAATGGAAATTTGAATAAAGTCCTATCATGACATAACAAACTGTGTCGCTACAGTAAACATTGACAACACCATGAGGCCCGTGTCCTTGACATCAAAATGGCTATGATAAGAAATTAGGTTAAGTGGCGACAAAACTTTGTCGCGGAGAATGAACTTTCTAGGTCGCGCGAAATTCTAACAATACAGAAAACATTGTTGCAACAAGAACCAAAGCGAGAGAAAATGCGATGCGACATAAAAGAAAGCTGGATTACGACACCAATTTGAAAAGCTACATAGAAACTTTGTCTCAACGAAATTGTGATGTCGCGACATAACTATTCAAAGAACCACACACTTAAGATTGTGTGACATGGAACATTTAGAACAACGATTTCTTGAGAGCCAGTTGTTAAGGAGCTAAAGAAGATATGTCGCGACAAAGGAAACTCTGTCGCGACATAATGAAAATGTTGAAGAAAAGAATACGGTCGCGACCAAGGAAACTCTATCGCGATAGAATCCAAGAAGGAGCACATAGAACAGGTCGTGACAGACGAATGCATGTTTCAATAGAGACATGCGATGAAGATTGAAAACTCTGTCGTTATAAAACTTCCAGGTCGCGACAGAGAATGCAATATGGGCCAGAATTTTGGGGTTCCATAATGTAGCCTCGAATTTAGGGCCCAAAGTTCTGGGGCTCTATAAATAGAAACAATTGGAGGAAAGAGTAGTAAGGTGGGGAGGGGAACGGGAGCATGGGGATCGAGAACTTTCTTTTTGTATTATATTTTTCTTTTATTTTCTTCTTTTATTTTCTTTTCTTCATAGGGTCAGATTTAGCGTAGAGTTTTAATTTATTCTGCGGACTGGCAGGTGGTGTTCGAAGTTTAAGTTGAATTGGTGTTGAAATTCATTTTTCGATTCGCATGCGAATCTAATGAAATCTAGACAAAAGCTGGAATTCATTTCTTTCAGTTGATTGCAGTTACAGTGGAATTTTCCTTATCAGTATTTCAGTGTTCATTGTGATCCAGGTTTGAGAAACTCCTGACTTCATTTGGGAAAGATCGATGTTTGTTATGTTATTTTACGCCTGATTAAAAGAAATTTCTGGGTTGAGAATGCTTGAATTTATTTGAATGGTGTTGTTCGCAAAGTGATTTGTTCCCAATATTAGCTAAGAAACTAATACCCATAAAAGGATTATACGCTCGATTTCGGGAGGCCCTTGGTGACACAAAAGATGGAGATTTACGAGAGCATGGAGTAGTTACTTGGGGGTATGCTAGACTAATATTGAAGAACTAATGAGCTCGGAAAGATTACTTAGATAATTCATCAATTTACTCATGGTTTGAGAGTAGTTGAGTGATATCAATTTAATCAATTAGAGATCTCTCCTTGGTTTGGAATGATCTTGATCTGTGTTAGTTGAGATCTAATCGAGGAAAGGGAGGAAGGAACTCTTTAGGATCTCAAGGATGAGACATTATTCATCTTGTAGAAATACGCGGTATTTTGTCTTGGGAAACAAGAAATCTGCAGTCATAAGAAATGAGTATGAAGTATTGGAAAAGAAAAATACCCAGATCTTATAAAGAAATTATGATTACAAGTAATTGATTAGAAGCATGAATCAGAAATGAACATGATTCTCTAATAAGTGAAAAGTATGATTAAAGGAGAAATCTAAACTATACTACCTTGCCTCTTTGACAATTTCAGATTCCAATTTATGATAGAATCAAATTAGATTATTATGTAGGAATTGATAATTTCACAGCAGTCAAATCCCAGTGTCCACTTCCAGCAATAATCTAGTTCAGTCTTGCTTATGTTTAGGAGTTTACATTTTTCCTTTATTATAGATGTAGAAATTCAGATAGTAGAATTCTTAGTTCGGTTATTGAAATTTCTATGAAATGGAAGTTCAAATAGTGTGGAACTTGAGTAGTTGGGATAACTGAATTTTAAATTCTTTCAATCTACGTAGAACGATATATCAGGGACTTATAGGTCCACTTTTATTACTTGTACGACCTGTGCATTTGCCTTATTAAGACCAAACTAAATCTTTAATGAATTCATTGACAAATCCATTTTTTTCTTCACGAGCATCTGAGTTATTTTTAGTGCAGACAAGTTTAAATTGCCTTTGCGGGGTTAACATATAGTCCTGTGGTAATGGTGTCATAAATTTGTACATATATCATTTGGTCATATCAATGACGACCCTAGATACTATTAGGAAGCTATGACCTACTCTAATGTAGCTTTATGGAAAGAGGCCATTAATAGTGAATTGAATCAATGATACATAACCATACTTAGGAGATAGTATACTTGCCTTCTAGTGCTTTTGGCGTGTGATGTGTTGTATACAAATAGTTTCCTAAAATACCACAAAGTGCATGGACCATAAGTAATAAAGTGGTTTTTCAATTTAAAAATGGGAGATCCCGATCATGGGAAAGGGTTTTTTGGTGAGAACTAAGTACCTCGGCTAGTGGAGATTTTCACAATTTAAGTGACATTGATTTGAGGTAAAAAATTTCAAAACAAAACTAAAGTAAAACTAAAAAAAAACAAGGGACGATCAGCAGATCATTCACTAGAATAAGGCTAATTTCAAAGAAGGACTCGAAAAGGATACTAGGGTTGGTTGTTTCCAAGTGATGCATAGTGATTCATATTCATTAAGATTACCAGAATTAAGCAAAAATACACTTGTGTTTGTCCAAGAGAAGAAGTATGAGGTTCTCACTCTTGTGACTCCCCTCAATTTTTCACACCAACCCCCTATTAATTGCTAAGTCCATTTAGGCGGTTAAACATGATACTTTTCTAAGGCGACATTTCTTTTAGGTGTCCTATTGGTCACCGCTAAGTCCATACAATAGGGTCACCCGAACTACGCAAGAATTGATCATCGCTAAGTCCATATGATTCTCACATAATGCCAAATTGATGTTTTTCCCATAATAAAATCCATTTAGTACTAGGAATTTCTAATTTCCTAAACTTCTTTGATTAGGTTAATTTGATTACCATAATTTCATTATGAAAGTTCAAAATGGTCAAGGCCCTAGGTTAAATTCTAGCTACCACTATGGAAACCCTAGATATTACATTCACAATTCATATCTTAGGCACATTTCCCAACACAAAGTAATTAGAAGAAACAATAATATTCCGAGATCTACATCAATTAACATCAACACAAGTATGAATTTTCAAAATTGTTCTAAAAATTACATAAATCAAGCATCAATTTCAAAAACCAACCCTAGAGGGTGATTAGCCACTCATTACAACCCACAAATCCATCAATATCATGTCTATTACAACAATAATAAAGAGGGAGATGAGAAAAGAGCTAGAATTAAGGATACAAAACATAATAGATATGAGAAATCTCCAAACTTTGCTCCAAATTGAAAAAGATCCTCTTAATATACGGGATCTTCCAAATCAGCTCCAAATTCAAAGTAAAAAAGGGCTTAAAATCAAAACTCTAATTTGATTCAAGAAGAAGAATTAGAAACCTTCGAGAGAGTTTTTTTTTTTCTCCAAAATCCGAAACCTAAAATCGTTTGTAAAAGAAGAGTTTATACCAAAAATGGAAAGTTTCTAGGCTTCTCGACCTCATAATGTCGCGACATGACTACATGTTGAAAAACAACGATGTTACCCACGAGGTGTGGTGATGTTGCGACATGGCTACAAATATAATGTCGCGACATCCTTGCATGATGTGTTCAATAGGAAAGACCCTCGTGTGGTGACATGAGATGTATGATGTTGCGACGTGGGCTTGTAGTAACAATTCTTCTCATTTTCTTCTCCAAAATTGCTCAATTTGTTTTGCATTTCTTTCTTATTTTCAAAAAAAAAAGATAAGCAAAGGGAATTTAGCTCTATTAAGGAAGGATAAAGGTGTGAATTTTGAAGAAAATGAATGTTTGATATATTGCAAATAGGTTCATTGGCGATACGCCTGTAGTTCTTTGTTATTGAGGTACACGGCTTGGCACGCAGCGTACCGGCAGGGAAGCGTTTTTATTAAACACTAGACATTGAAACGGATGTTTGTTCGGGAATGTTTGTGATCGATGCCTGGGGGATTACCTGCTGCGTACTATACGAGAAAAAAATTTTGAGATAGCATCGTTCAATAACAATGAGTTGACCAAGAGTTATGTACACCTGAACCAAAGTTCTTAAGTGTGTGTGTGAAGTCCTATTCCCATATGGTCAATTTCAATTTAGATGGAATTAGATGAACAAGAGTGGAATGGGGATCGCTCAAGGAAATAGTGATTTTTATGACATGAATGATAAAAACTCCATAATGGAGGCTTATTATTAAGTATCACTCTCTACTAATGTAAGGCGATTCCACTGACTCACTTAGGATCCCAAATAGGTCTTTATATAGCTTGTAATGTGTGGCTTTGGTAAAGGGTAGATGAATAGAATAATTTAGGCTCAAGTTTGCAAACATACCACTTTCTTAAAGTTCTTCCATCCTTTAGCATATTGAATTTTTCACATTTTGAAAACTTCCAAGAAGCTTCCCCCAAACTTAGCTCTTTATCTTTTATATCATAAATCTCCCCCAAGCTTATGGAGTTTTTAATGTCTTCACAGAACACCAAGGAATTTATTCTTTTATGAACCTCGAGGGATGATGAGAGTAGTACATAATGTTCAACCACTTTGGAAGCTTTACCTACCCTTAGTGAGTTTTAGGTTAGAACCTCCCAAACCAGTTGCCCTTAGGGTACTAGGTGTTGAAACACCCCTATGAACTAACTTACTCAAGGTAGGAAGGCTACGAGGTCTAACTTACTCTTCTTTGGTTTATTCTTTCTTTTTGCTTCTTTTCTTTACTTTTTCAAACCAAACCTCCTTTAATTTTCATTACTAGCACAAATACTTCAACCAAACTCCAAATTTACACCACATACCTTCACAAGATATTGCATTGAGAACAACATGTTGAGGGTAAACAAGGGCTTTTTGACTAAAGGATACTTATCCAAGGGGTTTAAGGTGTTCATTCTTGGTTTTCTAGAAAGAAGATGGCTAATAAGGTTCAAATTGGGTAACTAAGGATCTATGCATAAAAGGGTTATCTATAGGAAACAACCTTGATCAAAGGATGGACTACATCATTGCCTAATTGTTGTTGTGTTGCCTGGATTTTGCCTAAAATGATAATTGAACAAGTTCTAGAGCCTTAAGAGATTAAAATAGATGGTGTACACCTAATTCTTCTCTAAACCAAGTAGTATTGACCAAAAGGGAGTGTATGACTTGTGCTCAATATGGTAAGAATTTTTTGTTAAGTCTATAGTTTGCATGGTCAAACCATTGTACTTTAAGCTGACTATATCTAGTTTTCTTAATATGAAAGAAAGGTAGTATCATTATCATCATAAGCCTCACTATAATCCAAAAGACAAACTAAACAACACCAAAGCCTTTTGAGTTTTTCAAAATTGTTTTCATATTTTGATGTATTTTTTAAATATGCATCAAAGATCACCAATGGACATTGCATGGAAGCTCTAATAATCCCAAACATTCAAGCATAAGTAATGATAGGCATGAAAGGTCAAATAAGCATTTATCCAATTCGATAGCATACCATAAACGCAACGAGCTAATCCAAGGATGCATAAATTATTCTCATAAAAGCAAAACAGAACTAAGAAAATAAGTTCTAAACAAAACAAATAAAATAAGTTTCAAAGCTTCACAAGAGAGCAAGTAAGAGAGAGAAAGAGATAGAGAGAGAGATAGAGAAAATCCATATCCAAATATGTGACACCCCAAAAACCCGAGTGTCCGTTGATTAACCGTTAACCCGCAGAAATATCTGTAGATAGATTATATCTCGGTACCCATGCTGTCTACTCCCATTAATTGGGATCCATTCATTGAGTCCTAGGTAATCACATACCTACGCCCTGACACCATGCTGTGAAGCGATGGTCAGAATTACCTGTGGATATCGTGTGTTTCGATACCACATCGATCCATTTGCTCGGGATCCATTTAGCTACATTGATAATATGTTATTTCAAAACATATTCTTGTGAGTTTAATCACAAACTACATCACATAAACATACATATGTAATGAGTTTCAAAACACTCATCATATACTCCACCGAGTTTATAAATGTTTTGGTCATTTCATACACATTAATAAGTGTGTTTATCGCCTTATATTTGATACTTGGATTCTTGTGAATTTTCGATTGAAAACGGCGACATTTGGAGAGTGTACGGAGCTTAAAGTGATAGATTGGAATTCCGGCCCGACATCGCGGCGTTGAGGTTGGGCGACTCGGTGGCCCGACATCGAGATGCTGACGTCTCGAGTTAGTTGAGACTTTGTCGACAAAATTTCAAATAAGAAGATGAGAAGGAAGGAGAAGAGAGCGGGGAGATAACGAGAGACAGAGAAGGCGACCACCGGGCTTGATTCTCAAGAGATCATGTGATTCTTTGTATTTTTATTTTCTTTCTTGAACTTCCTACCACGATTAAAAACTCAATGATTGTAATGAACAACATGATGTTTTAGTTTTATTTCTAGGGTTTTTGCTATACCCTTGCTACATTCATATGGACTAGTTATTAATGCAGTTTCATTCAGTATATTCATGGATCTAATGTATACTTGCTCTATTTTTTGTGATTTATTTACATGGTGATGTTTGGCCAACATTAGCATGCTCTTGCCAGGAATATGAGATCGAGAGATAATGACTCTCAAAGATCCGAGTAGAGTGACACTTGGTAAATTGGAGAGTAGAGATCTCCCATTTCCAAGTGTGGCGATTAGGGTTTAATCATTCAAGCATTTTGGAGTTTAGGGTTGATGCAGAGATGCATTAAACCCAACTAGAGAGATAGGCGAATATACATCGAGAGAGGTTATCTCGTAGCCACTATCAACCTGCCAGAGTGACTCCATTAATATATTGAATGATCAATTCTATCTAAGATTCGCAATCCATTGGTGTAGTAGGGAGGCAAAGCGTAGTCACATTAATTGAATTAACAGTTCATTTAGGATCGACTTTTCGTTTATATTAATCATACATGCTTCGAGTTTGAGATCGGATATTTGATCTAGAGCTAATATCTGCATTGATTCAATACAACTCCCTTATGGGAGCGACACTTGACAAAAGCCCTTGCACAATGTAAACTCGACGCGTACACTTGCGCGTGCTGGCCTACGTTTCACACCAAATTTTAAACAACTTATCCTAAGCCCATCAAGTTTTTGGCGCCGTTTCTGGGGAGAAGTTGTGTTGATATTGCTAATAGCGCAATTACATATTGCTTTGGATTTGTTTTCTTTATTTACTTGGTTATTCTGTTACAAAAGTGCTTGTAACTTGGTCTCTATTGTTTTTGTGTGTGATTGCAGTAAAGGTTGATGTGTGTGTGTAGGTGAATCTGATTAGTGGGCTTGCTCTGTTCGATCCTGAGCTAGAGAGAACCTTAAATCGATTACGTTGAGAGCAAAGAGAAGCACACCAGAGAAATATAGCAGTCATGTAGAACCAGGAAGGTCAAGATCAGGGCTAAGAGTAAAACGAGCCGAAAGGGGGATAGAATGGGAATAACGGTAGGAATTATGCCCCCAAGCCATTTATATAGCCAGATGATCCTTTTATGCTATTAAAAGAGTTTGCCTTACTTTATGGTTGTTTAGTCTCTTATCGAAGACCACACATTCAAGCGAACAACCGGCTGAAAAGCGTTAGCCTAACGGATGCTTGGGGACATGTCTGATTCCGAACGGGCGGGAAATCTGGATACGCATTTGACAAACTTCATTGAAGTATGCGACACGGTCAAATAAGATGGAGTAACAAAAGAAGCGCTTAGATTTAGATTGTTCAGCTCTCGTTTGGGTGATAGAGGCTGACATTGGTTGGCGAGCGACCACGGATTCCATTACCTCATGGAATGATTTGAAGATTGTAGAAATTAGCGACCAACTTTTTCTAAATCTCAGATCGCACAGCGGTGCGAATGTGCTTTTACTTTTAGACATTTGGAGGGAGAATTTAGAAATTTGAAACTAGGAGAGATTTCATGAGGCTGATGGGGAGGTGTCCACATCACAAAGGTGACTAGATGGATGCGAGTCCACACCTTTTACAGGTGATTTTAATATACTTCGAGTTATGATGCCTCGAGCGAGGTGCTCTAATGAAGACTATAGACCAGCGTATGGAATCCTAGAGGATATGGCTACTAATAGTAAGCTTGGTGACGGGACGGGATAGTGCAAGAAAGGTAATTAAGGAGGTGCGGACATGGGGTCTAGAAATTTAGTAAATCATGTGCCATGACTTACGAGAATAGCTACAAAGCGACAAGGTCTTTGTAAATTCTAATCGAGACCATCCCAGCTTTGGAGATATGTGAGATCATGTGGAGGGAATGACACGATGCTAGAGATGGTCGGGCTAGATGACGATGGAAGGCCGGAGCCTGATGTGTCGAGATTTGTCGGCCATGACGATAAAGGTCGTATGGGGGTAATACCTATCGGATTCGGAGCCCAGAAATTTGGGTTGGCGGAATAATCAAACAATCGAACTATGGATGGAGGAACAATCAAATAGTATGCCACCACCACTAAGTAAAAAACCACCATCATAAAAAAAAAAAAATTGGATTTAAGGAAGAAGCAACGGCTCAAATGCTACTTCCCGTATAACTTTATGAATGAAACAAAGGGAATATGCAAAAGGAAATCGGTCGGTAATGAATAACCCGAGACGAAACACAGTTAAGAAACTTGGAGGCGCAAATTGGCCAAATGGCCACTCTATTGACTAAGAGGCAACAAGGTTCTTTGCTAAGCAATTCAGAGATAAACCCAAGAAGTGAAGATAAAGAGCATGTTAAGGCTATCACCTTAAGAAGTGGTAAAGAACTAGCAACACCAGGGCAACCACTAGTAGTAAGAGAAGTGGAAATTGAGGTGGTGGACGAGTTCAACCTGAAAGATCAGATGCAAGGGAAGCAACCCCAAGAGAATACGTCAGTAGAGAGATCAGATGGAAGGAAAAATGCGAGAAACGAGGCAGTTCTGAGGATGAACCCTGCGCACGGTCCGGTATCCTCGGCGTTTGAAGAAGAATAAACCCAGTCGCCGGTTTACGAATTCATGGAGTGTTTAGAAATTGCATATCAACATTTTGTTTGCAAATGCATTGGAAAAGATGCCCAATTATGTCAAATTTATGAAAGATATACTATCAAGGAAAAGAAGGTTATCGTATTTTGAGACAGTGAACCTTACTAAGGAATGCAGTGTTATACTTAAGAGGAAACTACCACGGGTGAGAACCGAGGGGCGGCTTCACGATCCAGTAAGATAGGGAACTTCGATCTTCGAGAGGAGCTATACGACTTAGGAGCCGATATTAACCTCTGCCTTTATCTATTTTTCAAATAGTTGGGGTTAGGTGAAGTTATACCCACAACGATCACTTTGCAGCTAGCAGATAGATCATTAAAACATCCTTAGGGAGTGATAGAAGATGTGCTAGTAAAGGTAGATAAGTTTATCTTCCCAACTGATTTCATAGTGTTGGATATGGAGTAAGATAAGGAGATACCCATTATATTGGGTAGACCATTTCTAGCAACTAGCTGGGCTATGATTGATGTGCAGAAGTGAGAATTGAAATTAAGAGTGGAAGACGATGAGGTTAGATTCAATGTATTCAATGTTGTGTAGCATCCAGTAGAGAGCAATGCATGTTTTATGATAGTGGCAATAGAGGCTATAATGTCTAGCCAAAGTGGTTTGACTGAACCTTTGGAGATTAGCCTTATGCAGAACGATAAGGAGGAGCTAAGTGAAGAGGCCAAAGAGTATGTGAAATGGATGGACTCCTTCCAACCAAATAGAAAACTTGATATTATGATTCGTTGGGAAAGAACACCTAGAATTCGATTGCCTTCGATTGGAAGTAACCTGCAGTTGGAGCAAAGCCGCTACCCTAGTCACTTGAGGTATTGTATGCTTATCTGGGGAATCCCTCGAAACTGCTTACCAGTAATCATATTAGCATCTTTGAAAATAGTGGAAGAAGAGAAGCTTTTGAGAGTACTTTGAGATCACAAAGATGCTATCGGAGGGTCTCTAGCCAATTTGAAAGGTATTCGCCCCTCCATGTGTATGCAGGATTTTATTAGAGGATGGTCACAAACAGCCGGTGGAGGCTCACCAAGAAGACTGACGACAATGAAGGAAGTGGTAATAAAGAAGTATTAGGAAGTGGTTAGATGTGGGTGATCTACCTATTTCGGATCAGTGCGTGGAGTAAGCCAGTCTGAGGTTTTCTAAAATGAAGGACTATAGTGATAAGGATAGAGAATAATAACGCATTGCTCCTTCTCGAAGCGATTCTGAGGGTGGAGAATGCGCATAGACTAGGAAGTGAATAAGGCAACTGAAAAAGATCATTTCCCACTTACGTTTACGGATAAGATGTTAGGCGAGTTGGCGGGGCATGTGAATGTGCGCTTCTTGGGCGAATTACATTAGAACATGTCGAATCTTATATCAACTAGAGGACGAAAATGACTTCACGTGCCCTTATCTTATGCTCGCATTTAGGTGAATGCCTTTTGGGTTATGTAACGCACCAGGCACGTTTCAGCGTTGCATGATGGCTATATTCTCAGACATGGCCGAGAAAACAATTGAAGTATTCATGGATGATTTCTCGGTGTTAAGGAAATATTTTGACAATTGTCTTGAGAACCTGAGACATGCACTAATAATATGTGAGGAAACTAACCTTGTATTGAACTGGGAAAAGTGCCACTTCATGGTGAAGGAAGGCATATTACTGGGACAATGGATCTCAGAAAGAGGAATCAAGATAGTTAAATCCAAGATTGAAACAATAGAGAAGCTGCCTCCCCCATCTTCAGTGAAAGGAATAAGGAGCTTTCTGGGTCACGCGGGATTCTACATGAGACTCATAAAGGATTTTTCCAAAATAGCCAAACCTTTGTCAAATCTGCTTGTTCAAGGAGCGCCTTTTGAGTTTACGGTGAATTTAGTGTATGAGCATTCTTGTTTCTGAAAGAAATTAGTTAGCCGACACCTATTGTAGTAACCTTTGGACTAAAGGATCTTTCAGGTTTGAACTAATGTGTGATCTGGCGACTACCACATTAAGGCGGAGTCTGGATTCCAAGAGGAAAAGAACACATTTCGGGTTATCTATTAGTATGAGCGGACTTTGAATGATGCCCAGCTAAGTATAAACAACAAAAAAATCTTTTGGCAATTGTGTTTGCATTTGACAAGTTACGCCCGTACTTGATTGGTAACAAGGAAATAGTGCACAACAAGCCATTAAACCATAAAGTACTGATGACTAGAAGAACGCAAAGGCGGGCGATAAGGTGGGTGTTGTAAAACCCGGGAAAAAAATTCAATTTTTCTTAAAAATGGCAGTAATTTGCGTATAGTAAGTGGAAAATCCTAGAAAATTTCTAGATGCCGAATGATGAAGCCAGTTTCGCAGTTGAATTTGTCATAAAATCCTAGCTACCTAAGTGAATTTCATTTTGGATTCCAGGAGCCGGTAGAATTTCACGTTTTTAGGCATCATGTCCGAAACTGTTTCATGGCAAGCCATGTGGTGACACATGTGAAGCCATGCCTGAGTGACACATGGTAATCCATGTGTCAAAAAATGCGTGTCATACAAGAAACATGGCAAGCCATGTGTCAACATGCTAAGGGTTTGAAATGTTATAAATGGGGGTTTCCACAGTAAATGGAGAGCAGACGGAGAGGGAAAGAAAGGTAAGAAGAAAGGAAAGAGAAAAAGGGAAAGGAGAGAAAGAGGAAGGAAAAGAAAGAAAGGAGAGAGAAAAAGGAAAGGGAAAGAAAGGAAGGAAAGAGAAGAAAGAAAGAGAGAGAGAAGGAGAAGAAAGAGAAAGAGAAATAGGGAGAAAAGGAATTTGGTGTTTTGACGATCGGAACTCATTGGACCAAGGAGTAAAGTCTGGAGATTCGACAAGGGGCTACGCTTCAAGAGGTAGGGATTCTTCCTACTTTGGTTTTATTCCTACTTTTGGGCTGAGTTTGGATTGATTGTGGGATGGTTTTATGCCATGGTCATGGCATGTTTTGTGGCCTCAATTGGGAGGATATTGTGGCTGGTGGAAAAGGGCTGTTCCAAGATGGTTTTGGGTCAAAATGGCATGTCTTATGCATTTGCGAAGCTCTAGCACATGGTGCGTAGCCTTGCATACCTTTGAGCCTCCAACTTTGGACGACCATATCTTTCTCGTCCGAACTCCGATTTCTACATTATTGGACTCTATGGAAAGCCCTTTGAGTCTAGAATCTGATGCTCAGGATCAGATTTGGTACTCCACATATTTGCACAAGAAAATTAATTTTTACACCAAGTGTTCTATTGTATGGACATGTGATGTGAAAATGACCCTCCACTATGCCCTAAGTTTGGGACTGATTTTCAGTAGGGAAAAATGGGGAAATTGGACTAGTTTCCTTCATGGAAATTGTAGCTGCATCAGTGAAATTGATGGTAGGATTTTGAATCTCTATAACTCAAGTTATGGCCAATTTTCTAGAGTGCCACGAGATTGCCTCTTTTGTGAACCTGCGATAAAATTGTTGGGACTAATTTGCGAGTTTAGGGAAAAGAGTGAAATTTGGACTATTATCCAGCTAAGGGACTTTTATCTCTATCGAGAGAAATTGATGTTAGGATTTTGAATCGTAATCGGACCTCATAGCTCAGTTATGGTCCGTTATCGAGCTTACTATAACTTAGAGGCACATTTAACGGTTTGTGTCCAGTTTTTGGGACTATTAGGGGACTAGTTTCTTAACTGAGTTCAGAACTATTCTATGGTATATTATGGCTTGCTTTAAGAGCCATTTTGTGACTTGTTTGAGTGTGTCTATTCTTTGGATTAAGAATGACATGATTGGATGTGTCAATATGTGTGTTAAAAAATGTTGGCATCGCGATGAATTGGTGTGTGCGGCCGTGATATGGCTTGATTGTGAAGTGTGCCGCTACTTGACAATGTAGTGACCTATTGGATGTCAGCCTTAGTACTCAGCGTATTGACATGTGATGGTGTTATGTGCAATGTCCATTACATGGCTTGCTTGTGTAGGTGTCATTGCTTGATCATAGAATGACATGTTGAATGAATGTTTGGTATATGTTTGCGTATGGGTTGACATGAATAGAAGCGATTATGGAAGTCATATGCAGGTGATGTGATTGTCCATGACACCGGTAAGTGGTGTGGATTGTGTTGTCCATGTAGCATTAATTATGCATGTGACATAATATAACATGCAATGGCATCTTGCATTACATATGCACAAGGACATCGCATTAAATGGGTGCGAGTGCATGGTTGGTAAATCGACACTATGTTTGGTGTTTGATGGTATGTCGTGAGTACATGGTAGATCGACACTATGTTTGGTGTTCAATGGTGGCTCGGTAAAATGGGGCGATGTCAAATGAATCTCACGGTTACATAAAAATAAAGAAATGAAAATACGTGTGTTGGTATAAGCGAGAGAGGGATAGATACCCCCTAGGGTGAAAAGCCCACCAATTATGGTCAAACATGAGTCAATGGTGAAAGGATGTAAAAGTGTTTGGGTTGCCCATTGGGTGAGACACAAAGTCGCCTACAAAAAACACGGGACTACTTGTTAAACAAGTGAATATTGGTGGAACATAAATGACGATTTTCACACTTGGCATGTGCATGTGTGAGAGTCGGTCGGGGCACGGGACGCGCGGGATAGGGTGAGTCACATTCTCATCCATGGCATGTAGACATTTGAGTAGGAATGTGCATGTTTTTACTTGAATGTGTGAAATGGCATTGCATGTGCACTTAGGTGGGAAGTAGCCCTTGTAGGAATTATTCTCTACTAGGCATTGCTCACCCGTCGTGGGACTACAGCTACGAGGGAATGCGGGGAGGCGGTGCTCTTTAGAGGCGATATTGAGAAAGAAAGGCTGGATTAATGGCTTTGTTTTATATTTTCTAAAACATGTATTATCGAATGCTTAATTTTTGATATATGTTTTGTATAAGGAGGTGTAATTTAAACTCTTATGGACTATGGTTTTTATAGTCATGTGCTTACTTATGTTTGGTATGGATAAATGAGCCCTCACATTGGCCCATTTTTACTTGTATGTGGACTCGATTGGTCGTTGTATATGTGGGGCGACATGTTTCCTGAAATTGCATGTTGTATTTCAAAATTGAAACTCCGTACCACAGGGAGCTAGCAGATTTTCATTAAAGCTTGGGTCCCGAAAAAAAAGGGACTCAATGGTGTGAATGGGTTACCCGACATCCCACAAATGCTCATGAGTTGACAGTTTATTCCCGACAAACCCCGGGATTTAGGGTGTCACAAGTGTTACAACTGCAAGAGTTTGATCTGGAAATTAAAGATAAGAAAGGGATTGAAAATCTAGTAGCCGACCATCTTTCACGATTGGAAGGGTCGAGTAAAGAAATTCAAATCAATGATGATTTTCCTGATGAGCAACTCATAGTTTTTTGAAGACATAAAGCCAATACCTTGGTTCATGAGCCTTATATGAAACTACTTAGTGGCAAAGAGTGCTCCCGCGAGAAGTTAGGTTATCAATTGAAGAATGGATTTTCACCTGATTGAGCATTACTTGTGGGAGTAGCCTGTGTATAAGCAACGTGTCTTGATAAGGTAATGGAAGATGTGTCGGAGGAAGAAATGGAGAGTATATTAAATCATTGCCACACTCTAGCATGTGGGGGGCACTTCAAGGGGCATAGGATAACTGCAAAGCTACTCCAATTGGGATTCTATTGGCCTACCCTATTCCAGGATGCTCATCAATTTGTGTCTGCTTGTGATAAATGCCAAAGAATGGGGAGCATATTAAAAAGAGATGAGCCACCCTTGCAAACCATTTTAGAAGTAGAGCTGTTTGATATATGGGGGATGGATTTTATGGGGCCCTTAGCCGTAGTTCAGCGACCTATATTCTGCGATGAACCCGCGTTTCCCGAATCGGTGGAGGCCATACCTACCCGAACTAATGATGTCAGAGTGGTAGTAAAGTTCCTTCCTAGTCATATATTCACTAAGTTTGGAACTCCTCGTGCGTTGATTATAGATGGAGGAACACACTTCTGCAACAAGCTTATAGACAGTGTTCTGAGAAAATATGGTGTTCGACATGGAAATGCAAACACTTATACCACCGGACTAATGGCGGCGAGAGGTGTCAAACAAAGAAATAAAATCTATCATGGAGAAAACGGTCAATAGCTCAAAGAAAGATTGGGTGAAAAAGATAGATGATGCACTTTAGGCCTGTAGAACAGCATTCAAGACACCCTTGGGGATGTCACCATTCAGGCTTGTGTTTGGGAAAGCGTGCCACTTGCCCGTGGAATTAGAACACAAAGCATACTAGGCAACTCGGTAGTTGAATATGGACAGTAAGATGGCCAGTGAGACATGCATACTGCAACTCAGTAAATTAGAAGAGTTTCGTAATGAGGCGTATGAAAATGCTAAGATCTACAAAAAAAAGATGAAAGCTTGGCATGATAAACATATTATAAGGAAGAGTTTGGCGGGATTTAACAAGTCCTTCTATTTAACTCATATTTCGAAACTCTTCCCGAAGAGAAATTAAAGTCGAGGTGGTGGGACCATTTACGTGAGCCTCAAGTTTTCCTACGGAGGTGGAACTCATGCACCTAGAAGGGAGCTTTAAAGTCTGCCTTGACAATTGAAGCCATACTTTGAAGGTGGCGTTCATGCGATTAAACATGCCATCAATATGAGCACGTGGAAATAGTGCGGTAAAGGTAAGCAATCTTGTAAGTCTCGAGGGACATATTGAGATTTAGGGAAGTCGAGCTAACGACATTAAACAAAGCGCTACTTGGGAGCAAACCCAAACATTTGAAGTTTTTCATTCATTAGTTTAGTTTTTAATATTTTTTATTATTTAGAGATGGCAGTTTTCTCGGTGACAGTAAACTTAATTTAATTGCTTTGTGTGTTGTTATGTTTTCAGGCTTCGGGATCGAAGCAGTGATAAAGAGATAGCTCGAGAAATCTGCTCCGGGGTTGGACAAGGATCAGAACCTCAACAGGGGAGTGCATCTTAACTTAAAATTTTCTTTATCAGAAGTATGAATTCATCCTCTTTTTAATGTCGCGACGTTGGAAAAATGATTTTGAGCAACTTCGGGAATGTTGTGACTTTGAATCCTAACGTCGCGACGTTGAAAATTTTACTCTATGGAACGTCGCGACGTTGGAAGTGTGACTCTCGGGAACGTCGCAACGTTGTCCTATTTTTATGAACATGAATGTTCATATTTCCATATCTCGAAAATTCGAAACACTAACTATCTCCCTTATTTTTCATGTTAACTGACGAACCTCTCGTCATAAGACTGAAGAAGCGATTTTTCGCACCCATCAGAGAGCTAGAACCGCACGATCAGAAAAATCTAGGGTTCCTCCTTCGTTAATCAAAAATACGGATTAAAAGCAATTTTTTTATTTTTGGTGAGATAAGATAAAACAACGGATTCTTTGTGCTTCACAATGCGATTTCTTTTAGCTAAAGAAAGGAATGTAAATTTTGAGGTGGTTCTGCGAAGCTATAGGTTTTAGCGAGAACACTTTCTCACGTAGTGCACACTAGGTGTTTTATTTTTTGCCTAAGTGAGATTTGTGTGATTTTGTTGTCTATTTAGGGAGAATTTCATCACACTCGATGTTAGGAGGCCAAGTAGAGTTTTGTTAAAGCCTAGAATAGCATCCAACCCTACCTCAGCAAGTGCTTGATGTCGTAGCGAAGTCGCTCGAAGAAGCAGAGGCAGAGTGAAGAGCCCGCTCATGATTACGATCATGAGAAGTTCGTCAATGCGAGTGCGGCCGATAAATTAGGCATAATCTCCAAGGATCGATCCTTTATCAAGGAGAAGGGATTTAACCACCCCGACGATTTCTTTCTCAAAACTATTGCGAATAAGGGATGGAGGACGCTTTGCTAACCCCCGAGGTCGGCTGCCATAATGGTGGTACAAGAAATCTATGCCAATTTAGCTGCCCATGTACTAAAAAGGGTCCAGGTGCACGGGGTTTTGGTTAACTTCAATGCAAAGTCTATCAATCAATACTATAGCATGAGTTATTTAACTTTCTAAAAAGCCTATGAAAGGCTCTACAAAACCCCCAACTATCTTGAAGTTCTTAGGTTGTTGATTAACGGGTAGGGTGGGTGGAAACCAAACAATGAAGAACGCGGTCTGCATGAGCAAACAAATTGGCCTACATTCCCAAGGTATGGCATTACTTCATCACATCCGTCTCATCCTGAGAAGACGATGTGTGTGAAGTGATGACCAAGAAGAACCTCGATTATGCCGTCGTCGAGGACATCTTTATTTGATGTCGGTCGAGTTATAGAGGATCTGATATCTATAGCAAAATGCTAGATGAATCTAGGCACCCCTTTCTCATTTATGGTCTATGCAGGAAAGCCGGGGTTCCCTTAAAGGACAATGAGGCTTGGATACACTTTCGTCGAGGCGATAATGGTTAATAGGGTCAACCAGGTGTACGAGGCCGGAGGAAGATGCATGATTTGGGTAATGAGCCCTTAGATGAGGAAGAGCTTAAGGCGACACCAATTTAGTTTTGGAATTCTAGCAGGTGCCCAAGGAGTGGGACAGTCATCCGCCCGACCCTATTTGCCCGCCCGCATAACCATCGGGAGGAGGACACTGTCTATCCTGCAATACGATGGAGACCCGGGTCACGTGACGGCTTGACCGAATTTGATGCGTACTAAGATGGAGACCCGGGACACCGAGGTCTCCATTAAGCCGGGACATGCTGGCCACTCTCGGGGTAGACATAGACAGCACAAGCCACCCTGACCAACAATCCGTCAGCAGCGGTTGCCCGGCTCCTCGCCTTTCACATGCCACGCCCGCCTTTCTCGGTGATCTCACGAGTTAGCAGGGGAGTTCCTACACCTCATACGATATTTTGTTGACATTAAGGACACTGTCCGTTTTTATTTGGGGGGTGTGGGTGATCGATTTGGTTTTTTATTTTAGTTTGTTCTTCGCGTTTAGGTTGTTTTAGTTTTTATCGTTAAGGCTGGCATGTTATATAGTTTTATGTGTTTGTGCATTTGGGTTCTTTCACGGTGTTATGTGTGTTTTAGGTTTTGTTTTAGGTATTGTAATACAGTGGATGCCATGATTGCTAATGGGAGGTCATTTTGATTGAAATGTTTCCAAATTTTAAAAGAAACGAGAAAAAGTGAAAAGGACCCTTAGGTTATGCTTACTGATCGGCTTGGTGACTGAAAAGGTTAGGGTGACTTAGTTTAGTCACCTCCTTGCTTATTCGAAAGCCATTTCCCCAGTGGTTTGTGCACACACTGCTTGATCTCCAACGTATATGAAACACGGACCATGCTTACAAGGATTCTACAGGCTTGAGAATTTCTAACACTAAGTAATGGGACACCTTTGAAGGATTCCGTAGAGCCCAAAGTAAGAAAAATAAAAAATTAAAAAAGAAAGAAGAAAAAGATAAAAAGACGTGGATAGAATAAGTGGGAATTTCAATTGGAATCCAGGGCACGGTCAAGGGGCAGCACAAGCCTAATGCCTAAGCTAGCGGCCGAGGAGCCATTGACTTCTTTTGGATTACATGGGACAGAAGCTGGATCCTTTCCACAGTCTAGGACCTTTAAGTTTGGTTGAGTGTTCGGGGTGAAGTTCGAGAGGAACTAAATGCCCAGTGCCCTTAACCAACTGGTGGGGAGTCACGATGGATCCACTTCTGGGGACCTTTCGGTTGAGAACCTATAGGCACTGTAGTTTTCTTTCATGCTTGAGTATTGCTGCTGAATAAGAAAGGGTGCGTTCTTATCCTTTCGTGGTTAGAGCCTTTGAATGGGCGAGTGGACTTGAGTTTGGGGATCTTTGGACCACAGGTATATGTTGGAGATCATGAAACAACTACACATAGACTTCAGGAGAGGTCGTTGAAAACTTAGGGGTGGGGTTGAGTGGCTTAGTCGACCTGACCTTAGCTAAAGTTCATAGAAGTTACACCTGACCTTAAGGATCACGATTTTAAATTAAAGGCTCAAATTGCAAGTTTGGTTCATTTTTACCACTCTTTGTTTGGCGTTATGTATATTACTCATGTCTTGACCTTGGTGTGGTGATTTCATATGGTGTTTTGTTATGAGTATGTTTCTTATGAGACAGCGAAGCTAAGTTTAGGAGTGTGATAGTCTCAAAAACACTCATCATATATGATTTATGTACTCGGGTCATTTCATACACGGTAATAAAGTGTGTTTGTAGTATATATTTGATACTTGGCTTCTTGTGCATTTCAGGTGAAAACAACGGCATTTGGAGGCTGTGTGGAGGCTTGAAGAAGTAGATTGGAGAGCTCAGCCCCAACGTCGGACGTTGTGACGTTGCGACATTGCTGGACTTTGTCAGTGAGAATTTCAAATAAGAAAGGAAGAGAATGAAGGAAAAGAGCAAGAGGGAACGAGGAGACGGAGAAGAGCGACATACATGTTTGAAGTCGTGTGATTCTTGTATTTGTATTTTCTTTCTCGAACTCCTGTAATTAAAAAAAACTTCGATGGTGTAATGAACAATATGATGTTTTAGTTTTATTTCTAGGGTTTTTGTTGTACCCTTGTTACATTCATATAGACTAGTTTTTAATGCAGTTTCATTCAGTATATTCATGGATCTGATGTATAGTTGCTCTATTTTTTGTGATTTATTTACATGGTGATGTTTGGCCAACATTAGCATGCTCTTGTCGAGGATCTGAGATCGAGAGATAAAGACTCTCGGAGATCCAAGTAGAGTGACACTTGGTAAATTGGATAGTAGAGATCTCAGTTCTAAGTGTGGCGATTAGGGTTTAATCATTCAAGCATTTTAGAGTTTAGGGTTGATGTAGAGATGCATTAAACCCTACTAGCAAGATAGGAGAATATACCTCGAGAGAGGATATCTAAATGAACACGATAAACTACTAAGAATTGAATCTAGTTAATATCACCAAGGATAGTGTTCTATCTAGATAATAATCCCATTTAGTGTGGTAGGGGAGGCAAAATTACTGGTCTGGATTAGTGAATTAACAGTTCGTTTAGGATCGACTTTTCGCTATTTTCATCATAAAATCGCTCTAGTTTGAGATTGAATAATCTAGAGCGAATCTGGGTAATTGACGCACTTCTTATGGGAACGACACTTGACAAGCCACTATACTACGTAAACTCGACGCGTACACTTGTGTGTGCGGGCCTACATTTCACACCAAATTTTACAAGCTTATCGACCTGCATTGATATACCCAAAAACTAGTTCGCTTTCCAGAAGTTTTACAAAAGAACTATACAGCCAGTTGAAGCATCTTTAACCTCTCGACCTCGAATGACGATCCTTAGGTGTATACCTTGCACCTATAATGTTTTCCCGTAAAGGGTGAGCCAGCCGTAGAGACTCCCTACAATTTACCCAGTAAGTGCATAACAGTATTCACTTGGACACATTCATATATATCAACATTCGATAGAATGATGCAGCTCCCAGTGAATACCATGCCAGCCTGTGGAAATGAGATGGAAACTCGCTTTCTCAATGCGCAGGAGCAGGTCATCACAGACTCCCAGTCACCACTGATCATAACTTGATGTGTGATAACATCCATCTTCAATGAATTTCATCGATGATCACTTTGAAACAAAATCAGTTTTTACAGAAATCAAAACTTCTTGGATGAGCTCACCTCGAGGATCATTTATTAACAAAAGCAGAGTGTCTTTCGAGGCGGCGAATTTTGAGGTCTCATAGTAGACTTCTCATTCCTTTTTACAATTTCACGGAGCTTTTCGCTGTGGACACATATGTATAACCACAATGCATTGCATATGTCATCCTTGCTTGCTTCTACTGGAGCACAAGATTTTCATGCTGCGAATGGTGGAACCTCAGTGAACCGTTGAAAATGTCGAGCCCGCTCATCGGCCTTGAGGATGGTGTCAGATTAAGCATAAATGCACTTAAGAAACCATGAATGTGCCTAGGTGCATATCTGTTGATATCTCCCTCTGAAGTCAATTCCACATCATATGTAATGCATGCCATATGGACTTAATTTATCATCATATCATGGAAAATTATATCAAAAGGCATATAATTTCCAAAGCGATTCATCTTAATGTCGATATATTAGATTCATATATCAGCATTACGCTCGATAATTATCACGAGTAAGTCGATCAAAAGAAAGCAAGAAATGACTTGGTTCTGTTCAGTGACATAAGAGATTCGTAAGCGATCCACACATCTGACCATCACGGGCCACATAAACGTACCTGACGAGCATAGAAAAGTCCGAGATCTGACCAAAGGCTGTCGAATCCAGGCTGAACGGGGCCGTAAACATACGCCATACTCAGGTCATACATCCCAGGCCCCAGCACGACAGGGACAATCTTGAACCTACATGCAAATTTCAATCTAATTCAAAGGTTCAAACCCACAAGACTATCTTTCCAGGCTATGGAATCAACCTGAAAGTAGTGCCAACCCCAGTCTTAAATAGCCCAGGTAGACTACACTCACTAGTGACACCGGCTAACCAAACTCAATCAGTCAAATTTTGATCAGACAAAGCAAAATCAATCCTTACTTGATCCTGTAAGCAGTCCCCAACCCATTCCTTTGAACATTGGTCCAAAAAGGAAGACAATGAACCAAAGTAGGAAAATCCCTACCTCTTGGAGCGTAGCTCTCGTCGAGTAGACAAACTTTAACTCTTGGCTTAATGAACTCTGACCGTCAGAACATCGAAAATCAGAGAAAAAAGCTATCGGATCTTTCTTATCTCCCTGCTTTCTACTTATTATTTCTTACTGCTCTCTACTGCTTTTTCCTCCACCGTCCCATTTTATTGGTTGGACATATCCACATAGCATGCCATCGGCTGCCATGTGTCCTCCAGCTCATTTAGGTTCTTGCCCGAAAATCGTGAAAATCAACCATCTCGAGAATTGTGAGAATTCGTCTTAGTAACTAGATTTATGAGGATCAATGGTAGGTCCATTTCATCATCTAAAGATCTAAGAAATTTCCGAATTTCAACACAATAACTGTAGGCAATTTACCATTTTTTGTCTCTTTTTTGGTAAAGTTCAAATGTTCCCGGGTTTTACAAAATATGTCCAAAATGGGAAAAACACACCCCAAACTTAAAATGAAAACTGTCCTCAGTGTAAAGAAACTAAGGGAACAGAAAACTCCCCTCTCAAGCATTGGGTATATCCTCATCCGTTGACTCCTTTAGTGGTGAAGGTTGTGGATATGTTGAAAAAGCAACTAATGGGGGCGGGATCAGTAGCCTAGCTGATGATGGATCAAGGTTTTGGTAGTGAGCCAAGAGATGAGTGATGTACTGCGTGTTCTACTATTGTACCTCAACCTGGAGTTGCTGCCTTTGAGCTAGAGCATCGAGCTGGAGTATGATCTTGTCATTATCCAAATGTAGCTAGTAGTTGCTTCTCTTGTAATCCGTATATTCTTCATATTGCACTTTGGCCATATCCTTGACCGTTGTGAGGGGTTTTATCAATGTGAGTGACTTGGCTCTCACTTCATCTTCCTCTTCATTCTTTGAGCCTTCAAGCTCAACTCCTTTGGAATTCTCTTCTTGATTATCTTCAGTGGGTGTCTTAGTAGTGGGCTTTGAAGAACGGGTTTTCTTTTTTTGGGGGGAATGGAAGAGGGATCAAGGGGGGCACTTTTCTTCATCTTTGGATATTTCCACCTTGGCACCATGACATAGCTCGATGGCAGGGATGGATGTGTAGCAATTTCCCGTAAGCCCGACTCGAGATGGAGTTCTCAATCACTATTCCCCGTGGAACAGGTGCACTTCACAGTGGCTTGTTGAGCACTGCTTATCTTGCATGCTGAACTGACTCATTGATGGTATGATTTTTTGGGAGATGCTACAGATATAAACGAAGACTTAACGTCTCGGTGAGTCTGATCTAAAAATGATTGGACTTACTTAGAAAACATTATTCTTTCTGACTTAGCTTCTTTAGAATGAGATCATAATTAGGTTCTGCATCTGTCTTTCGACACTCTTTGCACTATCCTCATCTTGGAGCTCAAAAAATTTGTTGATAGTCAAGCTATCAAATGGTACCAGACTCCCTATACAAATATAGTAGAACCAATTATATCACGGAGGTCGACCTCGAAACTCATGCACGACGGGAGCTACTCCGTGATTAGGATGCTCGCACAACTCCTTTTAATGTCTTCTATTGTAAAGAAAGAAATGAAAGTTGGGATTGTTCCCTGGGAAAAAATGGTTGGAAAATGAGAGTATTATAATTTTCTTCCCCCGCTTGAATGATGAACTTTCTTAAGTTCGTGGAGGAGGTCAGTAGCACCTTTAGAGACAATCTTTATCTTCTATGGAACCATGAAGAATCACTTTCCAGGAACTAAAATTCGAACACTTGGTAGAATGACTTTTCTGTTCTTAGCGGCATAGCTCTCCCAAATAGTCTCTATTCAACACAAACCAAACACCCCAAAGAAACCCAACCCCAAGGGAAGGGAAGTTATTAAGAGAAAAAAAGAGAATAAATGAAAGAGTTAGAGAAATGAAGGAGCGGGGGTTTTTTAATTCAAATAATCGGACTCATGTTGTGACATGGCTGGGAAGCTAATAGATATCAGTTCAAAAACTCTCATGTGGCGACATCACTATAGTTGGCATATAGAATTACGATAGGTGCTTGATGTCGCGACATGGGGATCTGACCAGCGACATGGTTGAAGGCGACGAAGCGGGGTTTTGCTATGACCTTGATGTTTGCGACGCATGTTGATGTAGATGTCGCGACATAGTTGAGACTAAGCAAAGACATGAATCAACTTAAAATCTTATTGTGGCGACATGTTGGGTATGATGTTGCGGCATAACTGCAGTTGAGTAAATATGGGAATCCTCCAATAGGCTTGACGTCGCGACATGCTGAGTATGATGTCATGACCTTCTGGCCAGCTTCACTAAAATTACCATGCTCTCTACGAGTGTGTACTCCAATGCAGTAATACTTCCTATAACTTCCTTTAAACATGATTTCCAATTCTTTCTATTGAGGAAACTCCACAGGCTCATATCATTCAAGGTCTTAGTTCTCGAAACCCTTTAAATTTCTATTATCTTTCCAGTTCTCTCTCAAGATCAATCATGTATATTCTTCCAAATCTTTTTCTCTACAAGTGCTCTTCTATTGTGTCATTGTAAGGACACAAAACTAAGCATAACTGAAACAAAAACATAAACATATCTAGGATCCTGAACTAAAAATAAACAAAAAAGAAAGAAAGTTAAAAAGAAAATAGATGAAAAGAAAGAGAAAAAGGATCCTCAAAAAACTTGGGTTGACTCCCAAGAAGCTCTAAGTTTAGTGTCGCTAGCTTGACCAAGCCGCATCTCAATGGTGTAATGGCTCATATGATGAACTTTCACCCTTTCAAGTCAATTACCTCAACTAACTCCACATGATTCTCCGCAAAGTGCTTTAGTTGTTGCCGTTGACTTTGAATTCTAGCTTTCACTCTAATGGCTCCATATGGTGTAATAGTTATCACAATATAAGGGCCAAACCATCTTGATTTCAACTTTCCCGGAAAGAGTTTCAATCTATAGTTGTAAAGCAAAACTCTACAACAATCTTGAATTCTCTCTGTAAGATATTCTTATCATGCCATTTCTTTGTTCAGTATTTGTAAATTTGGGAGTTCTCATATTCATAATTTCTCAATTCTTCTAACTCATTGAGCTGGAGTAGTTTCTTCTCACTTGCCTCATTAAGATTGAAATTGAGCTTTTTTATGGCCACATTCGCACGATGTTCTAATTCAACGGGAAAATGGCAAGGGTTTCCAAAGATCAAGCGGAATGGTGACATGCCTATTAGAGTTTTGAAGGCGCTTCTATATGCCCATAATGCCTAATCCAATTTTTGTGACCAATCCTTCGTTGACATGTTCATTGTTTTCTCCAATATGTTTTTTATTTCTCGATTTGAGATTTCCGTTTATCCATTTGATTGCGAGTGATAGGGAAGAACTTTTTCATACTTCACACAATATTTAACAAGTAATGAAGATACTGATCTATTACAAAAATGGCTTCCTTCGTCACTAAGAATGCATCTCGGAGCTCCAAATCGAGTATGTTCTTATGGATTAACTTAATCACTTTTTTTCATCATTCTTTGGTGTGACGGTAAGCTTGATCCACTTTGAAATAGTCATTCTTTGACAAGATATACAAATTTTGAGCAGATAGAGAAATTGACTGATGAAATCTATGCCCCATCGTCAAATATCTCCACCTCCATAATATTGGTATATGGCATCTCATTTCTCTTAGTTATGTTGCAAGTCTTTACTTGGCATCCCTATTGCTTTGTTGCCTGGATCGATTTCAATCTTTGAATAGAGTGAGCAAAAGAGATCACATTATAGCACCTTTGGGCTATCCTCTCTCACGAGGGAATGCTCTCCATAAGGTGAAGAGTGATATTTTGTTGGGATCATCATATTCTTCTTGTGGCACCACCTCCTCTTGTCGCAGATCCGCACACCTCTTAAACCATAGAGGATCATCCAGTTGGCAGGATTTAACATCAAGAAGAAATTTCTTTCTTTATTATGACTTGAGCTCTGGAGGAAGCATATTGTAAGCCAAATAATTCACAAAATCAATATACCAAGGTATTGAACTGTTCATGGCCATGAGTTGCTCATCTGGAAAAGTCCCACTGATCACCTTGGAATTGTCTTCAACAATTGCATTTTCAAGATGAAATAAGTGGTCATCTACCAAATTTTCACTTCCCTTCTTATCTCTTATCTCCAAATCAAATTCTTGGAGAATTAAGACCCATCTTATCAATCTTGGTTTTATATATTTTTGTCATTGAATCTTGGATAACTACGTGATGCGTGCCAAATAAAGACTTTAGAGCCTATGATGCAGGGTGGAACTTGTCACATGAGAAAACCACGGCCAAACATCTCTTTCTCAGTGGTTGTGTAATTCTCTTGAGCTTAGTCAACATTGACTGTATAATAATATCCTTGAAAACTTTATTGTGTCTTACCCAAAACTTCTTCTATAGCAAAGTCACTTGCATCACACATGATCTCAAATAGTTCATTCCAATCTAACACTATCATAATTGGTGCTGAAACCAATCTAGATTTGAGTTTTTCAAATCCCTTCATATTTTCTTAGTCAAAATAAAAAATGGCATCCTTTTCTAACAACTACACATGGGTCTAGCAATATTTGAAAAATCCTTTATAAATCTTCTATAGAATCAAGCATGTCTAAGGAAGCTTCTCACTCCCTTCACTGTAGTTGGTGGCATAAGATTATGAATAGTAGAAATCTTAGCATGATCAACCTCAAGTCCCTCTGAAGAAATACAGTGACCCAATCTTATGCCCTCTTGAACCATGAAATGGCATTTCTCCCAATTCAATACAAGATTCTTCTCTTAGTATCTTTGCAAGACTAGCTCCAAGTTCTTAAGGCAATGATCAAAAGAGCATCCAAAGACTAAAAAATCATCCATAATTATCTCCATAATGTCTTCCACTAAACCAGAAAAAATAGACATCATATAGTGATAAGTGTGAATTATTATAGTGTGTTTTTCATGTGTTTATGTAACATAAATGCTAGATTGGCACCCATATTCTTAAATATTACACTAATCCCTCAATTGTTGATGTTTTGTAGGCATTGAAATAATCAGCGAGAGAAAAGGGCAAAGTAAGCAAAGAAGACCACACAGTCAGTATTGGTTCACCAAGGCGAGAATATCGCCCTTCTGACGAAGCGGTTGCCAATTCAAAGCCGTTGTTGCAAAGCTGAAGAATGCAAAATAAGGGCCTCGAGTTCATGAGGCAAGGCCAGCCTTCAACTGCGTGAAGGTTCATAGCTAAAGCAAACCCTAACTGCGACAAAGAAGGAAGAACATGTAACCTAAGTTTCTGGTTCGCCAAGGTGAAGCCAGCCTTCACTAAGGTGAAGGAAGATTATGCAGAATGAAGACACTTGTCTTTGCATGGGCGAAGAATGTCAGGCTGGGACAAGAATACTTATATTTTTAGCCCAATCATTAGCCCATTTCCTAAGGATATAAATACTATACTTGTAATAGACATTAGGGAGGACTTGGAGGCGAAACATTTTCCATTTTTAGGGTTTTCTCTCTCTACGTTTAGATTTTTAGGGTTTTTTTTTAGATTGTCTTGATTTTTAGCTTATTTTTGGAGTTGAGTTGCAAGATCCAACTGCTAGAGGACTTCTTGTAGTTGTGGAGCAGAGTTTTGGAGGACTTTTATTTCCTATTTGTTTTGTATTCCTAAACTCTTATCTTTCTCTTAATCTTTCAACATTATGTTTGGTTTAAACATGATTTTGTTGGGTTTTGAGGTTATGAGTGGCTAAATCCTACAGGGTTGGTGTTGATATTGGTGTTTGGTTTATATAATTTCTTGAATGATTTTGTGAATATAATCTTGTGTTGAGGTTTTATGGTGTGGTTATTTTAATTTTTCATGTTTTTATTCAATTGTTATTTATATGCTGAGTGGTGAGGTTCAGACCTAAGCTCAAAGGGTTTTCGGAGTGACAACGGAAGTATACCACTTAGGACTTGATTACACAAATTTCCACTAATATTTTACAATTGATAAAATCAACAACAATCAAGAAGTCTAGGGATTAAGATGCCTAATGCTAGATTAATTTTTATTAGAAGGGCATCATCGAACCTTATCACGATGATCGTATGGGCGAGAGGTGATCGATTTGAGGCATAGCTCGAGCGATCAGGTTAATATGGACCCGAGAGGTGACTGGCGGAATTTCCCAAGGACAAGTTTTCCTTATAAAAGTATCACACTGTTTGACCTAGATGGATCGAGAGAAGAATAGGGAAAAGATGTGAGAAATTGAGGGGAGACTCAAAAGAGCAAACCTCATCAAGTTTCATAGGCAAACAAGTATTTTTACTTAATCGGCTGTGAATATAAGCCATAATTGCACCAATGGAAACAACTAGCCCTAGTCTCGTCTTCTAAAGTTTTTCTTACAATTCAATCCAATCATTTGTTAATTTTCCAAAATCAATTTTTAGTTTAATTTAGTTTTATTTTCAGTACATCATCAATCCCAATCAGTGTTCTGCTCAAATAGTAAAATTATCAAGTAACCGGGGTAATTAATCCCCAACTTAAACCATCGTTTCCCTGTGGGTTTTTAAATTGAAAACCATTCTATTACTTGTGACCCATACACTAGCAGGTTTAGGTTGCTTTTACCAAATTCTTATGTAACACGCAAACAGCCTAACATATAGCACTGGAACATGGTAGGTGCATTGCTGATGAGCTTAAAAGTCATCTATTTTTAATCCATTTTTCTGTTTGATTTTCATTTGAAAAGGAATAATTAATATGCAGAAATATGAAGAAACTCAACAATTTGTTATTAGCAGGGAGTGTGAAAGAAAGAAGAAAAAACGATAGAAAATCTGACAATTGGTGGAGTAAAAATCTTGAGAAAATAGCGAGTGATAAGAAGCAAATTTGGTTAACTAATGTTGAGTTTTGGGCTTGCACGATCCGATTATGATGTGGCGACATCGGGAAAGTGAGAGAAGAAAATTTGATGCGAGGTCGCGGCGGGGATCCTGAGATTAGGCGGAGTTGAGGATTAACCGGAGACTTAAGGAATGATGTCGCGGCTTGACATCGTGATGTCGCGACATGGACAATGTCGCGACAAGGGATGGAAATTCGCGACAAGAAGCACCTTGAAGCTATGACCAGAGGTTTGAAGATGAAGCTGTTGACTTAAAGCGTTGTGTGACGGAAGGGCGTGTCAGCGACCCAAAAGCAACCGGTTGAAGCCTCGAGAGACATAAGTTGATGTCGCGACAAAGAAGTTAATAACCGCTGATATAAGGCGTCTTCGATTGAAGGTTGCGGTTCACGAAGGCGATGTCGCAGCGGGATATTGATGTCGCGACATCGGGCTGAAACTGATGGAAACACAGAGGCATAAAGTGATGTCGCGACAAAGGATTGATGTACAGCGACATAAACTACCGATTCAAAGCTGCTGAGACTTAAGTTGATGTCGCGACAAGAGATCGATGTCGCGACATGGATGATGTCGCGACATTGATTCCTTGTCGCGACATAAGATGCCTTCAGGAAAACAAAGGAATGTCATGACTTATTGATAAATAACATGACAAGTGCCAAACTAACTAATGTCGCGACAAAGGGATTTGGTCGCGACACGAGCAGTAACATGGGCCATTCCACTTGGAAATCCACAAAAAGAATGCATTGGAATTGGGGCCCAGGCGAGAAACCCTAAATAGCGACTACCAGGAGAAAAAAAAGGAGCGAGGCGTGGCGAAGCAAGGCGAAGAATGCGGGTAGTAGAAGGCTCATTTATTTTTCTTTTCTTTTCTTTTCTTTTACTTTCTTTTACATTTCCGTCGTTATAGATTAGATTATTTTCATCTTTCTTTATTTTGTTTTATTTTGGATGCGGATGTTGTCGTTTTGGCGGCGAATCTGAAATTCCATTCTTTTCAAATTACTACGGAATGTTTGAAGTTCGAGACAAATTTACGGAATTCGACTTTCGAGTTTCAAATTGCGGAGTTGTTCTTATGATCATATGAATCTTGTATTGTGGTCGGTAATTGAAACCCCGACCATTAAGTGAATGATATAGTCGAATTTATCTTCCACGTAGTAGTTTCCGGTGGCTTGTGAATTTCGGTTTATGAATTTACTTAGGTTATGGGTTTAATGTTTTGATGAGATATAGGTTTCTTATACTGTTTAGATTTGTTTCATTGATCTTATTTCAAGGAGGTCCTGCGGGTGACCGCGAGAGAGGCATTCCCGAGTTATGAACATTTCCATGAAGATGTATTAACCTTTGTATTAGAGATCTAATGAGCTTTGTAAGTTTGTAGATGAAATCCTCTTCTCACTTGGAAATCAAGAAAGAGTTGAATGAGTTATCAATTTAAACAAGCGAGTTCACCTCGGTCGAGATAGTGAAGCCAATCCGTGTTAGGCGAGATCTAATCAAGGAGAGGGTGATCTATTCTAATTTAGAAGGAAGAGTAACCGGAAGTTGTATATCCTTGCTTGTAGATAACTTGGGAGCTAAGGTTTGAGTCCATAAAATGGGTATGAAGTATTGCAAAGAAAAATACCGAGATTAAATCCCTATTAAAGAAGTAGTCATCTAATTCCTGTCTTGAAAGAATCAAAGAAAATTAGATAATGAGCGTAGGTGTGGAAGATCCAATTTATCTTTCTTAAGCATGGAATGATTTTAAAACCTGAAATACACAAGCAATTTTATCGGTGTTAACTCTGAATTGATACTTCACAATCTTGATGTTGTGATGTGTCCTCTAAAAGATAACTATTCGGTTTCATTTTCTTAACTATTCATTATTCTTTATTCTTTAGATTCTAGTTATTTGATTGTTCATTCTTTTTCCTTATACTTGTATATTTCTGACTTCTTAAAATTTGGATCACAATGTCATGTTATAGTCGAATAGTATGGAGCTTGGAAGGTAGTCGAGGGTAGTTGATCTAGAATTCTTGAGATCTGTGGGATCGATATGCGGACTTATATCCATTTATTACTTGTCGGCCTGTGCAATTGCGGGATATTAGGCCAAAAGCAAAGGTAAAATGAATTACTCTAGGGAGATTTATGGTCTCCACTTACTTGAGTTTTATTGCGCCATTCCGGGGATTAGATAATAATCTTTTGGCAATAGTGTTATAAATTTGTACATGTGTTTTGGTCCGGTTAACAAGTTTTATGGCGCCGTTGCCGGGGATGAGATAATAGTCTTTTGGCAATAGTGTTATAAATTTGTACATGTGTTTTGGTCAGGTTAACAAGTTTTATGGGCGCCAGATTCTTGAGTCGAAAGAATTTAGTAAATCAATATTCAGACGAAAGAAGGAAATGCTAATTTGGGAATTTTGAAGAAAAAGAACAAAAATAGCTTTTCAAGCAGTGGTTATTTTTAGCCACTAACCTTTAACAAACCATATTGAAAACATTTGTTGACGGACTAATCTATTAATGTAAGTGTTTTTGATTTCGGGAATGAAAATTTTAATGCATAGGAAATAGAACAACGACGATTCAGACCGCAAATTAGAAATGACTCGGAAAGCTTGAGAAAGATAAAGTGAAAACTCAACCATGGGAAGGATGAAAAACGAGGATCAGAATGAAGTACATAGAAGCAGCTAGAAGGCCTCGATCAACGATACTATGGAGGAGTGCAGGCGGAATTATTCAAGATGAGTACTGCTGCTGTCGAATGAAACCGACTATTGATCACCGAATAATTTTGAACTTAAACCCGGCTTGCAGTACAATGGTCAGCGACATCGGTTCTTGGTCATCCCCGCTGAGGACCCGAATGAGCACTGGGAAGATTTCTCGGGATGGCTATCTGATGAAGTTGAATGGGGTGAGACCGGAAGTTATCAAAGCGCATCATTCCCATTCTCTCCTAAGAGATACATCGGCTACATGGTATGAATCTTTACCATATGGTTAATTGATGCCAGGAGGAGTTAGTGAGGCCTACTTAGGTAGATTCTTTCCCCGACCCTCACCTCGGAGAAGGAGGGAAATCATTGTGTTTCGAGTGGGGAAGATGAAAGCTGTATATGTAGCTTAGGAAGATTGACGGTTCTGAGAGAAGATGTCCGATGCATGGGATAGATGCGAGAAGACCGGATGGACATTGTATATCATTCCTTGAATGATATATCAAGGGGATCGTGATGCTTCATGGAGCATTCAAGCGAAAAAGTGCTGAAAATGGCGATTGAAGACGGCTAAATGCAATATGAAAACTCCTTACGAGTTTTCAAGAGGAAGCGAGAAGAGAAAGGGATCATGGAGCTGAAGCGGAATGACAGCCATGGGAGGCGAGTTGGATGCCATTATGCAGGATGAATGACAAGAAGGAAGACACACCTTGCCCATGAGATAGGAGCGTTGAAGTTATTGAAGGGGAAGTGTGAGAGAGAGCTGCGAAGACAATTCTATGATCTTTGAAGGAGTTAAGTATCTGGGTGAGCGAGCTACCATTTGGGCCAATGCTAACTTGCCGGCTACATTATCACCCGACATTGAGGAATATTGAGAACTCATATGGTGGAGGGGGCTTCACAAGGCTGAGAGGCATGAATGGAGACCCTCCACGAGGGTTATCAGCAGCCACACCAAGGTTCATAGGGGATAATAAGAAGAATTTGTTGAACTTCCATGAACAAAGTTTCACGAATTGGAAACATGCTACCAATTCTCAAAATTCAGAACACCACTGATGCATCCACGAAGAACACGGAGACCTGGTAGAGGCGGTGGCCTGACCCTCTGAGAGTCGGAGGAAGATGCCTTCCCAAGAGTGACACAAAAGAATCAGGCGCATGGTACATGCGGCTTAGGAGTGGGAAGGAGTTAGAAAAGATGAAGAAAAAATGGCAGAAGAAAGCCCGAGGAAAAGGAAGAAGCCTTTGGAGAAAAGAAAGAAAAGTGGGCTGGAAGGACATCAAGGCTGGAACCTGAGTCCCATTTCCACATGATACGAGGAAATAAAGATAGAGGAGCGGAGTTGCAAGGTTTTGAAAACCTTTCGGAAGCTAAGTCGGTATGCCCTTCTGAAGTGGTGACTCGAGATGCCACTCTATGCAAATTCTGAGAAGGACATGCGAGCAAAGAAAGATAGTAGAAGAAGGGATTGTGAATCTCACTGCTACTTGCAGTGCTATGATAAAGAAAGAATTGCCAGAAAAGATGAAGGATCCAGGGCGTTTTACAATTCCTTGCATCATTGGAGGAGTTGAATTCCAGAAAGCTCTCTGTGACTCAGGAGCTAGTATAAACTTAATGCCTCTTTCTGTTGCCAAGCAATTAAGTTTGGGGGAGGTTATTCCCACCACTGTTACTCTTCAAATGGCAGACAGATCGATGGTAAAACCTGAAGGAGTCTTGGAAGATGTAGCACAGTCCTTTGTTAGGAAATTTGTTTTCCCAGTGAACTTCATCATTACGAACATGGAAGAAGATTCAAGTACCTAGCACATTGGGAGACCATTCTAGCCTCTTTGGGTATACTGATCGACATCGCAGGTTCTTTACTTTGAGGTTGGAGGAAGCTGCTTACCTTTCAACTTGATCAAAGCATGCGGAATATAGACATAGACGAGAGAAAGAGTGCAATGTAGTTGATGATGTCTATACCTCGACCTGATGTTCACAATGATTGTAATGCTCAGGAATTTTTATCGATGAAAAGAGATAAATTCCAGTATATTGAAGATGACTACTCACGATTGTCCATACATGAGTTTTTCATTCTATAGAAGCGTGTTGGTACGAAACAAAACAGAAATGACAAAGGGAAAATAATGAAAAGGGAAATTCATCGAGAAACCGAGTGAAGAGGGCTAGTGTTGAAGGATTTGCCAAGTCATTTTGAAGTATGCTTACTTAGAATCACCAAAGAAAACCGGTGATTATCTACGCTGGGCTGGTGATGAGCAGATTCTTGAAAATCTTAAGAAGCATAAAGAATCTATAGCTTAGTCCATTGAAGAGTTGAAGGGTATCGATCCGTCAATATGCATGTAGTCTGGCAGAAACTTCAAAGCCATGCAGCCAGAACATGAAAGGCTGAATCAGTGATGAAGGAAGTAGTCGGGAAGGAGGTACTCAAATTGCTTTGAATCTTTGGTTTTATCTATGCAATTTCGGATAATGGTCAGCAGGTGACCGGAGTCCATGTGGTTCCAAAGAAGGTGGGTTCTTGTGATCCTGATAGAAAAATGAATTGATTCAATGAGAACAGTGACGGGATGCAAGGAGGGTATGCATTGATTACGAATTTGAACCACTGACCACGAGAAAAGATCATTTCCCTTTGCCTTCATTGATCGGATGTTGGGCGGATTAAGCGAGGACACCCTCATTTTGTTTCTTAGATGGGTGTCGGGATACAATCAGATTCTTGTGCACTGAGGACGAAGACCACATTCGCATGCCCTATGGTACCTTTGCCTTGGAAGGATGCCGTTTGGGGTACGTATGTCTCTGCTACATTCGAGAGGTGTATGATGTCAATATTCTCAGGACTTGGTTGAAGAGGTTGTAAAATTTTTATGGATGACTTCAGCGTGTATGGATCCGGTTTGATCGGTGTTTGAAGAACACAGGCTTGATGCTTCAAGATGCGAGGCAGGGCAGCTAGTATTTGAATTGGGAAAAATGCCATTTATGGTAACATAAGTGTGTTCTTAGGCATAAAAGTCTGCTCTTGAGTACGCAAGTAGACCCGATCCCAAAGTATCCATTATCAAAACTCTTGCACCACCTACCATAGTAAAAGGGGTAAGAAGATTCTTGAGACTATCTTTGGATTTTATAGGAGATTCATCAAGACTACTCTAAAAATAGCGGACCACTATACAAATTCTTTTTGGAGAAGGATACAAGGTTTTAATTTTGATGACTCTTGCAAGGTACCTTTTAGAAAGAAATCAAGATCAAATTGGTTCGAAGCACATAATGGGTACGCACGAGGAATGGGATCGGGGGGATTTGAAATAATGTGTGATGCCGGTGATTTTGCAATGGGGTACATCTAGGGCAAAGAAAGGAGAAAATATTCGAGGACCGTATACTATGCTAGTAGAACCTTCCAATGAAGCCACGAAAAATTACTCAACAAGCGAAAGGAGATGCTAGCCCATAGTATTTGCTTGTGAAAAATTCGAGTATTACATTTTGGGATCCCATTATTTATTATTCATGCGATCATCTTTGTGATCGAGTGCACGATGTCGAAGAAGAGCTAAGCCCGAGATTGATAAGGTGGAGTGTTTGCTATTGCGAGAGTTTGACTTGGAGATCAAAGGATAAAGGGGTGTGACAATGTGATAGGCGATCACTTGTCAAGTAGAAGAAGCAACTTCTTGGAAGAAGAAAGTAATATTAACAGAGCTTCCTAGATGAGCAAGCTTGTTTAAAGTTTCCTTCAGCTTCCATGGTATCTTTGATATTGTGAACTATTTAGCTTGTGGAGTAGTTCCTTTGGGGTCATTTGCAATAGAAAAACTTCATTGTGTGAGTATTATATTTGGGATGATCCACTATTATTTAAAAGTCTTGACTTGTGATAATAAGAGAAGATGTAGTACGGGAAAATGAGTGAGGCAAAATTAGATAGATGCCGTACATGTCGCCATATGGGGAGCATTTTCCGGGAGAAAGAACAAGCTCATAAGAATCCTCCAATGCGGACAGGATTTTGTGGCCCACTATCTTCAGGAGATTGTCTTGAGTGGAGTTAAATTGGCTTGTGATAGATGCCCGAAGATTGGAAATGCTCGGCGTGAAATAAATGCCCTAAAGTATAATGGTGGGTACAAATCTTTGATGTATGGGGAATAAGATTTTATGGGACCATTCCCACCATCATTGGGAATTTGTACATGCGCTATAGCGATTGATTATGTTCAAATGGGTGGAGGCGGTGGCTTGTCAAGGAATGATGCTAATACAATTTAGCAGGCTTCTTGCGAAAAAAATATTTGGCTTGATTTGGAACACTGCAGAACTATCATTAGTGATAGGAAGCCATTTGCAAACAAAATATTTGCAAAACTCATGAGCAGGTATGGGATCAAGCATGTAATGAGTCTAGCTTATCATCCAGGACCAATGGACAAGCGAAATTTCAAGGGAGATTAAAGAATACTTGAAAAATTTGCCCAGGCTGGCGGGGAAAGTTAGTCTTCCAGGAAACTTGATGATACCTTTTGGAGCTTCTGGGGTACGCCACAAAACTCCCATTGGAATGTCCCCATACAAAATTGTTTTTGGCAAACCATGTCACCTACCTGCAGGTGGAATACAAGGCAATGTGGGCCATCAAAAAGTTGAACCGATTTAAAGCGCTGCAGAAAGAGATTGCTCAAGCGTCACGAACTAGAAGAATTGAAATGAAGCTTATGATATTACTAGAATCTACAAGGATAAGACAAAGAAATGGCATGATCAAAGGATCTGAGGAAGAGTTGAGAGCGAGGGAACGGGTTCTGTGTTTAATTCTAGAATGAAATTGTTTCAGGGAAAGGTTAAAAATCGAATGGAGTGGGCCGTACGGTGGTGTTAAGCGATACATTTGGGCAGGTGACGTGGAACGTGCGGAGAGAATTAAGTCAATGGATGAGGCGAAGCACTATCTAAGCGAGGAGGAAGGAATGGGAAACGGCGGGTTATACAGAAAGAAGAAGAACCAAAAGCAGCAAGTCGACTAAGGACTCAAAACTAAGCGTTGATGGGAAGCTGACCAGCTAGAAAATTTAGTTTTGCTTTTAGTTGCAATTTTCTTTGTAATTTTTCGTTTTGATTAGTTCTTATAAAGATAGATTTAATTTTGAGGAAGTTAATTGAAGTTTAATTAAATTTTTCTTGAAGATAAATACGGTAATAAATGCGCAGAGTGAAAGACATGAGTGAAAAGCAACTCCGGGGTTACCTCCAGTGACTTGCGAAATATCACGGCATGAGCAAAGAGAGAAATAAACTTTCTCGAAACCAAACACATGAAATATGAGTGGTGCTTGTTGAATTTACGCAGGAGATGCTGAATAAATGTCTAAAGGAGTATAGGATTAATCAAGAGATTCAAGTTTTGAGATCATTAGAGCTAGGGCATAGGTCATGGCGAAACAAAGCGAAATGCAAAGTCACGACATGGGGCAACGCAACATCTAAAAACCTATTTATGTCGCGACAAACTTAGTATGTCGCGACATAAAAAGGGTCATGTGCCAGCTACTCACTCTCTTAGATGCCCTAAATTAATATTTCTTAAAAAATGGGCAGGTGGTGTGACTTTAAAATTAATAAATCATGTTAGCCCACAAAAACTTGATTGAATTTTAGCGTGGAGAACTTCTTCCCCACTCGCTCCGATTTCAGAAAGCTGTTCATCCTCCTTCCTTACGATTCTCAATTCACGAAAACCTAGCTCCTCAAAATCTTGAAAACTTTCCTTAGTTTCAAATGGAAACCTCTCGGCCCTTGTCCCTAACACAGGAAGAGATCATGGAGGAATATGTGCAACGGAAGAAGAATCCAGGCCGGGAAAGTAGATGGAAGAGATGCCCTCGGAAGCACCCGGCGGATTACGAAGAAAGAACAGACAAGGGAAAGGAAAAGCAAGAGAAGAAGTAGAAGATTTTGTGTCAGAGGCTTATTCCAAGCGGAAAACCTTGTATGCTGAGGGGTTAAATGTAGCAAAAGAAGATTGAAACCCTATTACCCCTTTGAGAGATGATTGAACAAAGAGGTTGAGGAGCTTTAACGCACATCAAAAGTCGAGCTACACACGATGGTGAAAGAATTTTATTCAAATCGGTAGTAGGAAAGACAACCTTCCGTCGGGAGTGTAGGTACCATATGGAGTGAGGCCGTGCGAAGCCTATGGAATGGCGGAGCCTGAAGCATGGGTCCAAGTTCAAAAAAGCTCTTGGAAAACCCAATTTTAAGAAGATTGCCAAAAAGCTCAGCGACGGAAAAGCCTGGCCCCAGGACGAGGGAAGGAGGACCCGAAAACCACGAACGGGGAAGCCTCGTAAGGAGGCTGAGGCATGGTTATTTCTTGGCTTATTTGGTCCAAACAAACATGTGTGCACAGTGAGAGAGCGAGAAGCCAATTATCTTTGTATGCTATTACGAGAGAAATTTACAAGCTCAATGTAGGAATAGTAATTGAAAATTCTATAATGAGTACCATGGAAGGAAATAAAGAGAGTGATCCTCGCCCGACAACGATAAATGTTTTTATGTTTAAAAATTTGGGGTGAAGGAGTGGGAAGAAGTAGAAGAAGTCCCTATGTCACCACTCCTGCGACAGGGGTGAGCAGGGACGAGAGCCAAAAGAAAGGGAGTGGTGATTGAAAGCAGAGAAGAAGCTCAGTATGAGCCAGAAGAGGAGACTTTGAGGTTCTTGTAGAAAGAACCCCGAAACTCCTCCACGAAAATAATACTTTCACCTTTAAGACTAATGAAGGACGAGGATGAAAGAAGCGCCAGATTTCTCCATCCCCTTAGCTAGTTCTCCCCCTATGCAAACGAGAACATTGACGGGGAAGCTGAGGAGCCTGAAAACGGTCGAAAATGGAGGTCCTCAATGCCATACGAAGAAGATGGAAGAAAGAAAAAGAGTGGATGTTGCAAACAAAGAATTCGGTGGAAGGAACTTATGAAAAAGAGTGTAAGAAGAGATCGACAATAGGAAGAAGGCGAAAAGAAGAGAAGAAACGGATGAAAGAGGTTCTTCAGCAGCAAAGAGAGGACTTCAAGAAAGAAATGAAGGAAAGAGATCGCGATCTTCTACAGAAACTCAAGCTGAGTCATGAATCTTTTTATAACAATCAGTTTGAGCGTGATTCTCAGCTCCTAACCATCTGTAAGGGAGGTGAAACGAGGAAGCCAAATTGGGAGAACAAATCAAAGGGATTGATTTATACAAGTCTCTACAAAAAATATTTTGAGAATAAAAGCAGATGATAGGGACAAGAAGCAAAGGATGCACAGATCCTACGAGGGCGAAGAGAGGAATGGCTAGAAAATTTGGTTTGATTAACAACAATCTTTTCAAATTTTTGGAAGTGATATTTGAGATAGAAGAGAAACCTGATGAATGGCTTGGGAAGAGACAAGATGAGCTAAGCAAGAAGGTTGGTCTCAGTAAGTCTTCATTGAAGATCAAGTTAGACGAGAAACTAAGAAGAGAAAGGAAAGAGGAAATGAAATTCCCTCCATTCCAGCTCATTTGAATACCCTAGACTGGATCCCCTAATATCTTTCTTGCCTCTTTCAAAAGAAAAAGATAGACTTCTTCAAACTGACCTTCCCTTATCCTCAAGCCCATCTTTATTTGTATCCAACATTTGCAATGAATACGAAATAAAATGATAAAATTTAAATTGAATTGTTGTGTTGGACAGTTTGTTAAATTTTGTGTTGCTTTGTGGTTGCATAGTTAGGAAAATAAAAGTAGGAATTAGTTCGAGAATAAAAGCTAACTGAGATGTAATAAAATTTGCTTGAATTGAATAAAAGCGAGTTAGATTAGGAATAGTGAAATGCGAGACAAAATGCGAGAATTAGGGGCCAAATGAATCTGATTTAATTGAAACACAAAGTGCAAAAGTGACTTAAGTCTAGCCCAGTAAGTCGGAGATAGAGGGAAGGTGTCTGATAGAAGGAGCAAACATATTTTTTGAGTTTGTGGTACGAGCAGTAAATAAGAACTGTTGAATATCAATTAAATTAACTACTCATCAACAAAAATGAGTCAAGGAAATCCTTATAGTTAGTCACAACTTCTTCAATCAAATTCTAGAATTTGTTAGATTATTGATTGAGGCGAAATCCTAGGTAATCTGGTGGAGGCAAGAGATGATGCGAGGCCATTCTTGGATAGTTTGAGCCATTCTAGCCATCCACATTCATATCTTGATGCATATACCTTAGTTCAGAGAATTGGGCCAAACAAAGCTTATTTTTCAAAAATAAGCCAATGGAAACCCAACCCATCCTAAAAATCAATCCTTGATAAGAACTATGATTACCGAATTCAAAAGAGGAAGGAAGAAATGAAGTTTGGGGAGTATATGTTTTGAGGAACTCAGAGAAAAAATAGAAAAAGGAATGAAAAGAAAAATGACGAAAAATGAAAATGCAATAGAAAGAAAACATAGGATAAGTTTTATCTTGTGGCCTAACTCTCTTAGACAATTAAGTTCTTAGGGTGTTTCTTTTTAGTACCTAATGCCATCTGGTATAGAGCTACTAACCTAAGAGTTAAGCTAAGAGTGTTAGAAAGCCTAAAAGGTAAAACATTGCACTATCACTGAATGGGGACAAACAAAGAAATTTCCCCGGTTGAATTACAAGTGAGAAATAGGGGCATACGAGTTACGAATTAGACGATCAAAGAGATGTCTGACATGAAGTTTGATTTATTAAAGAAACTACAAGAAAGAAAGAGCGAGTAGTGAAAGAGGATAGAAAAGGTTCGGGGGTAATCTTAACCTAAAATTAGCTAAATCCTACCCCATTACCCGAAGCCTAACAATATAAGCGAAAGACTGATTGATCTTGAAAATTTGGAATTACCTACATTGAAGTGGAGATCAATATGAGCGACAAACCTATGGAATTTGGAAAATATGGAAACAATCAAAGCATGAAGGACTTTAGGGAGTTAAGTGACTCATTGTAAAGAATGAGAAAGGAAAATAATTTATTATTCAACGGATCTAATGATTATGTTGTTTGTAAAACAATTTCAACGGTTTAGTTTTGTATACTATAAAGATTAAAAACTAACCTTGAACTGGACTTGAAGCTAGATGTACGAGGAAAACAATGCATTCTTATATTTCAATCAAATTATTTATAAAAGCAGACGAAGAAATCTCCTTTTTGTTTGAGGGCGAACAATTCTTTCTTTCCTTTGCTTGAGGACAAACAAAACTTTAAGTTTGAGGAAGTTTGATGAGCTTAAAGTCATCTATTTTTTAATCCATTTTTACATTTTGATTTCATACGAGGAATAATTAATATGCGAAATGAAGAAACTCACCAATTTGTTATTAGCGGGGAGTGTGAAAGAAAGAAGAAAAGCGTTAAGAAAAATACGACGATTGGTGGAGTAAAAATAACGAGAAAATGGCGGGGAAGAAATAGAAAGCATTTAGTTAACTAATGTGCGGTTTGGAAACTGCAGTCGGTTATGATGTCCGCGACATCGGGAAAATTGAAGGAAATTTGATCGCGGTCGCGGCGGGGGGATCACAGGATTAGAGCGGAGTTGAAGTTAACCCGAGAGACTTAAGGAATGATGTCGCGACAGCATCATTGATGTCGCGACAAGGTTGATGTCAGCGACAAAGGATGGAGTGCATGACGAAGCGCATGAGCTATGACCGGGTTTGAAAGATGAAGCGCTGGCGGCTTAAGTTGTTATCGCGACAAAGGGCTGATGTCGCGACACCAGAATAACAGTTGAAGCCTCCCGGAAGTGCTGCATAAGTTGATGTCGCGACAAGAGAATAATGTTGCGACATAAAGGCGTGCTTCGATTGAAGGTTGCAGTTCTGAAGGCGATGTCGCGGCAAGATATTGATGTGCGGCGTCGGGGCGAATAGTGAAACACGGAGAGGCATAAAGCGATGTCGCGACATAAGAAGACTACCGATTCAAAGGCTACTTTGAGACTTAAGTTGATGCGACAAAGAGATCGATGTCGCGACATGGATGATAACCAGCGACAGTGATTCCTTTATCGCGACATAAGATGCCCCCTTCGGGAAAACAAAGGAATGTCATGACTTATTGATAAATCGCAACAAGTGCCAAACTAACTAATGTCGCGACAAAGGTTTTGAGGTCGCGACACGAACTATTTCAACATGGGCGATCCACTTGGAAATCCACAAAAGAAAGCATTGGAATTAGGGCTGCGAAACTATAAATGGCGACTACCGGGAGAAAAAAAAAGGGCCCAGGGCGTGGCTGAAATCGAAGCTGAAAGATGCGGGTGGCCAGAAGGCTCATTTTATTTTTTTCTTTTCTTTTCTTTTCTTTTCTTCTTTTACATTTAGTAATTATAGATTAGATTATTTTCATCTTTCTTTATTTTTGTTTTATTTTCTGGATCTGGATGTTATCGTTTTGAGCAGAAGCTGAATGCAGAATTCTATTCTTTTCAAATTACTACAGAATGTTTGAAGTTGACAATTTAAGATTCGACTTTTCCAGTTTCAAATTACTGATTGTTCTTATGATCATAGGAATCTTGTATTGTGTAATTGATGGTGAAACCCGGCTTCCATTAAGTGAATAGTATAGTCGAAATTTATCTTCCACTGTAGTAGTTTCAGACTTGTGAATTTCGGTTTATGAATTTACTTACGGTTATGGGTTTAATGTTTTTGATAAATATCAGTTCATGCCAGTTTAAAGATTTGTTTCATTGCTCTTATTTCAAGGAGGTCCTGCGAGTGACACGAGAGAAGGCATTCTGAGAGTTATGAACATTTCCTTGAAAGTATATGCCTGTATTAGAGATCTAATGAGCTTTGTAAGTTTACTTAGATAAATCCTCTTCTCACTTGAAATCGAAAGAGAGTTGAATGAGTTATCAATTTTAACCAAGCGAAGAGGGTTCACTCAATTCGAATAGTGAAGCCAATCCCAGTGTTAAGTGAGATCTAATCAGGAGAGGGTGATCTATTCTAATTTAGAGGAAGAGTAACCGGGGAAGTTGTATATCCTTGCTTGGTAGATAGCAGGAGCTAAGGTTTGGTCCATAAAATGGGTATAGTATTGAAATACTGAATTAAGGAAATCCTAATAGTAGTCATCTAATTCCCTTTGTCTTGAAGATCGAGAAAATTAGATAATAGTATGGAGTGTGGAGAGATCAATTTGTCTTGCTAAAAGCGCCTTGGGCGATTTTAAAACACAAATACGAAGCAATTTTATCGATGTTAACTCTGAATTGATACTTCACAATAGCAGTGTTCTTGATGTGTCCTCTAAAAGATAACTATCCAGTGTCCATTTATTTTCTTAACTATTCATTATTCTTTATTTCTTTTAGATTCTAGTTATTTGATTGTTCATTCTTTTCCTTATACTTTTATATTTCTGACTTCTTAAAATTTGGATCAATCATGTTATAGTCGAATAGTATGGAACTTGAGTAGTCGGGGGTAGTTGATACAAATTCTTGAGATCTCTGTGGGATCGATATACGGACTTATATCAATTTTATTTCTTGTCGACTGTGCACTTGCGGGGATAATAGGCGAAAGCAAAATTAAAATGAATTACTCTAGGAGATTTATGGTCTCTACTTAACAAGTTTTATGGCGCCGTTGCCGGGGATTAGATAATAATCTTTTGGCAATAGTGTTATAAATTTGTACATGTGTTTTGGTCCGTTAACAAATTTTATCAAAGTTGCGGGTAGGATAATAGTCTTTTGGCAATAGTGTTATAAATTTGTACATGTGTTTTGGTCCGGTTAACAATTGCATAAACCATCTTCGGAAAGCAAATGTCCCATATGGGCATGTGAAAGTAGTTTTCTCCTAATCTTTTAGAGCGATGATAATCTAGTTATATCCAGAGTATCCATCAAAAAAGCATTAAAAAAACATGTCCTGCTAATCTATCCGACATCACAGTCTAGGAAGAATAGAGAGGAGAAAATGATCCTTCCTCATTTGACCTTCATTGAGCTTCCTATAGTCAATGCATGCTTGCCATCTTGTAACAATACGAGTTGATATGAGCTCATTCTTGTCATCTCTCACCATAGTCATGCCACCCTTCTTAGGAACCACTTGCACTAGGCTAACCCGAGAATTGTTGAAAATAGCATATATAAACCCGACATGTTGCCATTTGAGGATTTCTTTATTCACTACTTCTTTCATGGTGGGATTTAGCCGCCTTTGATGCTCAACTAAAGGTGTGTAATCGTTTTCCATCAAAATCTTATGCAAACAAACTGAAGGACTAATCCTTTAATATCTTCTATGGACCATGCAAAAGCTTCCATGTTCTTCTTAAGCACCTCCAATAATTTGGTCTCCCTTATCCTCATTGGCGAAGATAATCACGGGTTTTGTGGAATTTTCACTCAAAAATACATAGCGAAGATTCTCAAGTAACACTTTAAGTACTAACCCATCCGGCGACATATTTTCTTCTTCAATAATAACAACACTTTCATTTTCAACAATAGCAAGGATAGTCTTTGAGATCTCTTAAACTATGGATGGATGCTCACACTCCAAGTCCTTTAAATAAAGTGATTCCGTGAAACATTTCTCCAAAGGATCTCTTTCAATCATATCATGCAAAATATCATCAATGGAGGGGATTAAGTTATCAACCCTCAAACAAGTTCCTTTTTCATAGTCCATAAAATCTCATATTTTAGTAGTTGAACTTCACTTCTTCATCACCTACTCTCAATGTCAATTCTCTATTCTTCACATCAATTAAAGCTTGACCAATAGTAAGAAACGGTCATCCTAGAATTATCGAAACTTCCATATCTTCTTCCATCTCTAAAACAACAAAGTCTATCGGAAAGATAAACTTATCAAATTTTACTAGCACATCTTCAATCATGTGCATATGTCATTGATCGGCCGACCATCTGAAGAGAGAATGTAGTGGGAGTCAACTCACCTAAATTTAGCTTCTTTACAATAGATAGAGGCATAAGGTTGATACTAGCTCATACGTCACATAAAGCTTTCTTGAAAGTATGTTCACCAATAGCACATGGAATGGAGAAGCTGCTTGGATCATAGCTTTTGCAGTAGCTTTCTGCGAATCATTGCACTGGAATTCTCTAATAGCGATAGTTCCATAAGTATCCGACAACTGTTTCCTTACAATATCCTTCATGAACTTAACATAATTCGACATTTATGCTAAGGCAACCGAAAAAGGTATGTACACTTAAAGCTTCTTGAACATATTTAAGAATTTAGCAAATTGCCTATCCAACTTAGCTTTCTTGAATCTTTGTGAAAATAGAAAAGGTGGGACAAATAAGGGAGGATTGTAGGGAAACAAAATTCTTCTCGGTGTTAACTTGTCCTTCTCTTTCTTCTCATTTCTCTTGTCAACTTTAACTTCTTCTTTTTCATTTTCCAGCTTTTCATTTTCAACTTCTTTGGAATTTCCAAGCTCTTTCGCACTCCTAAGAGTGATAGCCATGGATTCTTTAGTATTCTTTTCCTTATCACTTGGAAAATATCTTGATGAACTTTCTTTCATTGGATAGGCTAAGCGCCTGTTGATTTTCAAGTTCTTCATTAGTGTATTCATATTAGCTTGGTTAGTTCTTAAAAATTGGCCATGTCGAATTCAAGGCTAGATATTTGATGATCTTTACTCACTCTTCTTTGTACAATAGATCCAATAATGCTATAACATCATTTCAAAAGAAGATGAGCACTTTTACGCTGAAAGTTGGAGTTAGAAAATCTATGCCCTTGAAATCCCGGTAATTGCCTTTTGTGCACCTAAATTCTATGGGCGAAAATTCCTTAATTTCCATTCAATGAGTTCTCATGATTCTAGAGTCCCAGATTGTAGTGTGAAGGTAGATTGTTGTTAGGTTTAAAAACATAGCTTCTATTAACAACCCCCCCGCCCCAACAAACGGTGCATCGTCTACTTGAAACACTTAGTGTACCACTACTAAGCTTTGAAATGCAGATATATGTTGAATCTCCTTAGATGGACATAGGCCTTTGTTATTTCGACTACTTTAATATAACTGATAATTGTGGTTGAAAAGCTGAAAACTGATCAAGTTCAAGCACTCCTAGTTACTTTTTTCCTATTGATATCTCTAAAGGGGCTTGATAGTTGTTTGTGGCTAATTCTTCCAACAACTCATATGCCTCTCGTGCTGTTTTTCTCGTTATCGATCCTCCCGAACCTACATCAATAGTAATTCTAGATGCATTTGTCACTCCATTGTAGAAATCTAGACTTGGGACGACAATTCAAAACCATGTTGTGATAACTCTTCTCAATAACTCATGCAAATATATCCCGACATCAAATAGTGTCTCAGATTCTCTTTGTTGAAAATGACTAATTTCAACTCTAAGCTGAGATGTGAGTGGAGGAGGGACAAACTTCGTCAAAAATGTTTCCACTAAATGTTTCCAAGTCTCGATGGATCCTTGGGGAAGGCATTGATACCATGATCTAGCCTTGTCTTTCAACAAAAATGGGAATAAGCTCATTTTTATCACATCATGTGGCATTCCATTAACTTAAATTGTATGAGCTAGTTCCAAAAACTATGCTAAGTGCCCATTCAAATCCTCAGATGAATGGCCACCAAACTGATGTTGTTGAACCATAGAGATAAGAGTGGGCTTCAATTCCAAATTATTAGCATCTATCGGCTGCAATCTCACCGTTAAATAATTATCATTAATGGCAGGCATCCAAATTTCAGCCAATGTTCTTTGTTGTTGATGCCCCTCTTCATTTCTATCAATCTGATTCTCGTGCTTGATTACCTTTCTACTCTCTCTTTGTCTTCTCTAAAACTTCAGGGTTCTCTCAATCTCAATTTCAAGAGGTAGAAGCTCACAAGTAAGCCTTCCTATGCACATACAATTAAGTACCTACAATCACAAAACAAAACTCTAAAACAAAGTAAACAAATAAAATACAAAAGAAGAAACAAATATAATAAAGAGATATTCACAAATATAGATTTTCTTTCAGTAGCAAACTTTTCTTTCACCCCGAATATCAATCCAATAACCAAAACTTAAATTTTACTATATCATTCCTCGGCAATGGCACCAAAAAGTTGTTAGGCATGTGCTATGTTGTATAAAAATAGTTGCCTAAAATACCGCAAGTGCATGGGCTACAAATAATAAAGTGGTTTTCAATTTAAAAATAGGATATCGGTCTCACGGGGAGAAAGGGTTTTTTGGAGAGGACTAAGTACCTAGGCTAGTAGATATTTTCACAATTTAAGAGACAAATTGATTTGAGGTAAAAAAAAATTCAAAACAAAACTAAAGTAAAACTAAACAAATATAGGGGACGATCAAGTCATTCACTAGGAATGAGCTAATTTCAAAGAAGAGCTAGAAAGGTCTTTGGAAGGTCTATTGTTTCCATTGATGCATATTGATTCATATTCATTAAGTGCAAATTGAGTGAAAATACACTTGTGCTTGTCCAAGAGAAGGAGTATGAGGTTCTCACTCTTGTGACTCCCCTCAATTTCTTACACCAACCCCCTTTATTCATTACTAAGAAGTCCCGTCTAGCGTTCATATGATACTTTTCTAAGGCGACTTTTCTCTTAGGTGTTCTATTGTTCACCTCAAAGTCCATACAATTCTCACATAATGCCAAATTGATGTTTTTTCCCATAATAAAATCCATTTAGTACTAGACATTTCTAATTTCCTAAACTTCGTTGATTAGGTTAAGTTGATTGCCACAATGAAAGAACGAAATGGTCAAGGCCTCGGGTTAAATTCCAGTTGTCACTAATGACCACTAGATAATACATTTACATTTCAGGTCTAAGAGCACATTCCTAACATAAAAAAATTAGAAGAAACCATAATATTTCAGATCTACATCAATTAACATCAACCACAGTATGAATTTACAAAAGCGTTCTAAAATTACATAAATCAAGCATCAATTTCAACAATAACTACTGAAAGGGATGATTGGCATCATTACAACCCCGCATAAATCCATAAGTATCATGTATTACAACAATAATAAATAGGGAGATAAAAATAAAGAGCTAAACTTAAGGATCTGAAAACTTGTGGAGATGAAGTCCTCGAGCTTTGCTCCAATTGCAGAGATCCTCTTAGTATCTTTGAATCTTCAAAATCGGTGTTAATAGGACCAAAACACATGTACAAATTTATAACACTATTGCCAAAGACTAATATCTAATCCTGAAACAGTAATAAAACTTGTTGACTTTCACTACTTGACCAAAAATCTCCTAGAGTAAATCATTTTCAATTTTGGTTTTGGCCTAATATCCACATAGCAAGTCTTGGCAATTAAACAGTAATAAAATGGATATAAGTCAGATACTCGATCCCTGAGATCTCAAGAATTCTAGATCAAGCTACCACGACTACTCAAGCTCCATACTATTTGGACTATAACATGACATTGTGATCCCGAGTTTAGAAGGCATAAAATATACAAGTATAAGGAGAAAAGAATGAGCAATCAAATAACTGGAATCTAAAGTAAAGAATAATGAATAGTTAAGAAAATAAATGATGGAATAGTTTATCTTTTAGAGGACACATCAAGAACTTGCTATTGTGAAGTATCAATTCTGTAGTTAACAACGATAAAATTGCTTGTGTATTCGGGTTTAAAATACGTCGAGGCGTTTAGCGATCTCAATTTGGATCTCTCCACACTCCACAGTTCATTATCCAATTTTCCTGATTCTTTCGAAGACGGGGGAGAGATGACACTATAATAAGGGATTTCCTTAATCACAGTATTTTCTTTTGATACTTCATACCCCATTTATGGGTATGAAGCATAGCTCGAGTTATCGGTCGACAAGGATATACAACTTCTGGTTACTCTTCCTCTAGAATTAGAATAGATCACCCTCTCCTTGATTAGGTCTCAGCTAACACGGGATTGGCTTCACTATTAGATTGAGGTGAACTCTGCTTGTTTAAATTGATAACTCATTCAACTCTTTTTCTTGATTTCAAGTGAGAAGAGGATTTATCTAAGTAAACTTACAAAGCTCATTAGATCTCTAATAGCGAGGTTAATATACCTTTTAGAAATGTTCATAACTCACCGGGAATGCCTTCTCTTTTATTGTCCTTTCAGAGGACCTCCTTGAAATCAGGCAATGAAACAAATCTTAAAGCAGTATAAGCGATATTCGAATCAAACAGTAAACCATAGCAGTAAATTCATATTGGGGGTCCTGAGAACTTTGAAACAACTACGGGGAAGATAAATTCGACTATAGCATTCACTTAATGGAAAATTTGGGTTTCTCAATTCTTGAATTACACACCTGACATTCCTCGATCATAAAAACAATTTGCAATTTGAAAGCTGGAAAAGTCGAATTCGAAATTTATGCGAACTTCAAACATTCAGGTAGTAATTTGAAAAGAATGGAATTCTACATTCAACTTCTGCTCAACGATAACATCCAGATCCAGAAAATAAAACAAAATAAAGAAAGATGAAAATAATCTAATCTATAACGACGGAAACAGAAAAAGAAAATAAAAGAAAAGAAAAGAAAAGAAAAATAAAATGAAGCCTTCGGCTACCCAGATCTTCGTTAAGCCTTGCGCCTTCTTTTTCTCACGGGTATTTGCTTATTTATAGGGTTTCTCGGTTGGGCTAATTCGATACTTTCTTTTGTGGATTTCGAGTGAATTTGGCCCGTATTCTTGTTCGGTGCGGTACCGAATCACTTGTCGCGACATTAGTTAGTTTGGCACTTGTGCGGCATTTATCGATAAGTCATGACATTTCCTTTGTTTTCTGAGCATCTTATGTCACGAAAAGGAATCGATGTGCGTTTGTCGATCTCTTGTCGTGACATCAACTTAGAATCTCGCGACTTTTGAACTGATATGCTTCTTATGTCACGACATCGATCCTTTGTCGCGACATCACTTTATGTCTCTGCCGGGTTTCAAGTATTCGTTCTGATGTCGACATGATCTCTTATCGTGACATCAACTCATGTCTTTGCGACTTTCAAGCGATGTCTTCTTATGTGAAACATCGATCCTTTGTCGCGACATCACTTTATGTCTCTACGGAGTTTCAAGCGACCGTTCTGATGTCGCGACATCAATCTCTTATCGCGACATCAGCTCATGTCTTCTGACTTTCAAGTGATGTCTTCTTATGTCTGACATCAATCCTTTGTCAGAGCATCACTTTATGTCTCTGGAGTTTCAATGACCGTTCACGATGTCGCGACATCAATCCCCGCTGTCGCGACATCGGCTCATGTCTTTCTGGCTTTCAAGCGTGTCTTCTTATCGCGACATCGGTCAGCTGTCAGCGACATCACTTTATGTCTCTGCAGGTTTCAATTGTTCGTTCACGATGTCCGACATAATCCTTGTCGACATCAGCTCATGTCTTTGCGGCTTTCAGCGATGGTTCTTGATGTACCAACATCAATCTCTTGTGTGACATGACAGGCGCAACCTTCAATTGAGCCACGTCTTGTAGTGCGACATTAATCCTTAATCGCGACATCAACTTATGTCTCTGGAGGCTTCAACTGGTTGCTTTTGGTGTCGAGACATCAGCCCTCTTATCGCGACAAGCGACGTCTAACAGTTTCATCTTTTCAAACCTGTCATAGCCTCGAGGCGCTTCTCTTGTCGCGACCTCCATCCCTTGTCGCGACATCAACCTTTGTCGCGACATCACGATGTTGTCGCGACATCGTCCGCAAGTCTGCGGTTAATCCTCAAGCGCCTAACTTGTGATCCACAATCGCGACTGCGTAATTTCCTTGATTTTCACGATGTCGCGACATCACTCTTTAATTTGTGCAAGCCCCAGCGCAACATTAGTTAACGGTTCTTTCATTTGCATACTGCCATTTTGCATTTTACTCCACCAGTGCTTGCATTTTTCTCATTTGCTTTTCTTCTTTCTTTCACTCCACACCAACAAATTTAGTGAGTTTCTTCGTATTTAACGTAATATTATTCCTTCCGGATGAAAATCAAACATAAAATGGATTAAAATAAGATGACTTTTAATCTCATCAAACTCCCCCAAACTTAAAGTTTTGCTTGTCCTCAAGCAAGGAAAAGAAAGAATTGTTTGATATAGCAAAAAGGACATTTTACAATTACATTTTGCGTGCAGTCAATTTGATTGAAATAAAGTACATTGTTTTCTATTACATCTAGCTTCAAGTCAGTTCAAGGTTAGTTTTAAATAACATTGTATACACAAGAACTAAGCGTTGAAATTCATTTTACAAACAGCATAATCATTAGATCTGTTGAATAATAAATTATTTCTTTCACCATCTTCATAATGAGTCAACAACTCCCCAAGTCCTTCCACAGTTTTGATTGTTTCATATTTTCCAAATTCCATAGGTTTTGTTGTTCATATTGATCTCCACTAATGTAAGGTAATTCCCGGCCTTCAAGATCAATCGGATCTTTTTAGGCTTATATTTGTTAGGCTTGGGTAATGGGTAGGATTGGAAGGAATTTTAGGTTAAGATTACCCGAACCTTTTTCTCTCCATTTTTTTTTTTTTTTTTTTTACTGCCACTTTCTTTCTTGTAGTTTCTCTAATAGCTCCCTAAACTTCATGTTTGGGACATCTCTTTGATTGCTTCAATTACAGGCCCGTAATACTATTTCTCACTTATGTAATTCAAAATTTGGGGGGAAATTTCCTTTGTTTCAATACCATTCGGGGATAAGTGCAATGTTTTACCTTTTAGGCTTTCTTACTCTTGAACTTTGGGTTAGTAGCTCCATACGGATGGCATTAGGGTACTGGGTGTTGAAACACCCCTAGAACTTAATTGTTCAAGAGAGTTAGGCCACAAGATAAAACTTATCCTATAAGCTTTCTTTTCAATTTTTATAACCTTTTGCCCTTTTCTTTTCATTCCCTTTTCTATATTTTTCTCCTTGAGTTCCTCAGCTCTCTCCCAAAACTTCATTTCTTTCTTCCTCCTTGAATTCTGGTAATCATAGGTTTCTTTCTTGAAGGATTGATTTTTTTAGGATGGGTTGGGTTCATTGACTATTTTGAAAAATAAGCTTGTTTGTGATTCACGGAACTAGGTATATGCATCGACATATGAATAGGGATGGCTAGAATGGTAAACTATCCAGAATGGCTGCATCATCTCTTGTCATTTGTATCTTTAGGATTTCCTCAATCAATAATCTAACAAATTAAATTTGGATTGAATAGTTGTGACTAACCATAAAGTTTCCTTGACTCATTTTGTTGATGGTAGTTTAAAATAATTGATATTCAATAGGTTCCTTGACTTCTTGTTCGTACAAACTCAAGAAATATAGACTTTGTTCCTTCTATTGTATTACCTTCCTACATTACGGACTTATTAGTTAGACTTAAGTCCCTTTTTACTGTGTTTCAATTAAAGCTGTATTCATTTGGCCCTTGTGCATTTGTGCATTTCGACATTCTAATCTACTTCCTTCATTCAATTCGGCTTATTACATCTCGGCGGTTTTTATTCTTCGGAACTAATTCCTACTTTTTATTTTCCCAACTATGCAACCACAAGCAACACAAAATTTAACAAACCAAGTAACCACATTAATTCGATTCAAATTTATCATTTTATTTAAGTTCAATGCAAATGTTGGATACAATAGTATGGGCTTTGGAGGATAAGGAAGAATGGCTTGGGAAGAAGTCTATCTTTTCTTTTGGAAGGCGACAAAAAGATATTAGGGATCCGGGTCCGGGGGTATTCAAATGAAATTTGGGAATGGAGGGAATTTCATTTCCCTTCTTTCCTTCCTCTTCTTAGTTTCCTGCTCAACTTGATTTTCAATGAAGATATCATTGGAGAGATCAATCTTCTTGTTTAGCTCATCTTGTCTCTTCCCCAAGCCATTCATTGTGTTTTCCATTTCAGTCATTACTTCGAAAATTTGGAAAGATTGTTAATCAAATCCAGAATTTTTCTAGCCATTCTCCACACGTAGGATTCAGCATCCTTTTGCTTCTTGTCTCTTTCATCCAGTTTATTCTCAAAATCTTTTGGTAGAGACTTGTATAAAAATTTGAATCCCTTGATTTGTTCTCCCAATTTGGCTTCCTATTCTACCTCCCTTTTCTTCATGATGGTTAGGGTGAGAGGAATCAAGCAGGCGATTGTTATAAAAAGATTCATGACTCGGCTTGAGTTTTACATAGAAGATCGCGATCTCTTTCCTTCATTTCTTTCTTGAAGTCCTCTCTTTCTTCTTGAAGAACCTCTTTCATCGTTCTTCTCTTCTTTTGATGCTTCTTCCCATTCTTTGATCTCTTCTTTTAACTCTTTTCATAGTTCCTTCCACAATTCTTGGTACCAACTTCCACTCTTTTTCTCTTTCTTCCATCTTCTTCTGTATGGCATTGAGGACCTCCATTATTGAATTGTTCTCTTATGCTCCCCCTTGAGAGCTTTCTCCTGCTCTGAATGTTACGTTTTGCATAGAGGTGAACTAGCTAAGGGATGGAAATCTAAGAACCTAACATCACGCCCTTCATTGTCTGCAAATGTGAAATTATTATTTTCAGGAGGAGTTTCTGGGTTCTCTTCTTCTTGGACAGCAACCCTCAAAGTCTCCTCTTCTTGTCTTGCAGCTGGAGCTTCTTCTCTTGTTTCAATCAACACCCCCTTTTTCTTTTGGTTTATGGGTCCACTTGCTCATCACATCGTGACGGTGGTGATGTCGTTTGGGACTTCTTCTTCTTCTTCCCCGGACTCCGCTTCACTGACCTTTAAACATAAAAGCAGGTTATTGTTCTTTGGGTGAAGAATCAACCCTCTCTTAGTTCCTTCATGGTACCTCATTGCAAATTTCAATTACTATTTCTACATTGAGCTTATGCCCGCTTGAGAATAGCATACGGCGTAATTGCTTCACCTTTCTCTCAATGCTTTGTGCTTAGTTGGGACCAAAATAGAAGCGAGAAATAGAACCATACCTTAGCCTCCTTAGTGAGGCTTCCCCTGTTCGGGTTTTTGGTCCTCCTTCCCCTTGTCCCGGTTGTGCTTTTCGTCGAGTGAGCTTTTTAGTGATCTTCTTAAAATTTGGGTTTTCGAAGCACGAACTTGGACCCATGCTTGTGCCATGCCATTCCATAGGCTTCGTTAATGGCCTTGGCTCCATATGGGTACCCCACACTCCTACGGCGAACACAGTGTTGTCTTTGCTGATTTGAATAAAAATTCTTTCACCCTTCTTCACGTAACTGACTTTTGATGTGCGCGGCTTCCCAGCCTCTTTGTTCGATCATCTCCTTAAAAGGGGTAATAGGGTTTACCGAGATCTTCTTTACGTCCCCGAACCCCCTTGTTGGCATAGTCTTCGGTTAGGTCGCTTCCTCACAACACAAATTCTTTACTTCTTCTTCTCTTGCTTTTCCCTTTCCCTTGTCAGTTCTTTCTTGAAGCTACTTTGATTATACGGGTATACGTAGGTATCTCTTATCGGTTCTTCTGTGCCGGATTTCTTAACACGGTTGCACGTATTCCTCCGTGATCTCTTCCCGGAGTTAGGGACAAGGTTTGAGGAGTTTCAGCCATTTGAAGCGGAAGGAAAGTTTTCTAAAGATTTTGAGAGCTAGGGTTTTCAGGAATTGAGAATCATAAGGAAGGGAGGGATGAGCAGGTTTAAGTGGAGCGAAGTGGGAAGGATTCTCCAGCCAGTTGCAATTCAATCAAGTTTTGTGGAGTGCAATTATTATTTCATTAATTTAAACGTCGCGACATCAATTTAAGCCTCACTTTTAAGAACGTGAAATTTTAGGGCATCTAAGAGGTGAGTATTTGGCACATGACCCTTTTTATGTCATGACGTACTAAGTTCATCGCTGACGTAAATGGGTTTTAGATGTTGCGTTGCGTGTCGTGTTTTTGCATTTTCAGAGTTTTGTTTACGCCACGACCTATGCCCATGGTTTAATGATCTCCCAGCTTGAATTCCTTGGTCATCCTATCTCCTTTGGAGCATTTATTCGAGCGTCTCAGCGAAAATTCAGCAAGCGGTCAACTCATATTTCACGAGGTTTGGTTTAGGGAGAAAGTTACCCCCTTTGTTCATCGTAGTGACATTTTGCAGTTCGCTGGAGGGTATCTGGAGTTACTTTCTCACTCATGTCTTCGACCTTACGAGCCTTATCTTGCATGATTCAAGAAAATTTAATTAAACTTCAATTAACTTCTCAAAAATTAAATCTATCTTTATAGAACTAATGAAACGAAATTCTGACAAAAAAATTCAAAATCTAAAAGCGAAACTAAATTTTCTATGGGTTTGCCTCCCGTATTTGTAGTTTGGAGTCCTTAAATTTGGACTTGGCGTTTTGGTTCTTCTTCTTTTCTAGATAACCTCTTTAGACTCTTCCATTCCTTCCTCCTGCTTAAATAGTGCTTGAGTCTTTGTCCTTGACTGAATTCTTCTCGATGCTCCAGTCCTTAATGTCCTTTATTCCAAATGTATTTAGCAACACCAGCATGTATGGCCCACTCCATTTGGATTTGACACCTCACGAAACAATTTAGTCTAGAATTAAGCAGTAGAACCTTTTCCCCTGCTCACGAACTCTTTCTCAAGGATCCTTTGATCATGTCATTTCTTCATCTTATCCTTGATAAATCCTGGCATTATCATAAGCTTCATTTCTCGATTCTTCTAGTTCGAGACGGTTGGGCAATCTCTCTTTCCTTGCGGTTTAAAATCGAGTTCAACTTCTTGATGGCCCCATTGTATTCCAATTCGGAGGTAGGTGACATGGTTTGCGAACAATTTTGTATGGGGACATTACGTAGGGTTTGTATGCGATCCTGTGCCAGTGTATCGCCAGTTTGGAAGACCAATCCTTCTGTGGCTCACAGTCTTTTCAAGTATTCTTTTAATCTCCTGTTGGAAATTTTGCTTGTCCATTGGTGCAGGGATGATAAGCTAGACTCATTACATGCTTGAGTCATACCTGCTCATGAGTTTTGCAAATATTTTGTTTGCAAATGGCTTCCCCCATCGCTAATATTAGTTAAGGTGTTTAATCTTTCAAAATAATATTTTTGCAAGAAGCTCACAATTGTATTTGCATCATTCCTTGGACAAGCCCTTTGCTTCCACCCATTTGGAAACATAATCAGGCGATGGCGGTATGTACCCGAATGATGGTGGGAATGGTCCAATAAAATCTATTCCCAAATACATTAAGATTTGCACCACCATTATACCTCTTAGGGGCATTTCATTCTGTTTGCTTGATATTTCCAATCTTTGGCATGTCCAATTTAACCCACTTCGGCCGCGATCTCTGAAGATAGTGGGCCAATAAAACACAATTTAACCAATTTGATCTTGATTTCTTCAAAAGCAGCCTTGCAGGAGTCATCAAAATTAAACCTTGTATCCTTCTCCAGTAATCTGCATAGTGGTCTGGCTATTTTTGAGAAGTCTTTGATGAATCTCCTATAAAATCCAGCATGCCCCAAGAAGCTTCTTACTCCTTTTACTGTGGTAGGTGGTGCAAGAGTTTTGATAATGGATACTTTGGTTAATTACTTACGAGTCGATGTGAAATTTTATGCCCCGAGAACAACCTACTGCTCTGTTACCACAAAATGGCATTTTTTCCCGATTCGATTGCTATTTTATGCGATAACAGCATCTTTGAAGCAACGTTTCGGGTTCTTCAAACACTGATCAAAACTGGATCCATACACTGAAGTCATCCATAAAAATTTCCATAACCTCTTCAACCAAGTCTGAGAATATTGACATCATACACCTTTGGAATGTACCAGGAGCATTACACAGCCCAAATGGCATCCTTCTAAAGGCAAAGGTACCATAGGGGCATGTGAATGTGGCCTTCTCTTGGTCCTCAGGTGCAATAGCAATCTGATTGTATCCTGAATACCCATCCAAGAAGCAAAAATGAGTGTCCTGTAATATGTCAACATCAGTCAATGAAGACGAAGAGTGATCTTTTAATTAGGCTGTGTTCGACTCTGTAATCAATGCATACCCTCCATCCTGTCTTGTTCTTGTTGGAATCAATTCATTTTTCTCATTGTGGATCACAGTAAACCCACCTTTCTTTGGAACCACATGGACTGGGCTCACCCAGGGACTATACGAGTGCATAGATAAAACCGGCATTCAACTTGAATTTGAGTACCTGGATACGACTACTTCCTTAAATCACTTTGGATTCGAGTCTCCTTTGATGTTCTGAGATGGCTTGAAGTTTCTTCTAGCGGGAATTTCCCTGTGCATGCATATTGATGGTGTGCCCTTGACTCTTCAATTGACCAAGCTATAGACTCTTTATGCTTCTTTAAGATTTTCGGCAACCTCTGTTCCTCATCGATGAGTCTAAGCGAGAGATAATCACTGGTTTTCTCTTTGGTGATTATAAGTAAGCATACTTCAAATGACTTGGCAACTCTTTCAACACTAGCCCCTCTTCACTGGTTTCTTGATGAATTTCCCCTTTTTCATTATTTTCCCCTTTGTCATTGTTTTGCTTGGACTACGGCCGGTTTACATAGAATGGCGGTGTATGGATAATCGAATAGTCATCTTCAATATCTTGAGATTTATCTCTTTTTCATTGATAAAAATTTGAGCATTACAATCATTGTGAACATCAGGGTTGTAGGTATAGACATCATCAACTACATTGCAATTTCTCTGTACGTAATACCATGTGCGCATGCTTTTGATGAGGATTGAGCGCGGCTGACTTCTCTCCAGCCACCAGTAAGAACTCCTTTTTCGTGTCGATCGGGCGAGCTCTAGTAGCTAGGAGATGGTCTCCACCTTGTGAGGTACTTGTGAATCTTCTTCCATGTTCGGAATGATGAAGTCTCTTTGGGAAAACAAATTTCCCAGCGAGTGACGGCCTATCTTCCAAGACTCCTTCGAGGTTTACCATCGATCTGTCTGCCATTTGAAGGTAACAATGGTGGGAATAAGCCTCCCCAGGCTTAATTGTAGCAGCGAGAAGAGGCATCAAGTTTATACTATCACGAGTCACAAGAGCTGCGGAATTCAACTCCTCAATGATGCAAGGTGTAAAACTCCTGGATCCGCCCCGTCTTTTAAAATTCTTTCTTTATCACGGCTACTTTGCAGTAGCGGTGAGATTCCTGACCCTTCTTCTACTATCTTCTTTTCTTGCTCAGCATGTCCTTGAGATTTTGCATAGAGTGGCATCGAGTCACCATACGTGAGGGCATCTTGATCACCTAACCTGAAAGGTTTCAAAGACCTTGCAGCGCTCCTCATCTTTGATTTGCGGTATGTGGAAATGGGGCTCTTAGTCTAGAGCCTTGATGTCAGCTACATCCACTTCTTCTTTCTTTTTCTCAGTGCTTCTTCCTTTTAAGGCTTTCTTCTTCTTCTTGCTGTCATTTTTTCTTTCATCTTTTCTAACTCCTTCCGCATCTAGTGCACGACCGTACGGTCTTTGGATTCTTCTTTGTGTCGCTTGGAAGGCATCTTTCCTCTGGCTGCGGGGTTAGAGACCAGCTACACTACTTGTGTCTCTAAGGTTCTTGAGGATGCATTGGTGGTGTTACGAAAATTTGAGGTGGTAGCGGGTTGCTTCGATTCTGCAGGCTTTGTTCATGGAGGTTCAACGAGCTGTATTATCCCCATGAGCTATGACCTCCATTCTTCAAAGATTAGGCCTCCTCATTTTGATATTCATTTAACATTCGTTTCGCTATTAGCTGTGCTGGACAGCGGTAGTTTGTTGATAACCTGTGGAGGTTAAATCCATGCCTTGAGCCTTGTGAAGCCCCTGCCGTAGTGAGAAGTTCTCATGGTTCCTCAGTGTTGGGTGATAATGTGCTGACAGGTTAGTATTGGGTTTGAAATGGTAGTTTCTTGGCTCACCCAGGATACTTACTCTTGACATCATAGGGTGTTCTTCGGTAGCTCTCTCGTGCCGCTAATAACTCTCTTCCATTTGCTCCTATCTCATGGGCGTCTGTGTCTTCCTTTCTTGCTTGTGCATCCACATTGCATAATGGCATCCAACTTGGCCTCCATGGCTGTCATCCTGCCCAGCTCCATGATCCCCTTTCCTCTGCTGTTTCCTCTTGAAAACTCCGAAGGAGTTTTCATATTGCATTAAGTAAGTCTTGATCGGCTCTTTCTTCGACACTTTTTCGTTTGAATGCTCCTGACATGAAGCATGTGATCCACAGCTGATATATCATTCAGGAATGATATACAATGTCCTCTAGTCTTGAGGATCTATCCCGTGCATTGGACATCTTCTCGGCCCGACAGTTTGAGATCTTTCCCCGAGCTACATACAGGCTTTCATCTTCCTATTTGAAACCGATGATTTCCCTCATGCGAGGGTGAGAGTGGGGAAAGAATCTACCTAAAGTAGGCCTCTACTAACTCCTCCCAGTATCAACATAACCATATGGTAAAGATTCATACCATGTAGTTGATGTATCTCTTAGAAGAATGAGATAGATGCGGTTTGACTTGGTCTCACCCCATTTCTTCTTTGTAGCCATCTGAAATCTTCGGTGCTCGTTTGGAGTCTCGGTGGGATGACCCGATGGCGTCTTTCTTTGGACCATTGTAATTAGTCTTTGGTTTAAGTTTAAATTATTTGCATCAATAGCTGGTACTTTGATTGCGAGTGCTCATCTTGAATAATCGGCTTCCCGATTCCTCCGCTAGTATCCCGGTGATTGGAGGCCTTCCATTTGCTTCTCTATGTCTTCATTCTAATCCCACATCTTTCATGCCATGGTTGAGTTTACGCCTTCTTTATCTTTCTCCAAGCTTAGTGTTCTCTCTGATGCATTAATGTCTGTGGAATTAGATGGGTGTTCTATTTCCTATGCGTAAAATTTTGTCCACTAAATCAAAACACTTACATTAATAGGTTAGTACGTTGACAAATGTTTCAATGTGGTTTGTTAAAAGGTTAGTGGCTAAAAATAACCCTTTGTGAAAAGCTATTTTATTCTTTTCTTCAAAATGCCCAAATTAGCATTTCCTTCTTTAGATACGAATATTGATTTACTAAATTCTTTCAATCCCAGCAGCGGCATCAAAACTTGATGCTTAGGACCAAAACACATGTACAAATTTATAACACTATTGCAGACTATTATCATCCCAGACAACGGCGTATCATAAACATTGACTTTCCACTATATAGACCAAAATCTCCTAGAGTAAATCATTTTCAATTTTGGTTTTGGCCTAATATCCTGCAAGTGCACAGGTCGACAAGTAATAAAATGGATATAAGTCCAGATATCGATCCCACGAGTCGAAATTCTAGATCCAACTACCTGACTACTCAGCTCCATCTTATTTGGACTATAAACATTGTGATCAGTTTAAGGTGTAAAATATAAGTATAAGGAAAAAGAATGAACAATCAAATAGCTTGGAATCCTAAAGAATAAAGAATAATGAATTAGAAAATAAATGGAAGCTGAATAGTTATCTTTTAGAGGACACATCGAGAACAACTGTATTGTGAAGTATCAATTCCTGTAGTTAACAGCGATAAAATTGCTTGTGTATTCCAGGGTTTTAAATCTGTCCCGAGGCGTTTAGCGATGCAATTTGGATCTCTCCACACTCCCTGATTCATTATCTAATTTTCTGATTCTTTCGAAGACGAGAATTAGATGACTACTAATAAAAGTTTCCTTAATCACAGGTATTTTTCTTTACAATACTTCATACCCATTTTTATGGTATCAAACCTTAAGCTCGAGTTATCGGTCAAGCAAGGATATACAACTTCCTGGTTACTCTTCCTGCCTAAATTAGAATAGATCGCTCTCCTTGATTAGATCTCGTTGGCTGCCGCGGGATTAGCTTCACTATTCGAATTGAGGTGAACTCTCTGCTTGTTTAAATTGATAACTCATTCAACTCTTTCTTGATTTCAAGTGAGAAGAGGATTTATCTAAGTAAACTTACAAAGCTCATTAGATCTCTAATAGCAGGTTAATATACCTTCAAGGAAATGTTCATAACTCTCAGGAATGCCTTCTACATTGTCACTCAGAGGACCTCCTTGAAATAAGAGCAATGAAGCAATCTTAAGCAGGTATAAGAGCGATATTCGGATCAAAACATTAAACCCATAACTTGAGTAAATTCATAGAAATGAAATTCACAAGGCATTTGGAAACAGCTACGGGAAGATAAATTCGACTATAGCATTCACTTAATGAGATTTGGGTTTCTCAATTCTTGAATTACGATACAACATTCCTCTGATCATAAGAGGAACAAGCGCAATTTGAAGCTGGAAAAGAGTCGAATTCGGTATGAACTTCAAACATTCGGGTAGTGTTGAAAATAATGGAATTACGCATTAAACCTGCTCAAACGATAACATCGAGATCCGAAAATAAAACAAAATAAAGAAAGATGAAAATAATCTAATACATAACAGCCCGAACATAAAAGAAAGAAAGAAAAGAAAAGAAAAATAAAATGAAGCCTTCGGCTACCCCGGATCTTTCGATTATGCATGGCATTTGCCTTCTTTTCTCACGGGTAGTTGCTTATTTATAGGGTTTTTCGGTTGGAATTTTAATTCGATGCATTCTTTGTGGATTTCAGAGTGGGTGGCCCGTATTTACGGTGGTCGCGACCTCAAATCCCTTGTCGCGACATTAGTTGAATTTGGCACTTGTTGCGGCATTTATCGATAAGTCGCTGACGTTCCTTTGTTTTCACGAAGGCATCTTATGTCGCGATAAAGGAATCATTATGCGACATCATTCATCGCTCCTTGACATCGATCTCTTGCCGACATCAACTTAAGTCTGCGACTTTCAAGCGATGTCTTCTTGTAGCGACATCACTTTATGTCTGCGGTTTCAGCTGTTCCGTTTCTGATGTAGCGACATCAATCCCTTATCGCAACATCAGCTCATGTCTTTGCGACTTTCAGTGATGGTTCTTGATGCCGACATCAATCTGCTGTCGCGACATCGGCTTAAGGAGCTACTGACCTTCAAGCGAGCCGTCTTATGTCGCGACATTAATCTCTTGTCAGCGACATCAACTATATCTCACGGAGGCTTCATGGTTGCTTTTTGGTGTCGTGACGCCGGCCCTCTGTCGCGACAACGACTTAAGTCTAACGGTTTCATCTTTCAAACTGTCACTTAGCCCCAGGCGCTTCTCTTATCGCGACCTCCATCCCGCCCAGCCGCGACATCCGCGATGTTGTCAGCGACATCATTCCTTAAGTCTACGGTTAATCCTCGGTGCCCTAACTTGTGATCCACATCGCGACTGCATGGAAATTTCCCTTCAATTTTCCCGATGTGCGACATCACGCCTGGCTATGCAAGCCCGAAAGCTTCTGACATTAGTTAACCGGTTGCTTTCATTTACGCCTATGAAATTTACGCATTTTACTCCACAATTCTTGCATTTTCCTCTTTGCTTTTTCTTCTTTCTTTCACACTCACACTAATAACAAATTAGTGAGTTTCTTCATATTTACATATATTAATTATTCCTTTCGGATGAAAATCAAAACGAGAAAAATGATTAAAAATAGATGACTTTTAAGCTCTAGCCAGTAAGCTCCAAATCAAACATAAAAAAAAATGCCAAGAAATTGAAACCACTAATTTAGTTGAAAGAAGAAGTAGAAACCTGCAATTTAGAGTTTCTTCTCCAATCAAACCACACAAAATTGTTTGTAAAAGAAGAATTTATATCCCTAGAAAACTAGGCTAAAAATGGAAAGGCTCTAGGCTTCTCGACCTCGTCATGTCGCGACATGAGAGGCTTTCATGTTGTGACTTGATTGGATGTTGAAAACGACAATATTTCCGTAGGTGTGGATGTTGCAACATGGCTGGTGTTGATGTTGTGACATCACTACATGATGTGCTCTAGTAGGAAAGGTCCTTATGTCACGATATGGGCTTGTATCATCAACTCTTCTTATTTTCTTCTCCAAAATTGCTTAATTTGCTTACATTTCCTTTCTTATCTACAAAAGATAAGCAAGAGGAGAATTTAGCTCAATTAGGAAGGATAAAGGTGTGAATTTAACATCAATAGCTTAATAATATATGCAAGAATTCCATGCTTAAATGCTAACTTCATTCAACCTAACAATGCTAAAACTATAGGTTGTAAATGGATCTTTAAAAGGAAATAAAAACCATATGGGTCTATTGAGAAATGTAAGGCACATTTAGTTGTAAAAGGTTTTAAAGAAAAGAAAGGTGTACATTGCTTTGATACCTTTGCTCATGTGACAATAATTTCCTTAATTAGGTTGTTAAAACACCAGATAAATGTTAAGACCGCCTTTTTGAATGGGGAATTGGAAGAGGAAATTTATATGGATCAACCTGAAGGGTGTATGGTTCCAGGAGATGAGCTAAAAGTTTGTAGGCTAGTTAAATCTCTTTATGGGTTAAAACAAGCACCCAAACAATGGAATAGAAAATTTGATCATGTGTTGATATCTAATGGATTCTCCATTAATAATGTTGATAAATACATTTATATAAAAGTTGAAAATAACTCATGCATTATCATTTGTTTATATGTTGACGATGTGCTTATATTTAGGACCAACCTACAAGTTTTAATTGATACCAAGAGTTTCCTAAGATCGAAGTTTGATATGAAAGATCTAGGAGAAGTTGAGGTAATTCTAGGAATCAAAATAACTAGAACACTTAATGGGCTTAACCTTTCTCAAGAACACTATGTTGAGAAAGTTTTAAAGAAGTCTAAACACTTTGATTGTAAGCCAGTGTCAACTCCTTATGATCCAATCTATCAGTTGAAGAAAAATAAGGACATAGTGTTGCCTAAACTAACTATGCTCATATAATTGGTAGCTAAATGTACTTGGAAAATTGTACCATACCTGACATTCGCTACACAATTGGAAGATTGAGTCGGTACACCCAAAGTTCTAATCAAGATCATTGGTTGCCCTTCGTAGAGTATTAAAGTACTTGAGAGGCACTAGTGGCTATTGTTTGTGTTATAGTGGATTTCCAAATGTCCTTGAGGAATTTAATAAAGCCAATTGGATCTCTAATTTATATGAGATGAAATCCACTAGTGGGTACGTTTTTACCCTTGGAGGAGGTCCAGTTTCTTGGAAATCATCCATGCAAACTTGCATTACTCGGTTCACTATGGAGGCGGAGTTTATAGCCTTAGAGAAGGCAAGTTTTGAAGCTTAGTGGCTCATAAATCTATTAGCGAATATCCCTTTATGGACGAGACTAGCATCTTCTGTGTCTATGCGGTGTGATAACCTACAATAGCTAACGTTGAATGTGACGCCCCAAATCCCAGGGATCATTTTTTTTTGCTACTGGACAACTCTGTCGCCACAGAGATTTCTCTATCACCAAAGAGATTTCTCTGTCGCGACAAAGATTTTCTATCGTGACAGGCCTTTATCACATCGTGCACGCATGCGCGCTCTGTCTCGTGCCTAAGGCTGCCTAGCCATGCAAGCTGGGCCATGTCGCGTGCGGAGGTCTTTGTGTCCACACGCTCTCTGTGTGCGTGGGCGCTCGGTCGTGCACCGGTCGTCGGTCGTGGGCTCCCGGGCTGAGTCGTGCGCACGGCTGGGATCATGTCGCGACCGCAGCCATGTTGTGACATAAAAGGCTAGAAAAACCTGTCGCTGACAGAGAATTCTCTAACTCCATGTCGCGACAGAGAATTCTCTAATTCTCTGTCGCGGCCCAATCCTGGAATTAGGCAAGAGCCCACCTTTTTTTCTACACTTCCAAATTTCTCCCAAATGCAGGAAGTTCAATACTGCTGCCTTTGTACTCATTTTTCAGGCAGTTTAAAATCTGGGAAATTATTGACACTACACAGAACAAGTCTAAAACTAAGTTTTATTACAAAACTTATTATTTGCATTAACATAACTGGATATTCAATCCATAATTTACAAAACACATGAATAGGCCACAGACCGGCCTTTTTTCACAATTAAAATCTTGGACCTGTTTCGGCTCCCTGTGTACCTCCAGTACGTGAAATATTTTCCCACGACGGGGTGAGTAATGCCCAGTAGAGAAATTTTCCTACAAAGGCTACTCCCTACCTAAATGCACATGCAATGGCACACATACATCATACCACATTCCATACATAAATGCAATCTTACATGGAATGTTTAGGTATCATGAATGAGATGAGACTCTTCATGCCCGTACAGTCTGTGAGCTCCCTCACACTTGCGACGCGAGTGTGAAAACCATTGGTGTTTCGCGATGACTTAACTCATTGGATAACCTTCGATATTCATTTTAATTTATCAAATCTCGTGTGTTTTTATGGGTAGCGAATTTTCGGGGTCTCCCTTTGCGAGGCTACACACACCTTCCACGGCTTACTTTCACGAACTCATCATTGGATACATATGTTTAACGGGAATAAAATTTGGGTCTTTCCTGCAGGGGGATCACCCATCTTGCTTCTGACACATGTATATTTATTTATTTTACTATTATGCAACCGTGAGTCTCAATTTTGGATGAGTCATTTCGAGCTCGCACATATTCACGAATGGTGAATCTTGATACCATGCACACATACGGGCTCGTAGCGATGTCGGAATCACGTATGAAATCACGAATATGCCATTTCATGTTATATCATGTTACATGCATAATAAGGCTACATGCAACATTACCCAAAACATGGATATTATATTTTTTTCTACATATAATTCACATCCATCAAAGAGCATATTTCAGCAGTCTTTTCACACAGTGTGTATTATTCGGTCGAAACATGACACCTGCAAAATGGCCCGATCTTGGACCAGCCAAAAACGAGACCTCTCGGTCCCTTCACGGCTATAAACCATTTTTGGTTCCATTCTTCACCGAATCACAGTGATACCAAAACACACAACAAAATTCGAAGATATCAATCTCGGGATCAAAACCAAATCTCAACATGAATGCGAGGCGCTGGAACGATCCCAAAAGAATTTCGATATTCGGTCCCGAAATTTAGGGACTAAATCACCTGACGATCCGCTCGAAAACCTATGCCATTAAATGGCTTTTAGGCTAGAAATAATCGAATAGGAAAATTCCACTGCCTCTTGGAGTTTGTGAAACTCCGAGGATTTTAGTACCCATGCGTAGCTCTCATTGTGGGCTAGGCTTTAATTCTTGCTCAGATGAAAATCGTGACCGATCTCAGTAAATCTTAGGAAAGCAGCCCCTTTTTCCTTTCTCTCTCTGCTCTCTACTCTCTCTGTTTCGAATTTTCTTAACTTTTTCTCCTCTCCTCCTCTTTTTCTTTCCTTCTTTTTCTTTCTTATCACGAACTTCCCTTTGTTTGTTTTCCGTCCTCGCTCTTTTTAATTTTCCTTTCATTTCTCATTTCTTTCTTTTCTCTTTATTTTCTTCTTCTACTTTTGGTTCTATCCCACCATGCATTCCTTTGTTTGCTCATTCTCCCATTTCTTTTTAATTTTCATTTTTCTTTATTATTCTATTTGACTTTGTTTCCTTTATTTCTCCATTTGACAAATGGCTCTAAATGAGCTATTCATTTAAGTGTCATGTGTCACTTGCTACTCCACATGGCTATCATGCCATGTGTATATCTCTTAAGGTGCCATGTGGCATCCACTTGAGATAAATGCCATGTGTCACGGAGCACGATGCCTCAGCGTGAAATTCCAAGCGTCTGGAATCGATGAGGTGATCAGTAGCTAGATTTTGCAAGATTACTTTAACGGTGCAATCCGTTTCATCATGCGACATCCCAGAAAATTTCGATTTCAACCAAAATTACCTTTTTACCCTTATTCAGAAAAATTGAATTTTTCCCGGGTTTTACATTGAAAGAAAAATGTTTAATGGGAAGAATAGGCAATTATGCCTAAGGCACAATATTGTGCGGTAGCTACTTGAGACAAGGATTATATCCCTGAATTTTGTGAGAGTTGGATTTGGTCGATCCTCTAACTAAACCAATAAATAGAAAACTAGTGGAAGAAACATCGAGGGGGATGGGGCTTTTGCCTATTACAAAAATCAAACGTGATGGTAACCTAACCTGCTAGAATGGAGATCCCATGAAGTGGGTTCATATGGGTAATAACTAGTCATCGATTGATTGTGGTACGCGTAATTATATTTATTGAGAGTTACTCATCCCTATCAGTGTAGATAAAGCTTATTGTATTAGTTAAGGTTAAGTATAATCTTAATGAATACCATATTCATAGATGGTGTGTTTAGATGCAGAACACATTTGATGGATTCACCTATATGAGAGTGGAAGTGGGGCCACTTCCTATGAGAATGTAGGCATATTCTCTAGAGCTCTCATGAATATCCAGACGAGGTGCATGGTTTATTAGCGCCCGACCTTTGATAAAGTACAACTCTCTGGTTCAGAAGCAGTATTTGTTGACTAGGTTCTTTGAGTCACACAAAGAAACATTGGTTCATAAAATTTTATTTCACCATGTTTTTGTGATTTTTACTTATTTATCCTAAGACTAGTTCATAGCCTATGGGCACCAGATTTGATGCATTAGATTCTAGTATTCTTTCATTCCTCATATTCTTCTTCTTCTTCACACTCATACTTTGTGGGGGATTGTTGGAGAGTATAAATGTTAATGAGCACTACAAGAAAAAAAAAAGCATATGTTGATGTTAATAATAAGTCACCATAAATAGGTGTCACTAAAATATAGTGTCACCCTATCCACTGACACCATAAAGGGTAGCAATGGGTGACACATTTTGTAATGACACCAAATTAGATTAATTAGTGATACATATGGAAGTAATGTGAATATCATGCCTTTTAGCACCCTTCCAACACCCTCTTTCACATGTGGCCTCATACCCACACATGGAGAGTCAACAAAAGGATTCTTATGAACTTTCAATATTGAATGAGGATTCAAATTGAAGTATTGGACAGGGCCTCCTACGAGGATCAAGTTCTAATACCATATTAAGCTGTCTGACTCACCTACAAGCAGAAAGCATGGTTTTGTTTAATATAGATATCATGCATTTTAACACTTGTGAAATATATGATTGATTAACCCATAAATTATCTAAAATTATACTAATAAATTATTTATTCTAAAATCATCTAAGCAAATATATTAAAATATTCTTTTATGTAATTTATTTGGAAAAGTTTTAAAAATCTTTAGGAAATTTATAAATATTACATCCTAAAAAATTAATTTCTAAAAAGTGACCAATTCGTAATAAATAAGATTATTATTTCAAGAAAAATAAAGTAAATCACTTTATTCCAAAATTATCATACAAAATATATTAAAATATACTTCTACATAATTACTTATATAGAAATTAATTTAGATTATTATTTAAATAATAATAATAAATCAATTTATTCCAAAATTATCAAAACATAATATATTAAAATATTCTTCTCTATAATTTATTTGGAAAGAGTTTTAGAAATTTTCAAGTATTTATAGAAGAAATAGGATATTATTTAAAGAAAAAATATAATAAATATATTTATTCCAAAATTATCTAAACAAAATGTATTAAAAGATTATTCTTTATAATTACTTTTATAGAAATGACTAAGATATAAATTATTTTATTATATATAAAAATTCTTACTTTATTTTTTAGATAAAAATGATCTTATTTATTGGATATATTAAATTTATTTATTGGAGATATCAAAGAAATCATTTTTTATATTATTTTGTTCTGATTATACTTTATAAAAAAAAAATTCTTATGGGTTTATGGATGCAAGAAAAGATGGAAGAAGATGATGGTTGAAGTTATGCAATAAAATTTTATATATTAGTGATATGCAAAAATAATAAACTTTTTACATTATGTTCCTAATTACCATATATAATAAAATGACCACTAAATTATAAAATTTAAAATTTTATATATGGTGTCACTTTAAAAAAATAACACCATAAATCTAAAATAAAATAAAAAATAAATATGATGACACTTTTCAAAAAAATGACACAATAATCTAAAATTAGCACCATCTAGCTACTCCAACACAATTTTATTTATTTTTTTATTTCATATGGTGTCACTTTTCAGAAAATGACACCATAAATCTAAAACTAGCATTCCCAATTCAATATTTTTATATGATGTGTCACCTTTATGAACTTTACGTCATATGGTGTTATTATTTTAACAAATGATACCAAAAGTAGTGACACCATAAATTGTTTTTGTAGTAATGGAGAAAAAAAATCTTTTTGACTTGGCCAAGTCTCTTAACCTTTTTCAAATTTTAATTTTAAAATCTAATTATTTATAACCATTTGTTGTTGTTATTACTTAAATAATAATAATAATAACAATAATAATAATAATAATAATAATAATATTGGAACTCCATATTTTCGGTTGGTTTAAATGAATTTATATCTTCGATATATTGTTTTAATCGAATTAGATTTATGAATATATATATATATATATATATATATATATATATATATATTATTTTAATTGTTTAAAATGAATTTATTGCTAAGTCGAGAAAATTAATTATTATTTAAAATTATTTCTTCCACTTTTTTGGTGAGATCCATTGGGGCTCCACCTTTAAATGGGTGTCCCCTCCTCTTTTGTTTACACGCACATCTAAGAGCTTTCATCTCCTCAAAGCTCTCTCCTTCTCAAGTACTTTCATATCGAACACAATTTCTTAGAGGAATTTTTTGGTATATGAGTTGCATTGTATCTTACTAAGGGAGTTTATCTTAGGTGAGATTTGGTTGTTGAATCCTAGAGGTAGAGCACCGGTTTCCAACTCATGAGTTACAAGCGGGAGGGAAAATATACTTTAGAGTGCGATTACGGGCTCGACCATCATATGAGATAAGTTCATCTGCAAATTATTATTGTTTGTTTGTTTTGAAATTTAGAAGTCAAATTCTATAAATCCTTACACTTTCTTAAAGACCTTCTAAAAGTTGTATCAGAGACCAAGGCAATAGGTAGTAACTTGTTAGCACATGTCTAGGAAAGGCCCGTCAACAAGGTGATAAGAACTTAAAGCAAGTGGGGTATAGTGGACCATTGTGACCCCTCCACTAACTTGAGGACTTTCCTAGTGTACGTAACACAACTCTTACTACTGTCTTGGTTTTGTTCACCTAGAAGACCAAGTTCAACCAACACCTTCCTCCTACTAGAACGCCTTTTAGTGGGGGTGAAAGGGTTCTAAAATATTAACATGGTATTAAAGCTGGTCATGTGTCTGAATCACGGTAGAGGAAGCTCCACACTTATCATCCTTTAAAAGGACTAAAAAAAGAAAAAAAAAACTCAACCTCCGTGTGAAGGGAGTGTTGGAAGTCCCACATCAACTGACACTGTGACGCCCCTATCCTGAGGATCCTGTTGACAACCCGTCAACCCTCGGAAACCAGTGAATATCGGGTGCTCCGATATCACACTCACATGTCTCATATATCAAGACCTATTTCTGTATAATTTTCTTACAAAAAAACTCATTTCTTCTAAAGTGCAGAGTTTGATGTCTGACTTTACACTTTTTACATGCCAAAATATATTAAAACTAGATTATTCACAATATATTTCTGAAATGCTTCTCAAGGCCACAGGCCTTCTTCGTACTCAAGCCTGAAGAAAGTCGTCTTCTCGTGTGCTGAAGAGGGGGATCCCATGGCGGGGTGAGCAAACCCCAGTAGTGATAATCTCCTACAAGGGTTACTCCCCACCTAAGTGCACATGCAATAGTCACACAGTAAACACACATCCAAGTAAAATGTATACATGAATGTTATATGTCATGCATAAAATGCCATCATGCCCATATCCCGAGTCACTCACCGACTCCCTCACACCTGCAGTGTGAACTATTGTCATTTAGATGACAACCAAGATTTTCTTAATCTTTTAACATTTCATTACAATAATAAGCTTTCATGGGTTGTGTCGCTGGCTTAAAAGTCCGTTGTGACTTGTCGGCAGCGGAGATATTCGTGGATGTCGGGTACTTGAGCACCACTCATGAAAATCGGCAGTCTCGCATGCGAGGGCTCTACCCTGAGATACACAGCCTGTCTAATCACATGACGGCTGTCCCAATGTTTTACAAAGACCACATCGGGTCCATATACAATTAAAATGAGTAAAAATGGCCACGTGGGCCCATACATCAATACTCACTAATATATCTCAACCAACTATATTACATGGTTCAAGAGTTAATAAATTACTCTTAAATTCAAACATATATTAAGATTTACAATTTTTAATACATGTTATACAAAATATGAAAATTTCAAAGCCCTGATCAAGTTTCTTCATCTGGCCTGCAGTGGCGTCATCCTCCTGTACACTCCATGTACCTGAAATAGTGATCCCTCGACAAGGTGAGCAATGCCCAGTAGTGATAATTTCCTACATGGGTTACTCCCTACCTAAATGCACATGTCATGACAAGCAATCACATCCAAGCAAATACATGATCTTACTTGAATGTCATGCCCGATCCGATGTCGAGTCTCAGAGCTCCCTCACATATGCTAAGCCAAATGCAAGTAAATTTCAGTTTCAAAACAAAAGCGTTTGTTCTCGAAAACACACTCTTGAGTTTCGGTCAAAATTTGATGGACAGCCCTCCGAGCGGAGAATCGTTGGATAACCCTCGGGGAAACAATTCATGGGCCCCTCTCAGGCGTGGTGTTGGACAGTCTCGACCATGATTCTCAGAAAAATCTTAGATTGAAATTTCTTTCACAATATTTTTTCTTTTTATTTTCTTTTTAATGTCATACCTTTGACTCTATTATTCTAGGGTGCCCAGTGCATATGGAATGCATTATGTCAATCCCAACAACTCATGCTAATATATCAAACATGTATATACTAACATAATTAACTCACGTAAATCATGTTATTCAATTTGCAACCAATAACACCAAAATTAACTCACATGGGCTAATTAACCAATCAAGTAATTCATTTTGAATCACCCAAAACACACAAAAATCAAACAACAATACACGTGAACAGTGAAACCTAGAATTCGACATTCACGGCCCATAATGAGATCTTCTCGCTCCGGTTCAAGAGAAGTATTTTGGGGCCCATGAAACACGGCTAATTCAAGCCTCAGAATATCCCTAACCATTCACATGACTCTTAGCCAAAGAATAACACAAGTAGGAGGAGACCCCTACCTCTTGGAGTTGTCGGAACTCCACCAAATCGGTGTCCACACGTAGCCCTCGCCACGTAGAACAGCTTTACTCCTTGGCACGAAGCAAACCGACGGTCCAAACAGCGGGAAATCTAGAGAGAAGGCACATAGTCTCTCTCTAGAATTTGGAAATCCAACCTCCTGCATGTTTTTGCTTTTCCAATGGAGAAGAAAATTATTCCTTTTGTCTTATTCTCATTTAACTTTCCAATAATTCCATCCATGTCCCTTTTAAGTAACTTTTTGACACTTGGCTTAATCTAAGCCATTCATTTTCATCATCTCTCTAATCATGCAACATGTGTCACATGAGCACATGTAATAGGTGACTTTTTTCACATCACATGTCTTTCATGAGCCGTTTCTGGCTTTTGACACGGTGCCTCGAAAAGCGTAAAATTGGGTGTCTTGGAATTGACGAAATTCGACGTGGTAGCTAGATTTCGCGAGACAATTCGAACGGTGAAGTCCGTTTCATCATCCGAGATCTAGAAAAATTTTGGATTTTTACCGAAATTACCATTTGACCATTTTTCAAAAAATTTGAATTTTCCCAGGTTTTACAGGGTAATGGATTTCTTGTGTCGCACCAACTGGCTCCATAAACCCAGACACTTTGCGCCTTCGCAGCTGAGACTATGTTGACCATAAATGGGTCTTTCACCGCAGGGAAAGTACATCCTAATTAGCGATACGACACATAATTATCGCTACCATTTCCTTAACCCGGTCGCGACTCGTTTGGACTTTATCCCCATTCGCCAAAAACCCACTAAATCAACACCACTCCCAGCGGTCGTGATCCCTGGCCAGTGTACCCATGACGCTCCATCGAACACACCTAACACATTGTCGATCCCGACGTACATTCACACCCATTGTCATGCTATGTTCCTAGTGCATATGCAAATGCAATTATCATATTCAGTTCTCATGTTACATGTATGATGCATTCATGAACCATTCACATACCATGGATAATTATAATTGGTACATATAATTAACATCCATATATAACCCATGTTAATATATTGCATCATACATTAACATGTCATATTCATGGCTACGTATTATTATTCATACAAGCGATAACAGTAATGAGGTCACAATCTTGAACCCGTCAGTAAATTTCACGGCCCCTTCACAATCATGAACCAGTTTAGTTCCAATCATCCATACAACATCAAACTATCATAAATCCTATAAACTTTTAGTTTCTAGTTCAAACCCCAACCCACCACAGTCTTGGCCTGTGTGAAACCGATCATAGAAATCCTCTATCCTTCAGTTCCAAGCTTTTGGAACTAAACCATATGGCCTCTCATGGACTCCCATAGTCATCTATACCATGCCCAATACAATAGCCTACAATATGCCATGCAATGGTCATGTCATATCCCGACTATTCACCTCGACACAACAATGCAACCTACACACTTGGTGAAAAAGCATAGATTTCAGCAAGGTTATGGTCACCCACTGTCCTCCACAGGAATATGAATGTCTTCTTGACTCAATGGGATTTCCATAGAGTCCAAGAAAACCTGAAACGGAGTTCAACGAAGAAGTTATGACCTTTCGAAGTTGGAGGTCACATGTAGTCAAACCCAGCCGGGCTGACCTGACTTGGCCGAGCTGATTTGACATGGCTGAGCTAACCTAATGCCATCCATATGCACATGGATGAAATATAGACTCAATGGGCTTTCCATAGAGTCCAAGAACACCCAAAACGGAGTTCGGACGAAGAAGTTATGACCTTCCTAAGTTGGAGGTCACACGTAGTTAAACCAGTAGAGGCGACGACTTAGCGCTGTCAGTTTGTGAGCTTCGACACGACACCTTGTCCTCCAGTCATACGAATGGAATCTTGACTCAATGGGCTTTCCATAGATTCAAGAACACCCAAAACGGATTTCCTACGAAGGAGTTATGACCTTCCGAAGTTGGAGGTCACAATGTCGAACCGGTAGAGGTAACTTGACTGCTTCAGGTGAGCTGACCTTTCAGAAGATATGACGCATGCGAGACACCTACTGCCATCCATAGGCACATGGCTGAAATATAGACTCGATCATTTCCATGAAGTCGAGAACATAACGAGTTCGGACGAAGAAGTTATGACCTTCTGGGTTGGAGGTCTACGTAGTCAAACCGATGGGTGACCTAACTTGTGAAATTTGTCCGGACTGGACAGGCTCGTATGACACTGTTGTCCTCCACGAGGGCATCTGAATGGAATCTTGACTCGATGGTGCTTTCCGTGGGAATTTAAGAACACCAACGAGTTCGGACGAATTAGTTATGACCTTAGAGTTGGAGGTCACACGTAGTCAAGCCAGTAGGCGGCCCCGACTTAGCCTCGTGGTGACCTTAGAAATTTAGTGACTGGGCTGAGGCTAACATGCAGTGAGTGACCTACGGCGGTGACCTCGCGGTGACCTCTAATTCAAGCGATGAGTCCGAAGCTCATGAGATTTTAATACATTTTGAGTTTATAAGCCAGGGAATAGGATGAATTGTTTGCGAGAAAACTAATAATTGAGATCAAATTCCAATTTGCGGGAAAATCTGATGAGAAAATCAAATTTTAGCAAAAAATCATAGAGAAATCAGGCCTGTGAAATTTAAATCAAATGCAGGCGGGAGTCGCGACCGAGAGGTGCGGGTTTCCGGCCAGTTCAATCCGACCTCAACAATTTGGTTTGGAAGAAGAAGTAGAAGAGTGAGATAAGTGAGTCGTGTATGCGGAAGGAAGTTGAGACAAAATGTGACGAGTTGCCGAGAATAAGAGAAGCGGTCGAAATGAAGAAGTTGTTTGTCAGCGACATCATTGTATTTTTGACGCAAAAGCGAGGAGATACATGATGTCGTGATACCACCATGAAGTCGCGACAAGGAGAGCGTAACACAAGGCCAAACCTGACCTTCTCAAGTAAAGGAAATTATGACTAATTTTGAAAGAAAGGACTTGATATCGCGACCTTGGTAATAGAAGAATAACGCAGTGTAGTAAAAACTCCGATATCGAGATGACGAAATTAATAAAGCGACGGGATGGCCGTGACACCATGAAGTCGCGACAGAATCAAAGGTTAACGATGAACATGGAGATTCGTGACAGCGATAAAGATTGTGACAACATATTTTCAAGAAATTTGAACATAGAGTCGCTGACGTCATCGTTAGTCGCGTGGTTAAAAATCAAGAGAGGAGGTCGTGACGTCATCGGTGTAATTAGCGACATGATTGAAATAAGAAGGTCACCGGCGTCCTTTAGTAGTCGCGACATCAGTTGCAAAGAATGGAGGTCGCGACATCATTTCGTATCGCGACATCATACCCCGAGAGATCGTGAAGGCAAAGTCATAACAATATTAAAACTTCCAAGACATCAAGAGCTCATAAGCATAACATTGATGCGCGACTATGATTGAAGTAAGCAACCTGAAAAGAGCTTACAAGGCGAAGGAAATTAAGCGATGTCATTGGTATCGCGACAAAGTTACAAGGAAGAAGGTCGGCGTCATTTAATGAAGTCGCGACATCCGGATCTGAAGTGGTGGGGCAAGTGCAGCGGATAAAAACTTACGCTACGGGCGAACAAAAAACGAAGTCGCGGCGTATGATTGAAGTCGCGACATCGAGCGGCTCGATAAAAGCGAGCAGGTGAAGTCGGCGTGAAAGAGAGATTGCGACATCGAGTCAAGGTCGCAACGAACAAATGGAGTCACGGCATGAACAGCAATGGGCCGAGTTATTTTGAAATCCACAAATAGGAACGCCAGTTAGGGATTTGACTTCGAGCCTATCATCGCCGCTGACTATTGAAAGAAAGCAACTCTTGGCTCGAGAAGAGAATGCGGGTGGCCCAGAGGCTCGTGTAGTTTAATTTTCTTTTCTTTTTCTTGTTTCTTTGTTATTTTTAGATTAGATTAGAGTAGATTGTTATTTCTTTTTGAATTTACGGATGGATGATAGTTGTTGAAGTTGGTATTTGAATGCGGGATATTAATTTCTTAATTACTTTGCCTCGTTTGTTTGACGTCCAAACAAATTTTGGAATTCAAACTTCCAGTTTCTTATCTATAGTAGTTCTTTTGATCAAGGAGCTACAGTTAGTGTAATGAAGTAATTTAGAAACCCAGCTTCCGTTGAATTTAAGCTGTTGTTAGAAGTTATCTTTTCTGCATAAATTTATCGGAATCCAGACACGAGACTTGAATCTACTAAGCGGTTTTTGTTTATTGTTGTATCGGTCAAATATTAGTGTCTATACAGTAGTAGGATTGTTTCGTATACGATTTCGGGAGGCCCTCACAAGTGACACGGAGAAGGCATTCTGAGTTTTTGAACAATATCGCGGAAGACATGTGAACTGTATTGGGGGTCCCCAATAGGCTCTGTAAATTCTGTCGATAAATCTTCTTCTCGCTTGCCTTAGGGAATGAGTTGAATGACTTATCAATTAAAATGAAGCGAGAGAGTTCGCCTCGATTCGAGCAGTAAGTTCAATCCGTGTTAGCAAGGATCTAATCCAAAGGAAAGAATGAAGCTGTTCGATTTTGAGGGATGAGAAACCGGTATAGTATGAGCCAAAACTTGCTTTATGTCTTAGGAACTAGGAGTTTACAGGTCATAATTGCAGGTATGAAGTATTGAAAAGAAAAATACCCATAACGAGGGCAATTTAGATTAAAAGTAGTTATCTAATCCTGCATTAGAGGGGCTTGAGAAGATTAGATGATGAAATATGTCATTAAGGAGAGATCCACATGGCATTACCTTCCCCTTTGGACTAATTCTAAATCTGAAGTTCATGAAGTAAAGCTATTTAGTAATTCTCTTGAGTCAAGTGTTTTACAACAGTTGTATTTTCAATGCTCCCTTTAAAAACTAGCGATAAGATCCATTTAGATTAATTTCTTTTATTTTAATTTAAGTATTATTTCATTTTGTTCTAGTTTACAAATCGTTATTCTTTCATTATTTTCAAGGTTGCTAAAGGAATATATCAATTGCAAATCATAGTCGAAATAATTATGAAATGGAGTAGTCAAGGTAGTTGATTGTGAATTCTTGGATCTCACATGGGATCGATGTCACGGACTTAAATCCACTTTATTACTTGTTCGACCTGTGCACTTGCAGGATCTTGGATCAGAAGCAGAAAGAGATTTATCTAATCTTAAGGAAATTGATTTTAATGAGTATAATTGCAAAGAAATACAACAACGAGTTTCATGGCATTATTCTTTGGGAATTAGACAATAGTCCTTTGGTAATGGTGTCATAAATTTCTTAATATATTCTGGTCCACCAACAAGTTTTATGGCGCTAGATTCTTAGGGATCGAGAAAATTTAGTAGATCAATATTCGGGCGAAAAGAAGAAAAATACTAATTTAGGCATTTAAAAGAAAAGAACAAAAATAGTTTTCAAGCGTGGTTATTTTTAGCCGCTAATCGTAACAAACCATATTGAAAATATTTGGCTTGACTAAGCCTATTAATGTGATTATGTTTGATTTCGGGAAAAACTTTAATGCATAGGAAGCAGAACAACGTCTGATTCCGAATCTTGAACTAGAGAACACTGAAGCTTGAGAGAAAAACAAGAGCGGGAAAGGCTTCGGCTATGGCGGATGAAGGCAAGACCCCGGGCGAAGGACAAAACGGCCGGAGGGGCCTCGATCAACGTCTGATGGGACTTTTGGAGACCTGTGTCGGGATGAATACTCTGCAATGGGCGACTCACAGTTTGATCTGAAATAACTGAGCGAAGCCGTACCGATTACAATGGTTCGTGACAAGTTTGTTTATTGGTCGCCTGAAGACCCCGAATGAGCACTGGAAGGTTTCTCAGGATGGCAAACACAGTGAAGTTGAATGGGGTGAGACCAGAGGTCATAAAATTGCATTCTTCCTTTTCTCTAAGAATCACGACAACCACATGAGTATGAATCTCTCTTATGTAGTTCTGTTGATACTTGGGAGGAGCTTGTAGAGAAGCCTACTTGGTGGAATTCTTCCCCTATCCTCACCTCGAGAGAGAAGGAGGAGATAATTGTGTTCAGCGGGGGGAAGATGAGAGCCTTTATGTAGCATGTGAGAGATTCAAAAGGTTCTTTGAAAAAGATGCCGATGCATGGAATATACTTGAAGACCCCGGATGGACATAGTGTATCATGCCTTGAATGAAAGTACATCTAGGGCATATTGATGCTTCATCTTTGTGGAGCATTCAAGCGTAAGTCTTTGAAGAGGCAAAGATCGATTGGGGACTGGCGAAATCGTGCCAGAAGCTCCATGAGTTCAAGGTGGTGGCGAGGAAGGGAGTCAGGAGGTGAGAGAAGATGGCGTGGAGCGAGGATTAGATGCTGCATCGTGAATATAATGGACAACAAGAGGGGAAGATGCTGCTTGCTCATGAAATAGAGCGGGTGAGAACTATTGAGGAGAGTGTTGATGTACCCGAAGGAAGCGTTTTATGATCTTTGAGGAGGTTAAGTACTTGGGGAGCCAAGTTATAAACTTCAAACCAAATCTAACACACTTGGCCTGTATCGTCCAGTATTTGAGGAACCGTGAAAATTTTCATATGGTGGAGGGGCCTCCTGAGGCCCGAGGGCATGGACGGAATCCTCAATAGGGATGTCGGCCAACCCTGCAAGGTTCTGGCGGCGATGGGGAGGTGAAAATGGCTTGAGTACCGAGTCGGAGGAGGGCTCCAGCCATTTGAAGGTCGAATCTTTGCGATTCATGGGGGCAATGAATTTGTTAAGCCTCCATGAAAAAAAAGTTTGCGAATTAGGCCTCAAATACAGTTCATCCATTTTCCCGAGAAGACCACTAATGCCTCTCAAAGAGACACATTTACAAATAGGGCAAGCTGGCCCTAAACACCACAAAACCGGATGAAGATGCCTTTCGGTGACACGAAGAAGAATCAGAAGTGCATGGGTGCGGCTCGAAGTGGGAAAGACTTAGTGGAAAAGACGAGAAAAGATGAAAGCAATAAGGAAAGGAAGGCAGGACAATCACTGAAACAGGAGAAGGAAGAAAGGAAAGGAGCAGTGGCATCGGAGAAGAAGGAAGCAAGAAAACCCGGAACAATGCACTGTGATCCATTTCCACGGAGGCTGCGAAATCAAGATAGAGGAACAATTTTAAGGTTTTGAAAACCTTTCGGAAATTTGGAGATCAGTATGCCTTTCACGAAGTGGTGATTTCGGATGCCACTTTATGCAAAAAGAATTTTAAAGACATCTTGACAAGAGGAAGATTCTTTGAAGAAGGTGTGAACTTAGTATGACTAATAGTGTTGTGATCGCGAGAGACTTACGGAAGATGAAGGATCGGGGCTTCACCATTCCTGCACCATTGGAGTTTGAGTTTGAAAGCTCTACATGACTCAGTGCCAGTATCGATTTAATGCTGATACATTGCGAAGTTAAGTTTGGGGGGCCTCCAGCTCTTTGTACCCTCCGAATGGCGAGATAGAACCACGCAAGAGCACAGAAGAATCATAGAGGAGTGCTAGTAAAGGTGGGAAATTTTATTTTCATAGTGAGCTGCATCCTCTTTGGATATGGAGGAAGATTCACAAGTCCCTCTGCTGCTGGGAAGGCCATTCCTTGCAATTAGACGGCTCTCGTCGATATGCGAAGGGAATTCTCACTCTCGAGTTAAGAGAAGAAGCGGTGACTTCAATTTGTCAGGAAGTTTGATGAATTTAGACATAGAAAGGAAGATATCAAGATCAATAGAAGATGTAATATGTCAACAACTCTAATTTTACTATGATTGTAATGCTTGACTTTCAATGATGAAAAGGGAATGAATTTCCAGTATCTTGAAGGTTTTGATTCGATTTTGACACATCGGTTTACATTCTGCGAAAAGTGATGAGTCTTGAGCAAAAATGGGGGATGAAAAAAGGAGACAAAAATGAAGAAAAGGAATTTCATCAAGAAACCGGTGAAAGAAGGGCTAGTTTAAAGGGAGTTTGCCAAGTCATTTTAAAGTATGCTTACGGAGCTTCAAAGAGTGACGATGTCAATTTCTTCTAGACTTAGTGATCTTGAGAACGAGAGGTTCTTTGGAAATTTTAAGGAATCATAAAGGAGTCTATGGCTTAGTCTATTGAGTTAAAAGGTATCAGTCCATCAATATGCTAAAATATCTGTAGCTGGAAGAAAATCACCAGCCCAGTGTTGAACATCGAGGCTGAATCAGTGTGAAAGAGTAGTCGGAAGGAGGTGCTCGAATGGTTAAATCTTTGGTTTATCTATGCAATTTAGTTAGTCCTTAGGTTGCCAGTCCATGTGGTTCCAAGAAGGGTGGATTTGTTGTGATCCCTTGATGAAAGAATGAATTAATTCCACGAAGCATTGACGAGGATGGAGAGTATGCATTGATTACGGGAAGGCTGAATAATGACAGGGGAAAGATCATTTCCGCACACTTACTTCATGGATCGGATGTTGGGCCAGTTGCGAGGACACCCTCATTTTGTTTCTTGGGCTGGTGTCGGGCTACAACCAGATTGCAATTGCACACGAGGACGAAAGACCACGTTCACATGCCCTATGGTACCTTTGCCTTCGAGGAAGGATGTCATTTGGGGGTGCAATGCTCTGCTACTTTCGGCGATGTATGATGTCAATGTTCTCGAGATTTGGTTGAGGGAAGTCATGGAAATTTTATGGATAACTTCCACGGTGTATGGGTCAGTTTCGAACAATGTCGGAACAACTTTGGAAAGCGATTAAACTTCAAAGATCTGAAGCAGCTTGGCTAGCACTAAATTGGGAAAAATGCCATTTCATGGTAACGAAGGTATTGTTCTTGGTCATAAAATTTACCATTTGCGAGAATTTCCAGAAGTGGACCCGATCAAGATTTCCATTATCAAAACTCTTGCACCTCCCGCAACGATCAAGGGGATAAGGAGTTTCTTGGGGCGTCTTTGGATTTTATAGGAGATTCATCAGACTTCTCGAAAATAACCGGACCACTATGCGATTCTTGGAGAAGGACACAAAGTTTAATTTTGATGAGGATTTAACACAAGGCGCCTTTGAAGAAATCAAGATCCAGTTAGTTCGACACCTATCATGTTTGCACGGAATGGGATCGAGTTCGAAATAATGTGTGATGCGGTGATTTCGCAATAGAAATTTGTATTAGGGCAAAGAAAAGAAAATATTGAGCCATATATTATACCATGAACCTTCAATGAAACCTGAAAACTATTCCTGGCTTGAAAAGGAGATGCTAGCCATAGTGTTGCTTGTGAAATTCAGGCCATACATTTGGGATCCCGTGTTATGGTTCCACACGGTCGTGCGAGTATGATGTCGATGTCAAAAGGAAGCTAAGCGAGGCGATAAGGTGGAGTCTTTCACTCTTGCCAAGTTTGATCTGGAAATTAAAGATAAAAGGGGGTGTGACAATGTGATAGCTAATCACTTGTCGGAGTGAAAAGGAATGAAGCAGAGAAGGAGGCGGAATTAACAAGGCTTCGGATGAGCAGTTTGTTTGGGTGTCATTCCCGGCTTCCATGGTATCGCGATATTGTGAATTACGGCTTGTGGAGTAGTTCCTCGGAATTCAGCTACCCCTTGAGAAAGAAAGCCCGGGGCGACGGCCGGGTGATTACTATATACGGGATGACTGTATTTAAAAGGAGTGCGGCGTGATTATCTCGGAAAGTGTGCTAGGAAGAGTGAACAATGTAAAGATCTTTAATGAATGCCATGCATCACCATATGGGGGGCATTTTTACGGAGAAAAACCGACTCCTGAAGATACTCAGTCACAGGATTTTATTGTTATCTTGAGAGATTGTCATAAGATAGGTCGAGGTGTGTGATAGATGCCAAAAGATTGGAAATATCAGCAGCATAAATGAAATGCCCCTAAAAGGTATAATGGTGGTGCAAATTTTTGATGTATGGGGAATAGATTTTATAGGACCATTCCCACCATCATTTGGAAACCTGTATATATTGCTGGCAGTGGATTATGTTTCCAAATGGGTGGAAGCAGTGGCTTGTCCAAGGAATGATGCTAATACAGTTGTGAGTTTCTTACAAGAATATTTTGGCGATTTGGAACACCCAGAAAACTATCATTGTAGTGATGGGGAAGCCATTTGCAAACAAAATATTTACAAAACTCATGGCAGTATGGGATCAAGCATATAAGGGTCTAGCTTGTCATCCCAGACCCGATGGACGGGGCGAGAGATTTCCAAACGGGGAGATTAAAGAGATCACGGAAAGGCTGTAAAGTTCGACGAGGAAGGATTGGTCTTCCAAACGATGATGCACTTTGGGCTTCTGGAATTTGCGTCAAAACTCCCAATTGGAATGTCCCCATCACATGGTGTCTTTGGCAAACCATGTCATCTACCTCTTGAAGGAATAAGCTATGTGGGCTATTGAAGTTGAACTTTGATTTTAAAGCTATGAGGAAGAGAAATTTGCCTTGGCCAGATGAGCTAGGTAAATGAAACTGCAGCGATCTTTAGAATATCTGAGGACAAGAAAGCAGAAATGGCATGATCAGAGGATTATGAGAAAAGAGTTCAGAGCAGGAGAACAGGTTCTTCTTTTTAACTCCAGATTGAAGTTATTTCCAGGGAAGTTAAAATCCAAATGGAGTGGACCATACACAGTAGTGTCAAGCACTACATTTGGGCAGTAACACTAAAGACTGATGTTGGGGAAGAATTTAAAGTCAATGGACAAAGGCCCGAAGCATTATCGACGGGGGAGAAAGAAAGGAAAGAGCTCAAGCGGTTTATTGAGAGAGAGAAGAATCAAAACAACAAGTCCATTAAGGACTTCAGCGAAGCGGTGATGGGAAATGACCCATAGAGATTTTAGTTTCTGATTTTAGTTTCTGATTTTAGACTTTGATATTTTTTTTTTTTATATAATTCACATTGATTATTTTTTCTTCAGTTCTTATAATGATTAGTTAGTACTTGAGAAGTTAATTTTTGTTTAATTGAATCCTTTATGGAAATGTTATAGAGTGCTTATCTCTTAATCTGAGGAAGGAGAGAAAAGAACTGGCAAGGACATCTCAGCCTTGCGGAAAGCGGCGAGGAAAAAGGGGAGTACTTTTCTCCTAAACAAATTCTATGAAAATTGAATAGAATACATTTTTGAATTGTGTGGGAATGATTAAATTGATGCTAAGAAATTAATGCAGAGAATTAATAAGAAGTGAGATGTACGATCATTAAAATTAGAGGCGAGTGCAGTTAGGTCGCGACAAAGTCGGATCGCGACGAAAGTTGGTCATGACTTAGTTAGCTGAAGGAAGGACAAGGGGACAGGTCACAACCAAAAGTTATGTCGCGACATCAACTGAGGTCGCGACATAAATTGAGGTCGTGACAAAACTGCAAGGTCGCGAACAGAACCATTCCTCAAAAGAGTGGTGAAGGTCACGACAATTCAATTATTTCATCAAATACTTGATGTCGCAGCCTAATGATAACTTGTCCCCCACAGTTTACTTATGTCGCGACAACCAAAGACAAGTCGCGACATAAGAGAAAAAGGTTTACCCGGTGGGGCGGCTTTAATTTTGCCTAAATTGAATGACGGTACATAATTGAAGATTTGAAGTGAAGTCACGACAAGCGCGAATAAATGAAACGATAAGAGCTACAATAATAATTGAATTGCAAGCTGTTGAAACTTCCACTCCATATCATCTCTTCTCTTGAAGCAAATACAACCTTCCCGGTTTCATATATTCTCTAGTTCTCTGCTCTTGCAGACCACTAGGCAGAACTCTTCTAAAACCTTGGAGTTTCTCTAATGGTAGAACCTTGACCCTCATCCTAAGCTTTGAGCGAAATCATGGGTATCTCGGGTTGAAGAGGAAGTTCATACGGAACCTAAAGGGAGAGCAGTTTGTCGAACTGACCGGAAGTTAAACAAGTGACAAAGCAGCCAGAGGAGAAAGGAAAAGAAGCTGCAGCCAAAGAAGAAGAGAAGACGAGTTCGTCTCGGAGAGGAAGCTTTCTCAGATCTGGAAAAGCCTTATCTTTGGAAAGTTTGTAGGAGAAAGAGAGGTTTTAACCAGCTCATCTCAGTTCAAAGGGATTGATGAGCCGCGGGTGGGGAGAGTGCGCAAACATGAAAGTGCAGTTTATCGTGATCGTCCAGAGAATTTTACTCCAATGCAGTTTGGGAGGAAGAATTATGTTTATGTCGGAGGAATTACGGGTGCATTATGGAGCAAAGACTATTAATGAGATGTATGGGATGGAAGGACAGAAAAATGGATCAAAATTCAAGAAGCTGATGAGCAACACTATCAGTGAAACTACTTGAGAAAATTAGCAGGACAGTGAGGGCAATGGAAGAAAGGAAAATGAGGAAGCGAAAAGACCACTGAAGCGGGGAGATTTGACGGAAGGAGGCAAAGGTGTGGTTTTATTTCTTATCCTCTATTATGGTCCCTACCAAGCACGTTTGCCTGATGAGAACAAGATGCAATCCTTCTACATGCCATGCGAAAGGATCTGAGATTGATCTTCAGGACGGGTTATTGAAAATTCTAATGAGGTATCTGTGATGGTAATCGCGGGGGTTTAATCCACCGTCCGGCAACCATCACAAGGTTATGTATTAGGGCTGGTGTGAAGGGAACATGGGAAGAAGAAGAAGAATGCCCTAAAATGTCACCACTCACTCGGCGGGGGAGTAATGAGGGCGAATCGAAAGAAAGAGAGTGCGTAGTAAAGGCTAGATTCAAAGATGAAAATGAAAATGCAACACGAGAAGAAGACTTCTGGTGTGAGCAGGAGAAGAAAATCTAGAAGCACATCAAGAGGGGATGCTTTTATGTTTCCCGAGGAGGATAGAGACGAGAAGATAGAAGCCCCATAGATTTCTCGGCCCCAGCGGCCAGCTCTTTTTGAAGGAGCGGTGAATTTGAGAGAACTGGAAGCTCGAGGGGCTCGAGCGATAACTCAATAGTAAGATGCTCGGTTCGATTCGGAAGAGCATGGAAGAAGAAGGAAATGGAACCTCCGGCAAAGTTCGAGAGAAGGGTTTATGAAAAGAGAAGAGGATCAGAAATTGGGAAGAATGACGAAAAGAAGAAATACATGGGCGAGATGAAAGAAGAGATCATGATAGGGAAGAGGTAATGGCTTGAAGAGGAAGGCCGAGATGAAGGAAATTTTGAAGCTTCAAGAGGAGAAGTTCAAGAAAGAAATGGAGGATAGGGATCAAGATCCTCTTGAAAAAGCTAAAAAAGCCCAGGCCATGAGTCATTTGCCAGCAGTATGATAGTGATTCTAGCTCTTAAAAATCATAAAAAGAAGAGATTCGAGCAGGAGGCTAAGGCTTGTAGACGAGATTAAGGGGTTCAAATTCTATACAAGTCACTTTGCTCAAGGACTTTGAGAAGAAAATTGAAAGAAAGAGATAAAAAATTTGGAGGGAAAATAGAAAATCTGAGAAAATGCTAGAAAATTTGGACTTGATTAACAAAAATCTCTTTGATTTTAAAAGTCATGGTGAGATGGAGAGAACAATGAACACATTGGGGACAAGGCAAGATGACTTTGAACAAGAGGATTGAACTCACTGATAGGTTAGTCCTTGAAGATCGGATGGAGAAAGAGAGTATCCAAGAAGAAGAGGAGAATGGAAATGAGAAATTCCCTAAATTCTCTCATTTGTCTTTTGGATCTGGACCCCCAGCATTTGATGCTCCCTCCAAAAAGAAAAAATAAACCTTACCATTGGCTGATCTTTCTCTTCCTCTCTTCCCTAATGTTGTTCTCAACACTTGCAATTTGATCATCAATAAAACAAGAAAATTGTGAAAAAGGAAATGTTTGTTTGCTGGTAGTTAGCTTGTGTTTTTACTTTTTGCTTGACTTGTTGGGAAAATAACATTAGTACTTAGTTCAAGAATGAAAATGTTGAAATGTCATAATACGAACTGATTAAAATGATTTAACTAGGAGATAAATTTGAACACAAATAAGTACGAATGGGACATGAATAAAGAAAGCATTGGAATTAGGAACATTCTTTATTCTGTTCAAGATTAGGTTTAGTTGCAAAAGTGGAAAATTGGTTGTTCTTGATAGAACAAAATGCTTACTTAAAATAATGTAAATTATACGTTGAATAAGTACAAGTCTATGAGAAATATGCATTAGTCAGTAAAACTTGTAAACTTTGAGAGGAATTAAGACATCTTGGGGGTCGGAGATTTAAATCCACAGTCAGAACTGTTTGATTATTGATTGGCGAAATCCTAGTAAGCAACCAACGGGGAAATGATAAGAGGCCATCCTTGGCTTGCGGCTTGAGCGCCTAGCTACCCTGTAATAGCCGCATATTCTCTAGTTCACTGATTTGAGCCAAATAAGCCTTAGTTCTTCCTTGAGCAACAATTGAAAAGCGAAATTCCATATCTGATAAACTTACGAGTAAAGAACCCGAGTATCAGTTTCTAGTTCGAGAAAAGTGTAGTATTAGGAAGAAACAAGTTTGGGGAGATATTCCCGGATTTTGGTGAAAGGGGTTGAAGAAGTAAAGAAGCGGGAAGCTAGTGAAATAAGGAATAAGTTTTTGTCTTGGCTATTTCCCTTGACCAATTCAGCTCGTAGGGGTGTTTAACACCTAGCACCCCTAATACTCCAGCTGGTATGGGAGTTGCTAGCCCAAAGTTCTCTAAGAGTAATAGAAAGCTTAAGAGGACAAAACATTTTCTATTTCCCAAATCCTTAGAGAAGTAAAAGGCAGGTTAAAACGAGGATGTGCCTAAATCAAAAGTACATATGGAAAGTGAGATTCCATAAAAGAATTCAAAAGAGAATCGAAATTTGAGATTAAGGAAATTCGAGAAAGAAACAAGAAAGAAAAAAGGAAGAAAGTTGGAAGCAATGCCAGACAGATGGAAACTGGGTAATTTACAACCTAAATTTTCCATTATCTACTTGATTACTAGGCCAATATATTCTGAAGCTGAAAGACCTCATTGATTTTGAAGGATTTGATTACTACATTAGTGGAGATCGATATGAAAAACGAAGCATATGGGACTTTGATAAGCAGTCTAAGAAAACTCGGAAGATCAACTAAGTTCATCATGAAGTTGAAAAGAATTGATGACTGCACACACCATGAAGAACAAGACTTGTTAAATAAAGCTGTTTAAATACATTAGTTTTATCGAAATTTTGTAATAGAAGTACACCATGCCTTGTTTCTTATAAAAGCGAAATTTGAAATAATAGTGATATCTTAGTTCTGGATCAAAGGGTGGAATGAAAAAGAATGTGGAATAAATCAGAAAAATGTCCTTAAAATTTTTAGCTTTATTTGTTTGAGGAAAAACAATTCTTCTTTTCATAGTAGGACAAGTAAAATTTTTAAGTTGGGGGAATTTGATGAGTCCAAAACTCATGAGATTTTTAATACATTTTTCGAGTTTATAAATAGAATAAGGATGAATTGTTTCTTGAGAAAGCGATAATTGAATCAAATTCAATTTGCGGGAAAATCGTGAGAAAATCAAATTTTGTAAAGAAATCATTAGAAATCAGCCTGCGAAATTTAAATCAAAGCCCGGGCGAAGTCGCGACGGGAAGTGCGAGTTTCAGTGATTCCAGTGCGACCTCGACAAAACTGGTTTGGAAGAAGAGCGAAAGTGAATAAGTGAAGTCGTGACCTGCGGAAGGAAGTTGAGACAAAATGTGACTTGGTTGAGAATAAGAGAAGCAGTCAAATGAAGAAGTTCAATTGTCGCAACATCATTGCGACGTCGCGACACCAAACGGAGATAAATGACGTCGTGATACCACCGCTGAAATTAAACGGAGTGACTACAAGGCCGCAAGAGCATTCTCAAGTAAAGGAAAGTCGTAACTAATTTTGAAAGAAGGACGATGTCGCGACCTTGTGATAATGAAGAATAACTTGCAATTACTTAGAAACTCCAATATCGAACTGACGGGGAATTAATAAAGAAGCGAGCGGGATGTCGACACCGCCAGTCGCGACGGAATCAAAGGTTAACGATGACATGGAAGTCGTGACGCGGTAAAGTTGTGACAGATTTTCAAAGAGAGTGAACGCAAGTGCGGCGTCATCGATCGTCAGCGACATCGGTTCGTGGGGAAATTCGGCGGCGTCATCCGGTGAATCGCGGCATCGGTTGAAGTAAAGAAGGTCACCGGCGTCCTTTAGTAGTCGCGTAATTTGCAGAATGGAAATTGACATCGATATCGCCGTCAGCGACATCGCCCGAAATCGCGAAGACAGTCACAACAATAGTAAAACTTCCACGACATCAAAAGAGCTCATAAGCATAACATTGAAGTCGTGACCTATGATTGAAGTAGCGACCTCAAAAGAGCTTACAAGGTAGAAAGAGGAAGTAGCGTAATTCGAATTTGTCAGCGACAGCGATTCTGAGAAAGAAGGTGCAGCGTCATTTAGCGGTCGCGACGCGAATCTGAAGGTGTTAAAGGGCAAGTGCAGCGGATAAAAGCACGCTCACGGAAGAGCAGAAAAACAAAGTCGCGACGTATGATTGAAGGTAGCGACATCGAACGACTCGATAAAGCGAGCGGTGAAGTCGCGG